>OU342743.1:578124743-578584040 GCA_910589775.1 Avena eriantha
ACACTGGGTGTGGTTCATGATATGGTTTGTGATAAGAACACACATGCAATGACACTGGTGGATCCATGTGTGGTCTTTGGGAAGAACACGACTTCAATGACACTGGTGATATGTGGTCTATGAGAAGAACACACATCCAATGACTCTAGCTGTTGTTCATGAAAAGAGCAGACATGCAATGACACTTGTGGATCCATGTGTGGTTCATGGGAAGAGCAGACATACGATGACACTAGGTGGATCCATGTGTGGTTTGTGAGAAGAACACACATGCAATGACATTGGTGGATCCATGTGTGGTTCATGGGAATAACACACATGAAATGACTCTGGTGATATGGGTTTGTGAAAAGAACATACATGCAATGACTCTAGCTGTGGTTAATGAGAAGAGCAGACATGCAATGACACCTGTGGATCCATTTGTGGTTTGTGAGAAGAACACACATGCAATGACATTGGGTGTGGTTCATGATATGGTTTGTAAGTAGGACACACATGCAATGACTCTAGTTGTGGTTCATGAAAAGAGCACGCATGCAATGACTCTAGCTGTGGGTCATGAGAAGAGCAGACATACAATGACATCGGTGGATCCATATGTGGTTCATGGGAAGAACACACATGCAATAACACTGGTGGATCCTTATGTGTGGTTCATGGGAAGAACACACATGCAATGACACTGGTGATATGTGGTTTGTGAGAAAAACACACATGTAATGACTCTAGCTGTGGTTCATGAAAGAGCAGACATGCAATGACACCGGTGGATCCATGTGTGGTTCATGGGAAGAACACACATGCAATGACACTGGGTGTGGTACATGATATGGTATGTGAGAAGAACACACATGCAATGACTCTAGCTGTGGTTGATGAAAAGAGCATGCATGCGATGACTCTAGATGTTTTTCATGGGAAGAGTAGACATCCAATGACACCGATGGATCCATGTGTGGTTCATGGGAAGAACACACATGCAATGACACCGGTGGATCCATGTGTGGTCTATGGGAAGAACACACATGCAATGACACTAGTGGATCCATGTGTGGTTCATGGGAAGAACACACATGCAATAACACAGGTGATATGTGGTCTATGAGAAGAACACGCATGCAATGACTCTGGAGATATGTGGTTTGTGAAAAGAACACACATGCAATGACACTGGTGGATCCATGTGTGGTTCATGGGAAGAACACACATGCAATGACACAGGTGATATGTGGTCTGTGAGAAGAACACACATGCAATGACTCTAGTGATATGTGGTTTGTGAAAAGAACACACATGCAATGACTCTAGCTGTGGTTTGTGAGAAGAACACACATGCAATGACACCGGTGGATCCATGTGGGGTTAATGAGAAGAACACACATGCAATGACACTGGGTGTGATTCATGATATGGTTTGTGAGAAGAACACACATGCAATGACACTGGTGGATCCATGTGTGGTCTGTGAGAAGAACACACATGCAATGACACTGGGTGTGGTTCATGATATGGTTTGTGATAAGAACACACATGCAATGACACTGGTGGTTCCATGTGTGGTCTTTGGGAAGAACACACATGCAATAACACTGGTGATATGTGGTCTATGAGACGAACACACATCCAATGACTCTAGCTGTGGTTCATGAAAAGATCAGACATGCAATGACACTCGTGGATCCATGTGTGGTTCATGGGAAGAGCAGACATGCGATGACAGTCGGTGGATCCATGTGTGGTTTGTGAGAAGAACACACATGCAATGACACTGGTGGATCCATGTGTGGTTCATGGGAAGAACACACATGCAATGACTCTGGTGATATGTGGTTTGTGAAAAGAACAGACATGCAATGACTCTAGTTGTGGTTAATGAGAAGAGCACACATGCAATGACACCGGTGGATTCATTTGTGGTTTGTGATAAGAACACACATGCAATGACACTGGGTGTGGTTCGTGATATGGTTTGTAAGTAGAACACAAATGCAATGTTTCTAGCTGTGGTTCATGAAAAGAGCACGCATGCGATGACTCTAGCTGTGGTTCATGAGAAGAGCAGACATACAATGACATCGGTGGATCCATATGTGGTTCATGGGAAGAACACACATGTAATGACACTGGTGGATCCATGTGTGGTCTGTGGGAAGAAGACACATGCAATGACACTGGTGGATCCATGTGTAGTTCATGGGAAGAACACACATGCAATGACACCGGTCAAATGTGGTTTGTGAGAAGAACACACATGCAATGACTCTAGCTATGGTTCATGAAAAGAGCAGCATGCAATGACACCGGTGGATCCATGTGTGGTTCATGGGAAGAACACACATGTAATGACACTGGGTGTGGTTCATGATATGGTTTGTGAGAAGAACACACTTGCAATGACACTAGTGGATCCATGTGTGGTCTGTGAGAAGAACACAAATGCAATGACACTGGGTGTGGTTCATGATATGGTTTGTGAGAAGAACACACATGCAATGACACTGGTGGATCCATGTGTGGTCTTTGGGAAGAACACACATGCAATGACACTGGTGATATGTGGTCCGTGAGAAGAACACACATCCAATGACTCTAGCTGTGGTTCATGAAAAGAGCAGACATGCAATGACATTGGTGGATTTATGTGTGGTTCATGGGAAGAACACACATGCGATGACACTAGGTGGATCCATGTGTGGTTTGTTAGAAAAACACACATGCAATGACACTGGTGGATCCATGTGTGGTTCATGGGAAGAACACACATGCATTGACTGTGGTGATATGTGGTTTGTGAAAAGAACAGACATGCAATGACTCTAGCTGTGGTTAATGAGAAGAGCAGACATGCAGTAACACCGGTGGATCCATGTGTTGTTTGTGAGAAGAACACACATGCAATGACACTGGGTGTGGTTCATGATATAGTTTGTAAGAAGAACACACATGCAATGACTCTAGCTGTGGTTCAAGAAAAGAGCACACATGCAATGACTCTAGCTGTGGTTAATGGGAAGAGCAGACATACAATGACACTGGTAGATCCATGTGTGGTTCATGGGAAGAACACACATGCAACGACACTGGTGGATCCATGTGTGGTCTGTGGGAAGAACACACATGCAATGACACAGGTAGATCCTTATGTGTGGTTCATGGGAAGAACACACATGCAATGACTCCGGTGATATGTGGTTTGTGAGAAGAACACACATGCAATGACTCTAGCTGTGGTTCATGAATAGAGCAGACATGCAATGACACTGGTGGATCCATGTGTGGTTCACGGGAAGAACGCACATGTAATGACACTCGGTGTGGTTCATGATATGGTCTGTGAGAAGAACACACATGCAATGACTCTAGCTGTGGTTCATGAAAAGAGCACGCATGCGATGACTCTAGCTGTGGTTCATGGGAAGAGTAGACATACAATGACACCGGTGGATCCATGTGTTGTTCATGGGAAGAACACACATGCAATGACACCGGTGGATCCATGTGTGGTCTGTGGGAAGAACACACATGCAATGACACTGGTGGATCCATGTGTGGTTCATGGGAAGAACACACATGCAATGACACAGGTGATATGTGGTTTGTGAGAAGAACACACATGCAATGACTCTGGTGATATGTGGTTTGTGAAAATAACACACATGCAATGACACTAGTGGATCCATGTGTGGTTCATGGGAAGAACACACATGCAATGACACATGTGATATGTGGTCTGTGAGAAGAACACACATGCAATGACTCTAGTGATATGTGGTTTGTGAAAAGAACACACATGCAATGACTCTAGCTGTGGTTTGTGAGAAGAACACACATGCAATGACACCGGTGTATCCATGTGGGGTTAATGAGAAGAACACACATGCAATGACACTGGGTGTGATTCATGATATGGTTTGTGAGAAGAACACACATGCAATGACACTGGTGGATCCATGTGTGGTCTGTGAGAAGAACACACATGCAATGACACTAGGTGTGGTTCATGATATGGTTTGTGAGAACAACACACATCCAATGACTCTAGCTGTGGATCCATGTGTGGTCTTTGGGAAGAACACACATGCAATGACTCTGGTGATATGTGGTTTGTGAAATGAACACACATGCAATAACTCTAGCTGTGGTCTGTGGGAAGAACCCACATGCAATGACACTGGTGGATCCATGTGTGGTTCATGGGAAGAACACACATGCAATGACACTGGGTGTGGTTCATTATATGGTTTGTGAGAAGAACACACATGCAATGACACTGGTGGATCCATGTGTGGTCTGTGAGAAGAACACACATGCAATGACACTGGGTGTGGTTCATGATATGGTTTGTGAGAAGAACACACATGCAATGACACCGGTGGATCCATGTGTGATCTTTGGGAACAACACACATGCAATGACACTGGTGATATGTGGTCTGTGAGAAGAACACACATCCAATGACTCTAGCTGTGGTTCATGAAAAGAGCAGACATGCAGTGACACTGGTGCATCCACGTGTGGTTCATGGGAAGAGCACACATGCTATGACACTGGGTGGGTCCATGTGTGGTTTATGAGAGGAGCACACATGCAATTACACTGGTGGATCCATGTGTGGTTTGTGAGAAGAACACACATGCAATGACTCTAGTGATATGTGGTTTGTGAAAACAACAGACATGCAATGACTCTAGCTGTGGTTAATGAGAAGTGTAGACATGCAATGACACCGGTGGATCCATGTGTGGTTTGTGGGAAGAACACACATGCAATGACACTGGTGTGGTTCATGATATGGTTTGTAAGAAGAACACACATGCAATGACTCTAGCTGTGGTTTGTGAAAAGAGCACGCATGCGATGACTCTAGCCGTGGTTCATGGGAAGAGCAGACATACAATGACACTGGTGGATCCATGTGTGGTTCATGGGAAGAACACACATGCAACGACACTGGTGGATCCATGTGTGGTCTGGGAAGAACACACATGCAATAACACTGGTGGATCCTTATGTGTGGTTCATGGGAAGAACACACATGCAATGACTCCGGTGATATGTGGTTTGTGAGATGAACACACATGCTATGACTCTAGCTGTGGTTCATGAAAAGAGCAGCTATGCAATGACACCGGTGGATCCATGTGTGGTTCATGGGAAGAACACACATGCAATGACACTGGTGGATCCATGTGTGGTCTGTGATAAGAACACACATGCAATGACACTAGGTGTGGTTCATGATATGGTTTGTGAGAAGAACACACATGCAATGACACTAGTGGATCCATGTGTGGTCTTTGGGAAGAACACACATGCAATGACACTAGTGATATGTGGTCTGTGAGAAGAACACACATCCAATGACTCTAGATGTGGTTCATGAAAAGAGCAGACATGCAATGACACTGGTGGATCCATCTGTGGTTCACGGGAAGAACACACATGCAATGACACTGGGTGTGGTTCATGATATGGTTTGTGACAAGAACACACATGCAATGACCCTGGTGGATCCATGTGTGGTCTGTGAGAAGAACACACATGCAATGACATTGGGTGTGGTTCATGATATGGTTTGTGAGAAGAACACACATGCAAATGACACTGGTGGATCCATGTGTGGTCTTTGGGAAGAACACACATGCAATGACACTAGTGATATGTGGTCTGTGAGAAGAACACACATCCAATGACTCTAGCTGTGGTTCATGAAAAGAGCAGACATGCAATGACACTGGTGGATCCATGTGTGGTTCATGGGAAGAACACACATGCGATGACACTGGGTGGATCCATGTGTGGTTTGTGAGAAGAACACACATGCAATGACACTGGTGGATCCATGTGTGGTTCATGGGAAGAACACACATGCAGTGACTCTGGTGATATGTGGTTTGTGAAAAGAACAGACATGCAATGACTCTAGCTGTGGTTAATGAGAAGAGCAGACATGCAATGACACCGGTGGATCCATGTGTGGTTTTTGAGAAGAACACACATGCAATGACACTGGGTGTGGTTCATGATATGGTTTGTAAGAAGAACACAAATGCAATGACTCTAGCTGTGGTTTGTGAAAAGAGCACACATGCGATGACTCTAGCTGTGGTTCATGGGAAGAACAGACATACAATGACACTGGTGGATCCATGTGTGGTTGATGGGAAGAACACAGATGCAACGACACTGGTAGATCCATGTGTGGTCTGTGGGAAGAACACACATGCAATGACACTGGTGGATCCTTACGTGGTTTATGAGTGGTTTATGAGAAGAAGACACATCCAATGAACTCTTGTGGATCTATCTTGGCATAATTTGATGTATGCCACGATGTATTTCATTGTGCAAGACATTCACTTTCCATTTTTATACTACTCAGTATCGCCCTTGGTTTTATTGTGTACTACTCAGTTTTGCCCCCCTCTCTATCTTTCGTAGAAGCACAAATATGTGCTGACCCTGTCTGCTACTCCCTAATTGGTTATCACAGTTGTCACGCGGATCGTGCGCTTCAATCGTTGATTCTGTGCGATCCAACGATGATCGTTGCACATGTCGTGCCCTTCACAGTACAGCGTGAGACAGCACGGACGTCTCCCTCGGCAAGACTTCTACAAGAAAGAACACGATGCCGTCCATGGAAAAAGTCATCGAGCGGTCATGTCATGTTTAATCAAGTCTGAAAAGCCTAATACTGCTACTACTACGCCACAACGCATGCATCATCGAGTGCACGGTCGTCGATGGACAGCTGCAATTTATTGCCACTTGATTTTAATAAGACATATCCCATTTTTTACGCAGCGGCTGTCAATCTCACTTCCAACTGGGCCCGACCGTAAGAAGCTTGCACGCGCTAGCCGGAGACCGAAGAGCTGAGCTCGACGAGACCTAATGTCTCCGCCTTCATCAACACATCCCTCTACCCGATCTAGCACAACCCCACAAATCTCGCCATACAGCCACCTACCTTCCCCTCTACATTTCCACATTTAACTATCGCCAATTTTAGGGACGTGTCAAACTTCGTACATAGAAATTGTGTATGCGCCCTTGCATGTGGCTCAATACAGAATTGCCATGCAGGGCCTGGGAAAAAACGTGACGTACGGTGCGTGTGTTGCGGTGCACAGCGGTGCAACGAAACGTGCCTTGCTTCGATCCACCTTAACTATAGAGCCCCTCTCCGCACACCCACTCCCACTCTCACTCACTCTCCCCACGCAACCTTCTCCACTATCCCACCAGCATCCGAAACTCCCGAGAATACCCCATCCGTGCCGGCGATGACCAAGGAGGATAAGGTGGCCATCGTCGCCTCCGAGGCCACCAGTGAGGAGGCCCCCGTCTCCTCGCCAGCCCCCCTTGACGCGTTGAAAGTAGCCGTCGTACCTGTCCAGGCCCTAGTCGAGGCATCGATGGCAGCCGTCGTTCCCGTCCAGGCCACCGTCCCCGCTACCGACGGAGCCGCCGAAGCGGAGGCCCCCGACGGCGAGGAGGCCCCCACCGGTCACAAGCGGATCAATCACTTCTGGGGCACCTATGATCCAGATAAGTACATCGCTCCGCTGAACCCCTACGACACCGGCATCAATGACCCATGGTCGGAGGTAACTAGGGTTTGCTCCCCTCCCCTGGTTCTTCTATAGTTCCCATCGTTGGATGCGAGATGTTGGTTTATTAGGACTCGTTTGTTCGCATTTCGATTGCTCGATCTTCTTACATCATCTACTCCCCCATTTTACTTTTCTTCCAATAGTTTTCTGGCAGCGACGTCTGCAGTGATGACGAGTCCATACACACCAAGACTCGTCAGGTGCTGAGGAGGCTGCGGGCTGGCAAGTACGCCGCCTTCTTCAGGGGCGGCCCCTGGCGCTGCCCATTCCGCAAGGGGATCGCCTACAGTTGTGTGAGTGGCCCTGACCGCACCGACTTCCTCTCCTTAATGAAGCATGTAGAGGCTGCGGGCTCTGGCATCCACAAAGGCGGCGAGCGCGAGACCATGAACATCAACGCCTACATCGCTAAAAACTGGGCTCTCGGCATTCACCTCCGAAACCTCCAGCGGTTGGCCATCAAAGAGGGTCGCATCGCTCCAATCAGGCCCAGGGTCCCCAAGATCAAGGTACTGGGCAGCAAGAAGTGGAGGAAGCGTCGGATGGAGGAGGAGGAGGAGGCGCAGGCGCGTGCAGGATGTGCCTGCAGCTACGGCGGCTACCGCTGCTGCTAAGCAGCTTCTTTCTAGATATATCCTATTTCTGGCTGAATGCATCGAACCTCGTTAAGCAACCTACTTTCTATCGCTATATCCTATTTAGATGCGCACAACTATATCTACATTCGTTTTGTTTTCTGAAAGAATGTATTCTGCCTGGTGTGATTTGCTGCTTTAGATTTGCTACCTGATTGGAGGCAAAAAGAGGTCCAAAAGGAAACGAATTATCAAAGAGAGAATCTTCTCTAGATTTGCTACCAATTTGGGCAAATATGAACATATCTGTTTAGCGAGAGAGGAAAAGGGTACTCTTTCAAACTGCTAGTTAACGAGCTACCATCTTGACGTCTCCCTCTACAAGAAGGAACACGATACCGTCTATGGAAAAAGTCGTCGAGTGGTAATGTCCCGTTTAATCAAGTCTGAAAAGCCTACTACTACTACTACGCCACAACACATGCGCCATCGAGTGCACGGTCGTCGATGGACAGCTGAAATTTATTGCCACTTGATTTTAATAAGACACATCCCATTTTTTACGCAGCGGATTTCAATCTCACTTCCAACTGGGGCCCACCGTAAGAAGCTTGCACGCGCTAGCCGGAGGCCAAACAGCTGAGCTCGACGAGACCTAACGTCTCCGGTTCATCGAGTCACTCGTAGTCATCAACACATCCCTCTAGCGAATCTAGCACAACCCCACAAATCTCGCCGTAGAGCTACCTACCCCCTCTACATTTCTACTTTTAACTATCGCTAATTTTAGGGCCGTGTCAAACTTTGTACATAGAAATTGTGTGTGCGCCCTTTGCATGCGGCTTAATACAGAACTGCCATGCATGGCCCGGGAAAAAACGTGACGTACCATGCGCGTGTCGCGGTGCACGGTGCAGTAGACTGCGCGGCGTGTTGCATGGTGGTGCAACGAAATGTGTCTTGCTTCTATCCACCTTAACTGTTGAGCTCACTGACCCCACGCAACCCTCTCCACTACCCCACCAGCATCCGCAAACTCCCGAGAATACCCCGTCCGCACCGGCGATGGCCGAGGAGGATAAGGTGGCCATCGTCGCCACCATGGTTGCCGGCGAGGAGGCCCTCGTCTCCTGGCTATATCCTATTTCTGGCTGAATGCATCTAACCTCGTTAAGCAACCTACTGTTTATCGCTATATCCTATTTAGCTGCGCACAGCTATATCTACATTTGTTTTGTTTTCTGAATGAATGTATTCTGCCTGGTGTGATTTGCTGCTCTAGATTTGCTACCTGATCGGAGGCAAAAAGAGGTCCAAAAGGGAACGAAATATCGAAGTGAGAATCTTCTCTAGATTGGCTACCAATTTGGGCAAAATGAAACATATATGTTTAGCGAGAGAGGAAAAGGGCACTCTTTCAAACTGCCAGTTAAGAAGCTACCATCTTGACAAGCTACAAGACACATACATAAACATAACACAACGAGGGTTAAATTTATTTTACTAGTATCACTTGATGCGCTAGACATCTTGGCAAGCTAACTGAGTTCCACAAAACAAAAACATAACACTGACAAATAAAATTTAATTCACTCCTCATCAGACCACTTGACGCACTTGCCATCATTCCAAGTACTCCACGTCCGATGAACTGCTTTGTCCCAAATGGCATCGGACTTGGCTTTCCTATCTTCAGCGTCCTGCGGCACAATTAGCAGTGCATCACATGCCTAATTGTTGCCGGTAGAAGATGCCACCTCTCTGTTTGCCGCTTCAGCTGCAGCCTCTCTGTCAGCTGCTTCTTCATCTACAATCTCTGTTTCAGCTGCTTCTGCAGCCTCTCTGTCAGCTGCTTCAGATGCAGCCAATTTCTTTGCATATTCAACTTCAAACTCAGCTATTCAGCATTTTATACAAAGGGCTCCCCTAAGCTCGTCTTCCCTCTTGCAAATAGGGCAAAACACGAATTAACGTTGAAAAAAATGGATCTTCTTGTACAGCTGGTAGGTCACGTAAGCATCTATGGCTGCATACTTCAGGTTTATATCACACAATGACCACTCGTCCCAGAAATCGTGCCTATCCATAGGGAAATCTTCCTTCATTGTGTCGTACGACTCATCGAGGATTCTAGTTGCGAGTGATGCGATTCCATCCTTCTTCCTGCCCCCTAGGATCTTGACAAGATGCTGAATATCGATCCAGTTGTGCGCAGGAATTATAATTTCCTCTTGATACAATTTCGAAAAATCAGTTGTTGTGTCGACAGTGCAGAAAACAATTCCCTTTTTTTCAAGGAACTGGCGCAACGCTGGACATTTCCTGTCAGTCCTGAAAGTATGTAGTTTGTCATCACCAAAATTTGTAACTACAAATATTTTGTCAATGCAAGATCATCATCTCAATATAATTTTGAAAAGTTTAGTAAATGCAAGATCAAGACTCTCAACATTGTATTGTCATAATTTATTCAGTTTTGCTATTTCTCAGTCGACTGAACAAGTTACACATTTCTTTTAACTACGGTTGCACTTTTCTTAGGTGATTGAGACTAAAGAAAATCTCAGTCGATTGAGACATAGGAAAACCCTAATTTATTTTGTCCTAAGTAAAATCCAGTAGTTGCAAGATGAGCAAGTGGATAAAGAACAAGAGGAGAAAACCCTAAAAGCGGTTAGCTACAGAGAGCAGATCTACAAACTGGGAGAGGTGGTAGACGAGGACGTGTTTCCGCATGGCAAGTTGAACAACGACGACTTCATTCACTTCATATGGGTGCTCCAGGGTGTACTCAAGGTCCAATCCCACAAACTTGTCCTCGTCTATCCCAAGCCAACCCTCGTACATCCTCAGGACACGCACCACTGTCTCCTCCTCGTTGGTGTAGACAACGTATATCTTCTTGTTGTCATGGGTAGTGAAGCTTGTCTCTAGAGTGCGTAGATCTTCCATGGCGGCAAGGAGAAGACGGGAATAAGATAATAGATGACAGGAAGAAGAAGAGTGGTTTCTGCGAGGCAGGGGAACGGTAGAACCGTCAATGCACTTTTATGGTAGGGGTTAACGATTGGGACGGAAGTCCAAGGAGAGACGCGTGGCGGTGGCCATTCCAGCTTCTGAGTAAACAAAAAATAATTATAACACCGATACATGGGCCCTGTTTTGTCATGTCAATACACCGGGTAGGGGGCGTTGTCATATCCACTGTGCCAACGCTGCAAGCCTACATGGCAACTACCCCGCCTAAGCGACGGGAGCGACATAACGACGAACTGACAGGGGGGCCCCAACTTGACGCCCGTTAGCCTGATTTTTTGTATTGAAATGTAAAGTTGAATTCGTGCCGAAAAAGACCCTTTGAGTATTTGGCACACCAACTATAGTCATCCCGGCTGATTTCAGGGAACTTGGGTACCGCGTTGCCTGTACACCCCAACTTTCGGGCCGCAAAGTGATAATCTTCTATTCACCCCCCTCTAGGTGCCCATACGATCCTTTCAATTGGTATCAGAGCCTCAACTCTTTATTCAGGCTTAACCGGCTAAGAGTGTATGGGTAACCAAGATGAGGATGGAGGGGTGAGGCTAGCACCTCGGTGACCATGGTGGATCTCAAGAATTTGGAAACAAGCTTGAGCTCCTCCTTAGGCAATGAAATCCAACAATTGCATCAACTAGTTGAGCAACTTGTTAAGGAAAAGATAGCTTCACCACCTCCTTCTCAAGAGGCCCTCCTCCGATTCCGAAGGTGAACGCTTCGGCTAAACTAACGGTTGAAGTAGTGGGGGATGAACATAATGCCACTAACTCCTCCACCAAAAAGGGCGATGGGAAGGAAGAGCACCATTCGGTTCCTGGTTGGTACTCTCCCAACCCCCGATCCCTCATACCCCATATAAATAATAGAGGTGACCCACCTATGCTAGCTGCACATTCTTTTGCTCAATGGCAAGTTTTGATGAAATCTCATGTGCGCAGCTCTTGCATTGACTTGTGGAATATTATTGAGGAAGGACTCAAAATTGAGGATCCAACCAACTTGACAAGAAGAGAAGTGCTCAATATTCAACTCAATGCCACCGCTTTGCACATGATTCAACTTGGTGTGGGGCCAAAAGATTTTCCTCACATTGAACACCTCGACATCGCCAATGAAGCTTGGGATACTCCCATTGATTTGTTTGTTGGAAATGAGAGCATGAGAAGAAATCGATATGATGCCTTGAGCAATGAAGTCGAAGGCTTCTATATGAAGGATGGTGAGGACCATGAAGACATGTATCGAAGATTCAAATCCACTGCCACCGCTTTTAGAAATATTAGTGCGTCTCATGTAGATGATGCTTGAAAAAAAGGAAGTATGTGAGTGAGCTCATGACCTTCAAGCCCACCGACTTGAAGAGTCTCCAAGTTAAACACAACTACCATCTCATGACCTCCAATGAAGTTATGCAAGAGATGTCCGCCTTCAAGGTTGCTACCAAGGATGCCAAAGATGCCCGCACTCGTGCCCTTGGAATGAGAAATGGTGTTAATCTTGCCTTGAAGGCCAAGGTTGTGGAGTACGAGGAAGAAGAAGGAAGTGATGAAGTCCTTGTTATGAGTCACCCAAAGATGTAAAGGTTGCTCATGGTGAATACATGGCCTTCTATGTAAAGAGAATGGTTCAAGATTGAGAACTTGCTTCAACTATGGTGACCGCTATCATTTTGTTGCGGAATGTCCATGTGAGAAGAGAGACGATCATGGTGGTGTACTTGTATTGAATAAAAAGTCAAAGGTTCCTTTCAATAAGCCCTTCATCAAAAAGAATGGCACCAACAAGAAGTCGGCTGACATTGCGTTGCTAGCACATGAAGAGTTCTCATCTGATGATGAAGATGAGGAGGAAGAAGAAACATCAAATGGTGTGGAAGTCGTCGCCACCACCTCTTCATCCACTTTCTCACTCTTCGACTCTCCAAATGATAATATCTCCAACAAGAACATCACTTGCCTTATGGCAAGAGCATCGGAGGTATCATCATCTCCTCTCTCCACCTCTTTGATCAATGATGAATTGAATGATGATATAACTCTTGAGGTGAAAGAGGAATTAGTTTCTTTTGATATTTATATGACTAACTTGCAAGGGGAGCACAAGAAGCATTTGTGAATATCTTGAATCAACTTTCTCACACACAAGAGCTTCTTGATGAGAGATGCAAACTTGGGAGAGAGTACATCCTTGAGATGGATGCTCTAACTAATTCTCTAGAAGAAGAGTAAGAGACTACGGAGTCTCTTGAGGAAAAACTTGAAGGCCTCGATGAGGCAAATGATCAAATTGTCGCTAAACTCATTAAGGAACATGATCATGCCATTGCTAAGTATAAAAGGCTAAAAAGGATAAGATTGAGTTTGGTGTTGTTCATGACAAACTTTCCGAGGACTTCAAGAAGCTTGGAAAGGCTCATAAGGCCTTGGAAAGTGAACTCCTGACTCTCACAAAGTCTTGTGAACAACTTCAAACTCAATTGACTAATGTTGCTTCACCTAGTATTCTCATTCCTTCTAGTAATACAAACATCTTTGAAGAAAATGCTAGGTTGAACGGGGAGCTTGCAAAGGCCACCTTCCCCAAAGGGAACAAGTCTCTTGATGTCCTTTTGAGTGAGAAAAGGTCAAATAATGAGAAAGGAGGCATTGGCTATGTGTCTGATACGTTGCGAACGTATCCATAATTTTTGATGTTCCATGCTTGGTTTATCTACTTTCTTATGTTTTGTTCCAACTTTGGAGTACTTTTCATACACTTTCTTGGACTAACCTATTAATAAGAGCCACAGTGCCAGCTACCTGTTTTCTACTGTTTTTGGTTCTAGGAAAGTCAGAAAATGAATATTCTCGGAATTGGACGGGACAAAAGCCAAAGTCAGTTTTTCACCAAGGGACATAAGGAGCCATAATACCAGACGGAGAGGGGCCAGGGGGCCGCCACACCACCTGGCCACGCGACCCAGCCTGGCCCACGCCAGGGGTGGTCTGGCTGCCTCCGGCACCCCCTCGGCATCCCCTTTTGCCTATAAGATGCCTCTGATACAGAAACCCTAAGCACCCGATCAAAATTCCACGAAAGAGTCTGTAGCTGTCGTCATCTCCATCCCTAGATCAGGAGGGATCTGAAGCTCTTCCCGGCACCCTGCCAGAGAGGGGAATTCACCCTGGAGGCCTTCTTCTTCACCATGCAAGCCTCCGGTGTGATGCATGAGTAGTTCATCTCTAGACTACGGGTCCATGTAGTAGCTAGATGGATGGTTCTCCTCCTTTGTGCTATCATGTGTAGATCTTGTGAGCTCCGTTCGTGATCAAGATCATCTATTTGTAATTCCTACATGTTGTGTTTGCGGGGATCCGATGGATATTGAGATGCTATTTCAGATTGATTATTGATTCTATCATGTCTTTGTTATTTTGTGATCTTGCATGCTTTCCGTTGTTAGTAGCTATCTTGGCCAAGTAGATGCTAGCAACTCTAAGAGTTAGTATTTATGCTCGATAGTGGGGTCATGCCTCAAGTAATCTAGGGAAGTGGCAGAAATCTCTAAGGTACTAGATGTGCTATTGCTACTAGGGAGAAAACAACAATCCTTTGTTCATAGAACAATCGTATTGTTTACTTTACACGCAATGCGTAATGCAATTATCCGTTGCTTGCAACTTAATACCGGAGGGGGTTCAGATGATAACCTGAATGTGGATTATTAGTCATAGATGCAGTTGAATTACGGTCTATGTATAATGTTGTAATGCCCAATCGAATCTCAAAGGAGTCAAGATGAGTAGTATATGCATGTATGCTTTCTCGATGTTTGTCAATTGCCCCGCTGTAATTTGTTCACCCAACATGTCATCTATCTTAAGGAGAGCCACCACTAGTGAACTATGGACCCCGGTCCTTTCTTTTACCATCAATCTACAATCAACCGTTTACTGCTTTGTGTTTACTTTCTGCAAACTATTACTTTCTTCCACTCGATACATTTAGTCCTTTGTTTTCTTCAAAACTGGTGAGATTGACAACCTCATCGCAAGTTGGGGGCAAAGTTTTGTGGTTGTATTGTGCAGGTCTCCACGTTGCTGTTGACGCCGGTAGTGCGCCCTGCCAAAGTCCAGCCAGCAACACCTTTGGGGTGTTTCCTTTCTCCTACTGGATTGATAACCTTGGTTTCATAACTGAGGAAAAACTTGTTGCTCTGCTCATCATACCTTCCTCTTGGGGTTCCCCAACGGGCTCGATATATTTTGGGCTAAGCAACTTATTTTCTGGCGCCGTTGCCGGGGAGTCAAGGATATCTTCACAAGGGGAGTCCCTCATAACCAATCTCTTTACTTTGTTGTTTTTGTTTTGCTTAGTTTATTTCTGTTTTGTTTGCTTGTTTCTTTTATAAAAAATACAAAAAGATTAGTTCCTACTATAGTGGTTATTTTCGTTGGTCTGTTATTGTCTTGCTTTATCATGCTTTCTATCAATGATTGGTTTCTTTGAAACTGAATCTTATTGGCAAGGTGGTTCATGGAAGAACAAAAATATTATTACAAGGAACACCACCTATCACAAAAAGGGAAATACTTATGGGAACAAATTAATAAATTGGATACCATTGCTAGAAACGTGTGCTCTACTTATAATGTTACTTATTACTTTGATAAATCTTGATGCTGTAGGAGGTATAAACACCTCCCTTTTCAATATGAGTATAATGATGATGTTACCATATCTTCTTATGTTAAGGGAAACTATGAATTTTATGATGTGGAACAAATTGAAGAATTTATTGCTTGGAAGGGTGCATTCGAACTTGCTTATTTGCTTGAAAATACTGATGATGCACCTTATAAATATGAGGTTTATGATATACTTAAAGTTTGCTTTTATAATTACAAGGTAGAGAATGGATATATTCTTGAATATCTTAATAGATGCTCTCCACCAACAGAAGAGACTAATGCCTTGCACGAGCCTATGGAAGAAGAAATTTCTGAAACTGGAAGCTCATTGGATGAAAAAGAGGAGGATAGTGATGATCTAGAGGAGGAAGAATGGATCTACCCATGCCTACCTTCTAATGAGAGTAACTCTTTACCCCTTACATTATTTGATTGTCCTCCATGCTTACCAAAGGAGGATGAATGTTATATTCCTGTGGATTCTTTTGAAAATGTTTATAATAAAGCTCTAGATGATGGTCCTATATTGGTTGATAATATCAATTGTACTACTATTGAAAATGAGATTGATCAGTCATCTTGTTATAAATTGTTAAAAGTGGGCCTGAAGGTTTTAATCCCACTATTTTTGAGCTTGATAAAAATTATGTGTTTGTAGATCATGAAAATTATGCTTTATGTGATAGCTATATTGTTGAGTTTATTCATGGGGCTACTAAAAATTATTATGAGAGAGGAAAATATGGTTGTAAAAGTTTTCATGGTAGTGAAACACCTCTCTATTTGCTGAAAATTTTGAAGTTACTCTCGTTTTATCTTCCTATGCCTGTCACTTTGTTCTTTGTGAATTTATTTGCGTATAAGATTACTATGCATAGGAAGTGGTTTAGGCTTAAATGTGTTTTGAATTTGCTTCTTGATGCTCTCTTTTACTTCAATTCATATTTCTTATGTGAGCATCATCAAAATTATAATGCCTAACTTAAAGGCGTTAAAGAAAAGTACTTATTGGGAGATAACCCAAAAGTTTTAGATGAGTCTTGGAAGTTATTACTTCTGTAATAACCGCTCCTTATCCTTTTTATTTTCTTTTTTTGCCAAGAGTAACCACTAATGAGAGAGAAGTAATGATTGGGAAAGTTGCTGTCCCGAAACAGATTTCTGTGCTTCACCGTAAACATTCGTGTAAAATCTATGTACGTCATTTTGAGGTGTGAATTTTTGTGCTTCTGCCCCAGGTTGTTATCTAACTTTTGTTATTTCAACACTTTTTGATTTGAGCAACATAAGGTTTTTTTAAAAAATCATCTTTACCTGCTGGTCTGTTTTCACAGATTTCTGTCATTATTTGCATGTGCTTCTTATTGGTTCCTTTTTGAGTTCTTTTGGGAATTGAACTTTTTGAGGGAAGTGCTACAGTAGCTTGTGTTTTAATGGAAGTTTTATTGGTGTTGAAACTGAACCTACAGACTTATTATCTTGAGTGCACTAATGTTGCTAATAAAGATTGTGTGAAGTTTTGTATGAAGGAAAAATTTCAGGTGTATGGAAGGAATGAGTAATGAGATGAAGAATGGACTAAAGCTCAATCTTGGGGATGCCACCCCGTGTCACCCCAAGAAATATTCAAGAGGTACAAGCGTCAAAGCTTGGGGATGCCCAAGGCATCCCCTTCTTCATCAATAAAAATCCTAGGTTTCTTCCAAACACTTCATTTTTATTGTTTCATGCACAGTTGTGTTGTTCTTGGAGCGTCTTCTTTTTCGTTTTCATTTTGGTTTTTTGTTTGCTTGGTTTTCTTAGTTTTCTGAATAAATTGGTTGTACCCCCTCTTTCATACATAGGTTTTCAAATAGTTTGGTTTGGATTGGAAAAGAGTAGGAAAGCTCATGCTTAAGTGGTAAAGAGAGCTTGTTTTTAACTGTGGCCTATGCTTTGTCATGCCATGCTTGATATTGTTTTGGCTTTATGCTTAGTATTCTTTGCTGTAGCATGACTTGTTATAAACAATTGAGATTGCTTAATGTGCCTTTGAATAATCATGTGTTGTTTTAGCATATTAAAGCGTAATATTGTGGTATTCTCCTTTGATGCTTTATTTGGGTTGACTTGGCACATGCTCACATCATGTTATGACTATCCCAAGTCACCATAGCCTTTATGATCCTTTAGTTTTCAACTTGTAGTATCACTTTATGCTTTGGTTAATGATGTTTTGTCACTCTGCATGATTATGGCCATTATTGCTCCCTTAGTCAGTCGCTCCCAGTCTTTGCTAGCCTCCATAACCAAGTATGAGTTCCACTCATGCATCCAATTCCTAAAACCAGGTTATTTCAAAGAGTCCACCATACCTACCTTCTAGCATATGCTATTCCAAGTATATTCATGTTTTTATCTACCTTCCGAATTAAACTTGTTATGAGAAAACTAGTGATTAAAGCTCTCACGAACTTGATGGCACACTTTACTTTTCTTGCCCTTAATAAACTTGAACCATTGTGTCGTCTATGTTGTATATGCTTGCACTTATATGTTGGGGATTAGCAGAACCATGCTATCATGGGGAACACTTTCAACATTGCACTTGTACTTTGTACCTAGTTGATATCATGCTCTTTTGTCTATGGATGTCATCAGTGTGAAATGAAAGGGGAGCTTGTAAGCCCATGGAGTTATGTATGTGTGTTAGAGAAACTCCTGG
This sequence comes from Avena eriantha, assembly GCA_910589775.1. Taxonomy (NCBI): domain Eukaryota; kingdom Viridiplantae; phylum Streptophyta; class Magnoliopsida; order Poales; family Poaceae; genus Avena; species Avena eriantha. The sequence continues at coordinate 578,143,354 of OU342743.1, forward strand.
GCCGCTGGTCTAATCCATGCTGTCATGGTGGAAACCTACAGCGTAACCATAATGAGCTGTCTATGAAGCATTCTTCTTATAAAAAAAGAGTCAAATATTGAGAAAAAAGAAAAAAAGAAAAAAAGAGATTATGAAAAGAGGAAAGAGAGAAAAAAGCACCATTTTCCCATGGTAAATAAGAAGATTGCTGAGATGCTTGTTGTCTGCTTGCCTTGTCATTTTGATATGGGGATTCTTCTGTATCATCGGGCAAGGGGTACCCCATTGGCGGTTCTCTATGATACACATGTACTTACTATGACAAGAACTTACCGATGACTAAACTTGAGTACCATGAGGAGCGGCCCTCGTATTCAAGGGACATGAGATTTCTAACTTATACTTTGTCAAGCATATACTCCATAGTTTGTTCATTTTAACCTTAATCACTTCAAGATGCTTATGATAGGGGCAATGAGAGCTGAAAGCTAGTAAGTACCATAATTTTTGGAAGATCTTTATGAAACTTGAATCTCTACTTCCTTCTATGAAGGATTTTCTTTTACTTTTATGTTGAGTCTCCACCTTCTATATTTATGCACCTACTTTGAGAGCATAGTGGCCATTCTTAGTTCTATGTGTATTGTCCCAAGACTTGTTGATTGATGCATAACTTGATATTGCTTGTTTTAAACTATTTGTATCTAGTCACTCTTATAAATTTTGAAGGTGTCCTATGCATTTATGTTTGCTACTCTATGAGGGACAAGCTGAATGCCACTATGCTATGTTTTCTTTATGTGAAACAAACAAACGTCTTGCAAAGCATTGTTATTCATGAATCTTTTGTTTGTGCCTTTTAATGTTGCAACAATAGTTGCTTTGTCTTATTGTTAGGACTTTGTCTTTCATGTTATGATTGAAGTACTATGATCCTAGCTATCAATGTTTTACAAATACTTTAATCAAGTTTATGATGGTGCATGTCACCTCAAAAATTATTCTTTCTTTTTATCACTTACCTACTCGAGGACGAGCGGGAGTTAAGCTTGGGAATGTTGATACGTTGCTAACATATCCATAATTTTTGATGTTCCATGCTTAGTTTTATCTACTTTCTTAAGTTTTGTTCCAACTTTGGAGTTCTTTTCATACACTTTCTTGGACTAACCTATTAACAAGAGCCACAGTGCCAGCTGCCTGTTTTCTGCTGTTTTGGGTTCTAGGAAAGTTAGAAAATGAATATTCTTGGAATTGGACGGGACAAAAGCCAAAGTCAGTTTTTCACCGAGGGACACAAGGAGCCAGAATACGAGACGGAGAGGGGCCAGGGGGCCGCCACACCACCTAGCCACGCGGCCCAGCCTGGCCCGCGCCAGGGGGTGGTCTGGCCGCCTCTGGCACCCCCTTGGCCTCCCCTTTCGCCTATAAGATGCCTCCAATACAGAAACCCTAAGCACCCGATCAAAATTCCACGAAAGAGTATGTAGCTGCCGTCATCTCCATCCCTAGATCGGGAGGGATCTGAAGCTCTTCTCGGCACCCTGCCGGAGAGGGGAATTCACCCTGGAGGCCTTCTTCTTCACCATGCAAGCCTCCGGTGTGATGCATGAGTAGTTCATCTCTGGACTACGGGTCCATGTAGTAGCTAGATGGATGGTTCTCCTCCTTTGTGCTATCATGTTTAGATCTTGTGAGCTCCATTCATGATCAAGATCATCTATTTGTAATTCCTACATGTTGTGTTTGCGAGGATCCGATGGATATTGAGATGCTATTTCAGATTGATTATTGATTCTATCATGTCTTTGTTATTTGTGATCTTGAATGCTTTCCGTTGTTAGTAGCTATCTTGTCCAAGTAGATGCTAGCAACTCCAAGAGTTAGTATTTATGCTCGATAGTGGGTTCATGCCTCTAGTAATCTAGGGAAGTGAAAGAAATCTCTAAGGTACTAGATGTGCTGTTGCTACTAGGGATAAAATAACAATCCTTTGTTCATAGGACAATCGTATTGTTTACTTTACACGCAATGCGTAATGCAATTATCCGTTGCTTGCAACTTAATACCGGAGGGGGTTCGGATGATAACCTAAAGGTGGATTATTTGTCATAGATGCAGTTGGATTACAGTCTATGTATAATGTTGTAATGACCAATCGAATCTCAAAGGTGTCAAGATGAGTAGTATATGCATGTATGCTTTCTCGATGTTTTTCAATTGCCCCGCTGTAATTTGTTCACCCAACATGTCATCTATCTTAAGGAGAGCCACCACTAGTGAACTATGGACCCCGGTCCTTTCTTTTACCATCAATCTACAATCAACTGTTTACTGCTTTGTGTTTACTTTCTGCAAACTATAACTTTCTTCCACTTGATACGTTTAATCCTTTGTTTTCAGCAAAACCAATGAGATTGACAACCTCATCGCAAGTTGGGGGCAAAGTTATGTGGTTTGGTTGTGCAGGTCTCCACGTTGTTGTTGACGCCGGTAGTGAAGGGAATATGCCCGAGAGGCAATAATAAAGTGGTTATTATCTTATTCCATGTTTATGATAAATGTTTATTTTACATGCTATAATTGTATTGATCGGAAACGTCAATACATGCGTGTTTAATAAAAAAGGGTTCCTAGTCATGCCTCTCTTATAGACTAGCTCGTTGAATAACAAGATGATCAAGGTTTCCTGATCATGGACATTGGATGTTGTTAATAAAGAGGTCACAACATTGGTAGAATGATGTGATGAACATTCATCCGAAGTATAGCATTACGATCAAAGTCATTATGTTTATATTGCTATAACACTATACGAAGTAATCTTTATCCTTAGACCATGAGATCATGTTAATTGCTAACACCGGAAGAGTATCTTGATAACATCAAACGTCACACCGTAACAGGGTGACTATAAAGATGGGTTCAGTGCTACGAAGGTGTTATGTTGAGGCTCATGGATCAATAGTGGAATTTGTCAATCCCGGTGACGGATAGATATACTCTAGGCCCTCTCGGTGATATCACTTTAAGATAGCTTGCAAGCAAGTGATGTGATCACTAGAATGTTATATCACGGGAACGAGAAAAGAGTGCATGTCGGTAACGAGATCAAACTAGGTATGGAGATACCGATGAACGAATCTCGGACATGTAATATATCGTGAGACAAATGGATTTAGTTACAAGCGTTAATGGTTCTCACGATCACAGAAGTCATCGTTGAATGTGTAGGAGTAAGTACGGATTTCCAAGTCCCGCTGCTGATTATTGATCGGAGAGGGGTCTCGATCATGTCTGCATTATTCGCGGACCGTAGGGTGACACACTTAAGGGATGCCGATACCATTTGGAGCAAATATGTTTCAGATAAAGATTTAAGAAAGCGCTGGAATTATTTCAAAAGACACTGAAACTGTTTCGGGTGAAATTGCTGAAATTGGTTCTGCATGTAATATTGAAATGTTGCAGGGGGTTTTATGTGAATGTTTGTTAATTAAAGTAATTAACAAAATTCTGAATAAAAAATAATAAAAGAGTTTTATTAAATGAGAGAGCATTAAATTTGGAGAAATTTAATGCATTTAAAGTTGAGACTTTAAAAGGGAATGTGAAGAGGCATTTTAATGTGGAGGGGTTACCACCACATGAATGGAGGAGGTGAAGAGACACCTCCTCCATGCGCCGGCCATGAAGGAGGGGCACCCCCCCTCCTCCTATAAAAGGCCACCCTCTCCTCACTTCTCAAACACACCTCCTTCTGAAGGATCTCTCTCCCCCTCTAGTATTATTTCCCCATGGTCTCGGATTAGCGAGATACATGTTCCCGGTGGCTTTATCTAGAAAGGAGTTGCTGCTTCTGCTGCTTTGCTGGAGCGAGGGACGGAGGTTGTCGGGGTACCGGACATGTGTGCGATCACGGATGCACCGCTGCTTTGCAGTGCTGGACTTGGTGCTGCTGGAGCTGGATCTGATGGACGTGCTGGAGCCGGACCTGCTGGACTTCCTCACGATCTTACTATCGGCAAGTGTACGACTACATCAACCATGAGTTCCTACTCGTTAACAAAACTTGTTGTCTTCGAGGGTAAGTTCTCGTTGGATGTATGTCCACCCGTTGCTTTGTACCTAGTAGATAGATCTTGGCATGTAGTTCACATCGTAGGAAATTTTTTCTGTTCTATGCTGTGGACCCAACAGTGGTATCAGAGCCTGATCTATGCGTAGGTGCTTTGCACGGGTAGTACACATATGTTTATATGTGGGCGATGATGATCATGTTATTGCATCTTCTATGTATTTTGGATATTGGTGGCATAGTGGGATGAAGCGGCCCGGACCAACCTTACACATCATCGTACATGAGACCGGTTCCACGACTGACATGCAACTTGTTTTGCATAAGTGGCTGGCGGGTGTCTCTCTCTCCTACTATAGTCAACATCTGATTTACAACGAGTTGCTAATAACTTGGTTATCCTCGTTATGGTTCATGTTCGTAGGTAAGAACGGTTCTATCTCCGAAAGCCCTAAGCCACGTAAAGCTTGCAATTGATAAATTAGTGGCGTCTAGTTTAGATCGTTGCTAGGCTAGTGTCTTGATATGGTATTGTTGTAAGTAGATGTATAATAGATACTCTTACAACACACTCAACGTGTAAGTTCCATAGACCTTGGCCTTACACACAAAGGAATGATAGAGATCATACCACGATGCAAATGATAGAGATCAAATGCGTGGACCATATCATCTCACCTTACACATTAGATGTTAGCATCTTATACTACTAGTTTGGCGCTTTCTGTAGCATTGTAAGATGATCTCTCATTTAGATATCAAGATAAAAATGTGTTATTCCTTAAGTATGCACCGTTTTGTGGATCGTATTTCGAGACATCACGTGATGATCGGGTGTACTCGACTCTACGCTTTCATACAAACGGGTGTAAGACAGTTTTACACATGCGAGTACTAAGGTTCTTACTTGGCGAGCCTAGCATGTACATACATGGCCTCGGAACACGGACCGAAAGGTTAAGCATGAGTCATATAGTTGATATGATGCCCATATAGATGCTCGCCTTTGAAGCTACATCAACTCACGTGATGATCGGACTTGGTGTAGTGGATTTGGTTCATGTAATCACCAAAAAGACACGAGGGATGTCGTTTTTGAGTGGGAGTTCATTTCTAATTTGGATTAGTCGAACCAAATTTGTCATAAATTAAATCAAAGTGAATTTGCATAGTTTGTTGTAGTCATTGGCATTCGTTTTCTACCTTATGCTTAGTTTTTTATTTGAGATAATAGAACTATAGAATTCTGGATATTTACTTTACGAACTAGTATCGTATTGTTTTGAATGTCAATTTACAGTTTATAAGTCCTATTGCAAACTTTCAGCAAACTCTATTTACTCCATGAAGTTTAATAAGTAGTATTAAATCAAGAGTAAGAATTTCAATGTTAGTATCTAAAGTATCATGTTTGCCTCCATGATTATTGATATTCAAAAGTTGTTTTAATATCAAGATTATATTGGAGCTGAAAATTGTTTCAGAAACCATCATGTGTGAAAGATATTGTGATATCTGAAACACTGTTTTTGGTTGCATTATGATAGAGTATAATTTAGCAAAATACATGTTCTCATATTGTATGAGAATTTGTGAAGGTTGGAGATGCTAGGCATCCGAATCTACCAAAAAGGTTTTGGGAACTGATATTATACTCGCGATTCTTCCTTATAGGCTATAGTAGCTTGATCATGAAAGTTGTCATGATAAGGATGAATAGAAGATGTAAGTAAAATGTTTACTACACTAATAGATTACTAAAGAATGGATTTTTGAAAGAATGCCAAACATTTGATGATGGTGATCCACTTCAAAGTGCAAGTCCAAAGGTATTAGTATTTGACTATATACAAGCTTTGTACCATGTGTCATGTTGATGACACCACTATTGATGTTGATAGATTCTTTTAAAAGAAAAGGAATTGCTGAAAGAGAATCTATAAAATATTTGGCAGAAAATAAAAGGTTGGAGATGTCCAACTTGGGTATATAGAAGATATACATATTATGGTTGTATTCCTTGCTTATTAAACAATGTGGTTCTTAGGTATTGGATACCGGTATTGGATACCGAATTGGTTGGTATGAAGTGTCATACAGGACAACGCAATTCATGAACTGCAATAGCCTAAGTAACTAGCAAGAGAATAAGTGATGATGATCATCGAAAACAAATAAAGTGTTATTGTGCTTTTTCGTTGTCATCAAACCTAGCCTTCAAGATTTGTTTTAATAATTGTTATTTTGTTCCGGTATTACGAGAACAATGGTTGTTCAAATAATTACCATATTCCATAAAGGATGGATGAACTTTTACAAGTCTAGTGGGAGAAATCGCATCCATAAACACTATTGCTAAAATGTCGCAAGACAAATGATTGAAAGATCACTTATGAAGTGACATCGCTGTTTAAATTATATTGGAAAGAAAACATGAAGAAACTCCATGTTGATGAATTTTTGGAGTCTTTGATTTTGATCAATTGATGCATGTGAGACTTTCCTCGAGATAAATGAAACTTCATCCATAGGCCAGAGAGGAACGGATGACTAGCTTATTGGAAATTGTGCATGCTGATGTGCACAGTCCATTATGTGTAGCCATATGCGATGGATCTTTTTGCTTCATATGCTTTCTTCGAAAATTTGAGTGAATATATCTGTATATTTACTTAATAAGGAAGAAGTATGAAACATTTGAAAGTTGTTCAAAGACTTTCAAGATTAAGTGGAAAATCATTGTAACAAGAAAATAAAGAGTTTACGATTCGATCATAAAGGAAGATATTTGAGTTACATGTTTAGCAGAACACCTAATATTTGAGGAATTGTTCCATGAATTCGGATTTCCCGATAAACCACAGGAGTATGGTATGTTCGAGAGATGAAATCAAACAATGTTTAACATGGTAAGATCAAAGGTGTCATTTATAAAACTGCCATTATGTTTTAAGGATTGAAGCTTTAGAGACTACCGCTTTTACACTGAAAAGAGCACCATCGTGATCCATTGAAATGACACCATATGAGTTATGGTTTGGGATAAAACCCGAATTGTCTTTTCTTAAATTTTGGTATGCTATGCATAAGTAAAATGTTTACAACCAAATTCGGATAAGCACGTCTTTATAGGTTATCCCAAAGAATTTGTTGGAAATTTCTCCATAACACCGAGGACAAAAGAGTTTGTTACTTGGAACATAAAGTTTCTTGAGAAGGAATTTTTTGTGAAAAGTTAAGTGGGAGGACAATAGAACTTTGATAAGGTTGTTGAACCTTAGCTATATGTGCTAAGTAGCGCAGCGCCGGAAAGTGTCCCGGTGGCGTCCACAATGCTCATGGCTCTCGTGATTACAAAAGGTGTGATCTCGGAGATTAGAGTTCCTATAGAATCGTGTGGGTCGGTAAGAATCAAATAGTAAGATTTGATAAGCAAGTCGTTATTGTTTTGACAATGATGAACCGACTACATGCAAAGAAGCGATGATGGGCCCTGACTCCATAAAATGACTAGAAGTCATAGAATCCGTGATAGTATGCATACACGAGAAATCAAGTTTCTAAACTTGGAAGACCCTCCGGAAAGGCATGAAGCCTATCGGTTGTGTTTGGATCTATAAATAAATAGACATGGATGTTTAACATCTATGAAATAGTCGACATGTCGGAAAGAAGTTTACAACAATGTTCAAGGAGTTGACTATGACAAGATTTGATCTTTCATAGTGATATTTAGTCTTGACGGATTAATGTAGCAACCACTACATATAATTTGGTATATGGTAGTTGAATAAACAAAACAAGGTTCTTCTAATAGAATGGTTACCTAGGACGTGTACATGACACAGTCCGAAGGGTTTTTGTTAATTCAAAGGGTGCTAAAAGGGCATGCAAACTTCAATAGTTGATTAAGCATAGCGGAGTTGGAATCTTCACCATGATGAAACTGTTAAAAGAGTTTAAATTCATGGGAGATGATGAAGATGCTTGCATTTGCAAGAAATTAAGTGGGAGCGCTGAGACATATTTCTAATACATTATGTAGAGGACATATTGTTGATTGGAAATGATGTATCTTGTATTGACACAAGTTAAGAATTTCATTAAAATAAGATTTCGATGAAAGACTTGGGCAAAACCGGAATATTAGGCATCAATATTTATATGGGTAGATTAAGGCGCTAATATGGTTGTGCTAGACATACATATATGAGATATTGAAAGGGTTCAATATGGAAACAACAAGAAAGGTTCTTGCTGCATGGAAAGGATTGTATCAAAATTCAAGTGTTTCAACACTTGGTGAGTAAAATCACATGAAGATTTTGATCAATTATACCATGATATGTATATATCCAGAATGTCCTATGCTCTAAATGTTATGAGCACATACCAGAATGATTCATGAGATGATCATTGGACGATAGTAAAGATATTCTTATGAGCTTTGGAAGAACTAAGAATATATAATGTATAAGTGACAAATAGTTAAAGGTAGTTCATTGTAAAGTGTTACATTGATACTAGTTTTGTCACAAGATACAAATTAAATTTATCTCAATTTATACTATGGGTGGCACAATGTAATGGAAAGGATGTTCCATGATGGATTTGGATGAGTTCCAAAGTTGAGACATTGTGACGGATACTACAACAAAAGGCTAAGTATATGACTGCTATAGTAGCAGCATAGGAGGGCATTTGTGTTAAGTAGTTTGTTATCAAACTAGGTGTGGTTCAAAGTGGGCTAATACTATGAAGATATATTGTGTGACAATAATATCAACATATTTTAACCGGAACGAACTAAAGGTCTCACCATAGGACCAAATTTATACAATGCCATCTCATTTGAGAATGAGTGATGCGTAGAGACGCAAAGACATGCAAATACACACGGACCTGAAACTGTCAGATCCGAAGATTATGTTAGCCACTAGCAATAGCATATATGCAACACCAGAAAGCCACAGGTGTTCAATACGCAAAGTTTATTAAACTAGATTATTGACTGTAGTGCAAGTGGGAGACTGAAGGGAATATGCCCGAGAGGCAATAATAAAGTGGTTATTATCTTATTCCATGTTTATGATAAATGTTTATTTTACATGCTATAATTGTATTGATCGAAAACGTCAATACATGTGTGTTTAATAAACAAAAAGGGTTCCTAGTTATGCCTCTCTTATAGACTAGCTCGTTGATTAACAAGATGATCAAGGTTTCCTGATCATGGACATTGGATGTTGTTAATAACGAGGTCACAACATTGGTGGAATGATGTGATGAACATTCATCCGAAGTATAGCATTACGATCAAAGTCATTATGTTTATATTGCTATAACACTATACGAAGTAATCTTTATCCTTAGACCATGAGATCATGTTAATTGCTAACACCGGAAGAGTATCTTGATAACATCAAACGTCAGACTGTAACAGGGTGACTATAAAGATGGGTTCAGTGCTACGAAGGTGTTATGTTGAGGCTCATGGATCAAGAGTGGAATTTGTCAATCCCGATGATGGATAGATATACTCTGGGGGCTCTCGGTGATATCACATTAAGATAGCTTGCAAGCAAGTGATGTGATCACTAGAATGTTATATCACGGGAACAAGAAAAGAGTGCATGTCAATAATGAGATCAAACTAGGTATGGAGATACCGATGATCGAACCTCGGACATGTAATATATCACGAGACAAAGGGATTTAGTTACAAGCGTTAAAGGTTCTCACGATCACAGAAGTCATCGTTGAATGTGTAGGAGTCAGTACGGATCTCCAGGTCCCGCTGCTGATTATTGATCGGAGAGGGATCTCGATCATGTCTGCATTATTCGCGAACCATAGGGTGACACACTTAAGGGATACCGACACCATTTTGAGCAAATATGTTTCAGATAAAGATTTAAGAAAGCGCTGGAATTATTTCAATAGACACCGAAACTGTTTCGGGTGAAATTGCTAAAATGTTGCAGGGGGTTTTATGTGAATGTTTGTTAATTAAAGTAATTAACAAAATTCTGAATAAAAAATACTAAAAGAGTTTTATTAAATGAGAGAGCATTAAATTTGGAGAAATTTAATGCATTTAAAGTGGAGACTTTAAAAGGGAATGTGAAGAGGCATTTTAATATGGAGGGGTTACCACCACATGAATGGAGGAGGTGAAGAGACACCTCCTCCATGCGCCGGCCATGAAGGAGGGGCACCCCCCTCCTCCTATAAAAGGCCACCCTCTCCTCACTTCTCAAACACACCTCCTTGTGAAGGATCTCTCTCCCACTCTAGTATTATTTCCCCATGGTCTTGGATTAGCGAGATACATGTTCCCGGTGGCTTTATCTGGAAAGGAGTTACTGCTTCCGCTGCTTTGCTAGAGCGAGGGACGGAGGTTGTCGGGGTACCGGACGTGTGTGCGATCACGGATGCACCGCTGCTTTGCAGTGCTGGACTTGGTGCTGCTGGAGCTGGATCTGATGGACGTGCTAGAGCCGGATCTGCTGGACTTCCTCACGATCTTGAGATCGACAAGTGTACGACTACATCAACCACGAGTTCCTACTCGTTAACAAAAGTCGTTGTCTTCGAGGGTAAGTTCTTGTTGGATGTATGTCCACCCCTTGCTTTGTACCTAGTAGATAGATCTTGGCGTGTAGTTCACATCGTAGGAAATTTTTTGTTTTCTATGCTGTGGACCCAACAGGTAGTGCGCCTTGCCATAGTCCAGCTAGCAACACCTTTGGGGTGTTTCCTTGCTCCTACTGGATTGATAACCTTGGTTTCATAACTGAGAGAAAACTTGCTGCTGTGCTCATCATACCTTCCTCTTAGGGTTTCCCAACGGGCTCGATATATTTTGGGCTAAGCAGTGTCCATGGCCAAGAAGAAGAAGAACAAGAAGATGAAGGCCATGCTCGCAGAAGCGAAAGACAAGACCACTGTGGGGAGTAATACCACAAGTGGCAAAACTATGTCACAAGATGACTTTGCGGGAATTTCTAACCCTCACTATGTTTTAATGCGTGGTTATTATGGTTAGGTTTATGAACAATATGTTGGCCCATTTGATGGTTATATTTCTTGGTCTATTTGGGTTCACAAGACCCTTGTCCCTATGAAAAGAGGAACCATTGAAAAATGGGTACCTAAAAACTAGTTTGATCTCTTGTATAACTATGCTTCCGGTGGGTCAAAGTGGGTGCTTGATAGTGGATGCACAAGTCATATGACTGGAATCAAGGCGATAATGACAGAGATAAGGCCAAATCATGATCCAATAACCGTCACATATGCCGATAAATCAAGATCTCAGGTAATGGGTCTTGGCAAGGTTTCGGTTGCACACGATACAACTCTCATAGATGTAATGCTTGTTGAGACCCTTGGGTATAATTTACTTTTAGTCTGTGCTCTTGGAAAGATGGGCTTTGCCATCTTTACTGATAATGATATTGTGGTTCTCTTGTGGAGCAAGACTCTAAAGGTCGCTTTCATTGGGTATGTAGAAAATGACTTGTATGTGGTGGAATTTTCGGGGAAAACCACTACAAGTGCAATGTGCCTATTCGGAAAGGGCGATGTGGGTTGGCTATGACATCGTCGTGTAGCCCATGTCAATATGAGAACTTTGGAAAGTCTCCACAAGGGTGGCCATATTGTTGGACTAAAAGGAAATGTTGTTTTTCCAAAGATCGTGTGTGCATGGCTTGTGCTGAAGTAAAAATGCATGATTCTCCCCACAAATCCAATAACATCATAAAGTCCAAAAGGATCTTTGAGCTCCTTCACGTGGATCTCTTTGGTCCTCCATATCATGCGAGTCTTGGTGGGAAGAAATATTGTTTGGTGATTGTTGATTACTACTCAAGTTATACAGGGAGTTGAAGAGTGAGACCCAACAAAACTTCATCGACTTTGTCAATATGGTTCAACGTCAATACAATGTCCTTGTGTTGGTGAGAAGAAGCGGCAACGGCACCGAGTTCAAGAACTACACCTTGAATGTATTTCTTAGTGATGAGGGGATAAAACATCAATATTCCGCTACATATACTCCCCAACAAAATGGTGTTGTTGAGAGGAAGAACCGGACATTAATGGATATGTCAAGGTCCATGTTGGCGGAATTTAAGTCTCCATACAACTTTTGGGCTGAGGAAATCTCCACCACATGCCATGCATCGAACCAGCTCTACCTCCGCAAAACGTTGATCAAGACTCCATATGAGATACTTACCGGTAACAAGCCCAACGTTTCATACTTCTGGGTGTTTGGTTGTAAGTGTTTCTACCTCTTAAAAGGTGTTCGTTTGTCCAAATTTGATTCCAAAGCTTTAGAGGGTATTTTTATTGGCTACGGTCTCGATTCCCACACTTATAGAATCTATGATAAACTCTCCATAATTGTCATAGAGTCTTGTAGTGTGGTTTTCGAAGAATATGATGGCCCCCAAGTGAGTCATGTTGATGTTTGTGATGTAGATGATGAAATGTCTCAAGATGCCATAAGAAGAATGGGTTTGGGATTCATCCACCCTATTGAGGAACCCCTTGTCGCAGATCGAGAAGAACTATGCTCTACTCAAGTGGAGCCTTTATCTTCATAGCATCAACAAGCTCCTATTGCTGAAGCCAATGATGACGCAAGCCAAAGATTAGCTGAGAACCCTCATCATCATGATCAGGCTGGAAGCTCTAGGTCAGACTATCCGACCTCTCCATTGACCAGATAGTCCAGCTTTGCATGGTCAATTGCACAAGGAATATTCATTGAGTTGTCTGCAAGATCATTTCAACGTCTCTCAATAAGTATGCCTGCTCAAGACCAAGATCAACCTATGCCTCATAATGATGAGAATGTACCAACTAATGATCAAGGTCAATACGAGGGCCAAAATGATGAAAAGATCCCCATACACTACAAGGAATGTGTTATTCTATGACCTTCTAATAGTGACCGTGAACAAAATCGTCATAAAGTTATGACGATTTTGCACCAGATGGTCGTAAGCCATTTCAGAGGTTCAAAACCTTAGAAATTTACGACCATTTTGTTCAGAAACGTCATAGTTTTATTAACTGAAATCGTCATAACCTAGCAGATATAGCCTAAGACGTTATTTGTAGCTCACTACGACGATTTAAAATCCTCGTCGTGTCCAAATTAGGATAAGATGAAATAGGTACTCAGCCACATCACCAATTGCGCCTATGTGTCAGCTTTTGACTGCGTGTCATATACATGTGTCAATATGACCTTATGTGGCACTATTTAAATCTACACGATTTAATATACACGTGAACCCACAAATCCTGAGCTATTTCGGTTATTCCAAAAAATAAGACCCCCCCAGGAGTCGAACCCAAGACCTCCACCTAAAGGAACACGCCCCTTACCACCAGACCAAGGAACCTTTCTTGTAGTATTAACAACTCGTGGACTTATGTACTTAATTCATCTGTTGGGCTGGCTCAATTTATCACTAGACTGGGCCTCGGTAGGACACGAGATGGGCCGCCATGGACGGGCCTTGGCCATGCATGCACAGACACCACACAAATTGAGCGCAGGAATAATAAGCAAAAAACGGGGCAACAGGGGGGGATCGAACTAGAGACCTCAACATAGGTAGAAGCCACCTAACCACCAGACCAACACAATTTAGTTGTCCTATAGCCGCGCTCAAACCATTTGACTGTAACCCGCGATCGAAATTGGGCCTGGCGGCCAGGTTCTCCCTAATGGGCCTCGCTGGGAAGGTCTATTTGGGCAGTCCGGTTATGTTTTTTTTTCGTTTTTCTTTTTGTGTTTTCATAATTCTTGTGTATCTTTCTCATAAGAACTCCAAAATAATTGATTTTTGTCTCTAAATTTTTATAAATTTTATTAGATCATACTAGGATGTTAATTATGAATAGTATGATTACTTTAAATTGTGGATCTACTAATACCATGTTAGTCCATAGTAGGGACAATATCATAATTCAAAATATGATTTTAAAACTAGGGTTTTGAAGGTTCTTAGCTAGGAGCTGAGCCTTGCTAAACTTGCATTGGATCTCTAAATAAATAGCATATTGCGAGTCTAAAAATAATTTTTTCAAAAAATAATGGGCATCAGATCATGTACCTGTAGTTCAAATCGGATCCACTTCATGCCGATTCGGCAGGAATTTGTCTTTTTTGCTAGAGGTGGACGGAAAGGTTTGAGATACCCCCGTTGGGACATTGTCCATGTAAGGTGTCCTACTATTTTTGGAAAATGGGATGATAACATTTTGAAACTTTCATTTGGTGGTTGCTTCACAAAACAAACCATTTTTTGCGCTCAGAAAATGGAAAATGGTTTTTTTGTGTGACAAAATGAAAAACTTCCTCCTGCAACATTGTTCGCCATCCCACGATACATATGGGTGCATAATATGGGCACATTATCATAAACTATGCCGTGGTTCTAGCCATAACATTGGTCGTTTGGCCAAAAAGCCATGAAACCTCGAACATGATAGCTCATTTCTGAGAAGGTTTTTTCGAGAGACTTGCAATATACCAAGTTTGGTATTTTTACTTGCAACTATGTCACATAATAAGACACCACGCGAAGTATTTGCATTGATCGGACCGTTTTTTAATTTTTTATGCCTGTTTCAAAATATGGTCAAAACGGTGGGCATGAATGTTCTTAGCTCGGGGTTGAGCCTCGCTAAACTTGCATTGGATCTCTGAAGAAACATGATATTGTGAGTCTAAAAATCATTGTTTTAAAAAATAATGGGCATTAGATCATCTATCTATAGTTCAAATCGGACCCACTTCCTACCGATTCGGCAGGAATTTGTCTTTTTCGCCAGTGGTGGACAAAAAGGTTTGAGATATCCCGGTTGGGACATTTGTCAATGTGAGGTGTCCTATTATTTTTGGAAATTGGTATGGTAGCATTTCGAAACTTTTATTTGGTGGTTGCTTCACAAAACTACCCATTTTTTGCGCTTAGAAAATGGAAAATGGTTTTTTTGTGCGACGAAATGGAAAACTTCCTCCTGCAACATTGTTCGGCATCCCACGATACATATGGGTGCATAATATGGGCACATTATCACAAACTATGCCGTGGTTCTAGCCATAACATTGGTCGTTTGGCCCGAAAGCCATGAAACCTCAAACCTGATAGCTCATTTCTGAGAAGGTTTTTTCGAGACACTTGCAATATACCAAGTTTGGTATTTTTACTTGCAACTATGTCACATAATAAGACACCACGCAAAGGATTTGCATTGATCGGACCGTTTTTTAATTTTTTATCCCCGTTTCAAACTATGGTCAAAACGGTGGGCATGAAGGTTCTTAGCTCGGGGCTGAGCCTCGCTAAACTTGCATTGGATCTCTGAAGAAACATGATATTATGAGTCTAAAAATCATTTTTTCAAAAAATAATGGGCATCAGATCATGTACCTGTAGTTCAAATCGGACCCACTTCCTACCGATTCAGCAGGAATTTGTCTTTTTCGCCAATGGTGGACAGAAAGGTTTGAGATATCCCGGTTGGGACATTTGTCAATGTAAGGTGTCCTATTATTTTTGGAAATTGGTATGGTAGCATTTTGAAACTTTTATTTGGTGGTTGCTTCACAAAACTACCCATTTTTTGCGCTCAGAAAATGGAAAATGGTTTTTTGTGCAACGAAAGGGAAAACTTCCTCCTGCAACATTGTTCGGCATCCCACGATACATATGGGTGCATAATATGGGCACATTATCACAAACTATGCCGTGGTTCTAGCCATAACATTGGTCGTTTGGCCCGAAAGCCATGAAACCTCGAACCTGATAGCTCATTTCTGAGAAGGTTTTTTCGAGACACTTGCAATATACCAAGTAGTTGATATATAAGATTGATCTAGTTGTTGTGATAAAAGTAGTTGATATATGAATACTGTGAGCATGTAGTTGATATATGAATACTGTGAGCATGTAGTTGATATATGAATACTGTGAGCATGTAGTTGATATATGAATACTGTGAGCTTTATTTCATCTTATACACATTGACTATGAGCATGTAGTTGATATATGAATACTGTTAGCTTTATTTTTTGTCGAGTTTCGTGTGTTGATGCTTCATTTCATATTCTCCTTAGGATATGTCTGCCCAACCGTGGCTGCTCCCCTAGAGACTGCTGCTAGGCATGCCTGCATTCGTGGGCTATCAATTGCCACAACAATCAAGTACTTACATGGAGTAGCTGCAACAAAGTGTCAACGACATGTCTATGGTCGTCTACGATAATGTCATTATGCGTGTCCTCTGCTGCTCCACAACTGGCATCGAGAGCTCAAGATTAAGAACCTCCTATCTTCTTGTTCTACTTGTCCTAGTATAGTTTCATCTGTCTCAATTGTATCCAAAATACACAGAATCTGGTCTCTAATTCACTGTGTGTGACACCTGTGAGTTAAGACTGATAACTTCATTGGCACTTTCTTGTAGTCGTGGGCTAGTGGCAGCAAAAGGAGTAAGCAGATTTCTGTCTCCTGCAAGGGCTATTTTGGCAAATACTTTCTGCGACCACTTTCTTCAAATACTTTGTACTAGTACCACTTTCAAAGTTGCTGATTGTTCTTGCCAGCATTAATTGCTGAAGTAGATTAAATAGTGTGTTAAATTTACATTAAGGAAATCATTTTGGTACCATAATTTACTTAGTAAGATGACCTGACAATATTCGGACTCATTGGAGAATTTATCAACAAATCTCATGTTGCTTTGTTACTCTACTGTTGTTGCCTATTTTATGATTCTACTATTTCATAATAGTTTCCAATTATTTTCTAAACTTGGCTTTTCCTCTTTTCTAGGAGTTCCAGCCAAAGAAATTCGAGAAAAGCTTGAAGACCCTATAATTTTAGAGCTACTTGTATTCTAACAGTTAAAATATCTGGCTGTTTGGAACAAACCATGTAACGATTGTAATAGATAATAGACTATTCTTGGCTGTTATTTGAAATTTTCCATGTCTTTTATGTTTTAGTTCAATAAATGTTATGTAATATGATGAATAGAAATTTGATGAGCAGAATCATATTATAAAATTATTGACTGTGATTTTCGGGATAGAAGAAATAAGGAAAAAGGGCTGAAAATTTTACTGTACCAAATATTATTTGGGCTCTAAATAGGCCATGGCCCAAATTATATTAAAAGAAATTATTTGAAAAAAAAGAGAAAACCAAGAACAAATTGGACGGTAAAAAGGCCAAGGCCCAAAACTGAAATGCAAAACACTATGGCCGAAGCCCATAGCAGTAACGAACCATGGTAGAGGAAGTAAAAGGCTAAAATTATTGGGCTCAGCCCAAGCAAGCAACCAAAATGGATTGGGCTGATTTCGATTTAAGACGATTTAATTTTGTCACAATTTTGCCACGTAGGATCAGCCACGTAGGATCTTACTTGGCCAGGCTAGATGGCCCGTGACGATATTGGATCGTCATAGACGTTATGACGATCCAATATCGTCATAGACAGTTATGACAATTTTACCAAAAACGTCGTTATAGTTCATTTGTGACGCCTAGCTTTCGACGATCTCAAAATCGTCATAGAATCATCATAAACGGACTATTGTGACGATTCTATGACGAAAATAGAGGGTCATACATAGCCAGATTCCTTGTAGTGATAAGACAAGGAGATCTAAACTCGTCGCAAAGCTAGAGTGGATAGAATGTTGGAAATAAGAGACCACACTCTTGAGAATGTTCTTGGTGATCTAAGGAGTGGAATGTTCACTCGAGCTCAATTGAAGCACTTTGGTGAGCATCAAGCTCATATATCCATGGTGGAGACCAAGAAAGTGCGAGAAGCTCTTGAAGATTCAGATTGGTTAGAAGCCATGCATAATGATCTCAACAACTTCGAGAGAAAAAAGTTTGGAAGTTAGTAGAAAATCCCAAAGAGTGCCGCAATGTAATTGGCACTAAATGGATATTCAAGAACAAGCAAGATGAACATGGAATTGTTGTGAGTAACAAGGCAAGATTGGTAGCTCAAGGGTTCTCTCAAATTGAAGGCATTGATTATGGAGAGACCTATGCTCCCATGGCTCGCCTTGAGTCCAGTCAGTATCCTACTTGCATATGCTGCATATCATAACTTTAAATTACCACAAATGGATGTAGAAAGTGCTTTTCTAAATGGTCCATTGCAAGAGTTGGTTTATGTTAAGCAACCCCCGAGGTTCGAGGATCCCAACTTCCCAAATCACGTCTAAAAGCTTGATAAGGAGCTCTATGGGCTTAAACAAGCTCCACACATGTGGTATGAGCACCTTAGAGAGTTGTTATTTTACCGTGGGTTTGAAGTTGGGAAAATTGATCCCACCCTTTTTACTAAGAAAGTTAACGGGGAGCTTTTCGTTTGCCAAATATATGTCGATGATATCATATTTGGTTCATCTAATGAAGAATTTAATGATGAATTCTCAAATCTTATATCTGACAGGTTTAGGATGTCTATGATGGGAGAGTTTAGGTTATTCCTTGGTTTTGAGATCAAGCAAGTAAGAGGACGAACCGTCTTCAATCAAGCCAAGTATACTCAAGACATGCTCAAGAGGTTTAATATGAAAGAACTAAATGGAGCTCCTACTCCCATGGCAACCAAGACTCATCTTGAACTAAATCCAAATGGTAAAGATGTGGATCAAAAGGTATACCGGTCTATGATTGGTTCTTTGCTTTACCTTTGTGCATCTAGACCCGGTATAGTGTTAAGTGTAGGAGTGTGTGCAAGATATCAAGCGGCTCCTAAAGAAAGCCACTTGATGGTGGTCAAAAGAATCTTTCGATATTTGGTTTATACCCCAAACTATGGTGTGTGGTATCCTAGGGGCTCAACTTTCTCTCTTTGTAGGTACACGGATTCAGATTGGGCTGGTGACAAGGATGATAGGAAATCAACCCCTAGGGCTTGCCAATTTCTTGGTAGGTCCTTGGTGTGTTGGTCCTCCAAGAAGCAAAATTGTATATCTGTCTCCACCGTCGAAAGACGAATATGTGGCAACCGCTAGTGCATGCACTCAATTGTTATGGATGAGGCAAAATTTAAAGGAATATGGTGTCCATTGTGACAAACTGCCTCTTTTATGTGACAATGAAAGTGCTATCAAGATTGCCTACAACCTGGTGGATCATACAAGTGTTGGGCCACGTAGAGATAAACAAAACCTATTTCCCTACACGGTGATCCCAAGATCTAGCTGAGGTAGTATGCCATGAGAATTACCACTAGACGCGTAGTTGCGGAATCGATGAAGCACGTGGCTTGATGCAGTGCAGTCCTCACGATCCGTTCCAATCCAGGACCGTCCAAGTGTTGAACATACAACACCTCCACCAGTATCCACACGTACGAGGAGCAGCGTCAGCGGTGGAGTGCTAGGTATGGTACGGCGGCTCGACTGAACTAGAGCTAGGGTTTCCAACGCATGTAATGACTTAACCGTGTGCACTAAGCACCCGCGCCCCAGCTTATATAGGGAGTGAAAGTGGGCTCCACTCACTTGTGGCCCATTCACTAAAAGGCCTATATTAGTCACTGCGAGTCCAACTCACTAACTCATTCCGTTTCCAATTCGGGTCCAACCCAAACTTGCTCCGAGTCTTAAGTGTGTGACCTGCCAGGCTCATGGTGACTCGGACATGATCCGAGTCTCACTCGTGACCGATCAGGCGGTAGCGGCTCCGAGCAGAACGTGCCGACTCCCAAGTACCAAAGAGTCATGATGACATACCTTCCAATGCGACTTTTGTCTAAGTCCCTTTTGCCTCACGATATGACTTTTCGAACTATAGGCGAATAACCATCATCCCTTAAATAGTTCGACTCTCTTTCTCGATCCGAGATAAGTGATTCATCCGACTAAATCTTAGTCGATCGCCTCGGTTAACACTTAACTGAGTTGTGCATGGCCATGCTTTCTGAATCATATCTGTTGGAGATATGCCCAAGAGGCAATAATAAAAGTGGTTATTATTATATCTTTGTGTTTATGATGAATGTTTACATCCCATGCTATAATTGTATTATTAGGAAACACTAATACATGTGTGTTTTGTAAACATAAGAGAGTCCCTAGTAAGCCTCTTGTTGAACTAGCTTGTTGATTAATTGATGATCATGGTTTCCTGATCATGGACATTAGGATGTGATTAATAACAAGGTTATATCATTAGGAGAATGATGTGATGGACACACACACCCATAGTAAGTGTAGCATAAGATCAAGTCATTAAGTTTGTATTGCTATAAGCTTTTAAATGCATAGTAACCTAATCCTTCGACCATGAGGTTGTGTTAATCACCATCACCGGATGGGTACTTTGATGACATCAAACACCGCTTTGTAACTGGGTGGTCATAAAGGTGTCATTGGGTATTCTGAAAGTATGTGTTGAAGCGCATGGACCAAGATTGGGATTTGTCCATCCATATGACGGATAGATATGCTCTGGGCCCTCTCGGTGGAATGTCATCTAGTTAGCTTGCAAGCATGTGACTGGGTCACAAGGGATGACATATCACGGAACGAGTAAAGAGTACTTATCAGTAACGAGGTAGAACTAGGTATGGAGATGCCGACGATCAAACCTCGGATAAGTATAGTATCGCGTGACAAAGGGAATTGGTTTTGTATGTAAATGGTTCAATCGATCACGAAGTCATCATTGAGTATGTGGGAGCCATTATGGATCTCCAGGTCCCGCTGATGGTTATTGATAGGAGATGTGTCTCTGTCATGTCTACATATTCACGAACCGTAGGGTGACACACTTAAGGTTCGAAGTTGTTTTAAGTAGATATGGAATGTGCGTTGGAGACCGAATGTTGCTCGGAGTCTCGGATTGGATTCGGGACATCACGAGGAGATCCGGAATTGTCCGGAGAATAAGATTCATATATTGGGGATCATTTTCTGAGTTAGGAAATGTTCCGAAGTATTTGTATGAGGATTCTAGAACGTTTTGGAATGTTCCGGAAGGTTCTGGAAGATTTCTTGGAGTTTGCTTGAAAATCAAGAAAGGGATCAAGGAGTCCTGGTGGGGCAAGATAAGGAGTCGTGGGGGAGGAGGACTTCTCCCCCCTCCCCCATCCGCCGGCCATAGGAGGGAGGGGAGTCCTACTAGGACTCCCCCTCCCATGGCGCCTCCCCCCTTTAAATAGAGGGGTGGGGGCGCCACCTCCAAGCTCTCCTCCACAACTCCAAATCTCCGCCGCCTCTCTCCTCCTCCTTTCTTCTGCCAAGGCATAGGCGAAGCCTTGCAGAATTCTCTACTCCACCACCACCATGCCGTCGTGTTGCTGTGATTCCGTGGAGAAGATCTACTACCTCCGCTGCTTGCTGGAACGAGGAGAGGAAGGTCTGCTTCGACTCCGCACGTGTGACCGACTGCGGAAGCGCTGCCAGAACGCGGCGCCGGAAGGATCGTCCACACGATCTTGAGATCGGCAAGTGATCGACTACATCAACTACGAGATCTAATCTCGTAACGCTTTCGGATCTACGAGGGTTAGTACATATCTATCTCGTTGCACATGTCTGATAGATTAGATCTTGGCTTTTATCTAGATTAGATCTGGGTTTTGTTCGTTCTTGCGGTAGAATTTTTTTGTTTTCCATGCTACGAACCCATCAGTGGTATCAGAGCCGTGTCTATGCGTAGATCTGTTGCACGAGTAGAACACAATGGTGTTGTGGGCGTTGGTGCTCGTGCCGTCTTTTGCTTTGTGTACTTTGCATCTTGCGGCATGGTGGGATGAAGCGGCTCGGGCTAACCTTACATGTCATCGCACATGAGACTTGCTCCACACTTGACGTGTAACTTGCTTTGCACAAGTGGCTTTGCGGGTGTCTGTCTCTCCCACCATATTATAGATCCAATTTACATTTTGCACTCGATAGCACTTGTATCAACGTTGTGGTTTAGTTTCGTAGGTAAGATCCGTTATTGTTCGAAAGCCCCAAGCCACATAAAACATGCAAAGAAAATTAGAGGCGTCTAACTTGTTTTTGCAGGGGTTTTGTGATGTGATATGGCCATCATGTGATTGTGATTATATTTGATGTATGCAATGATCCTTGTTGTAATATGGAAACCGGCAGGAGCCTAATGGTTGTCTTTAATTCTGTTAAGACCTGCGTGTCTATTCATCTTGTAATAGCTTTATTCCAAGTAGTTGTAATAGTTGCTAGTGATGATGGACAACCATGAAGCGGCGCCACTGACCTTGACACAATCCTGGTAATGATGGAGATCATGTTTGTGCTTTGGAGATGGAGATCAAAGGCGCAAGAAGAAAGGGCCATATCATATCACACTAATTATGAATTTCCTGTGATGTTAATCCTTTATGCATCTTGTATTGCTTAGATCGCGACGGTAGCATTATAAGATGATCCCTCTCACTAAATATCAAGTAATAAAGTGTTCACCCTTAGTTGGCACCGTTGCTAAGACTCGTCGTTTCGAAGCATCTCGTGATGATCGGATGTGATAGATTCTACGTGTGCATACAACGGGTGCAAGCCAGATTTGCACATGCGGAAACTAAGGTTATCTTGACAAGCCTAGCATGTACAGACATGGTCTTGGAACACGGAATACCGAAAGGTAGAGCATGAGTCATATAAATGATATGATGAACATGAAGATTGTTCGCCGATGAAACTACATCTTCTCTCATGAAGATCGGACTTGGTGTAGTGGACTTGGTTCGTGTAATCACTAAGACAATGTGAGGGATGTTGTTTTGAGTGGGAGTTCACCTAGTTAACTTAAGTATTAAATTTGAACTCAATTCATCATAAACTTAGTCTAAACTACTTGCAAATTTGTTGTAGATTATGGCGACCCCCTCCATCAATTTCAATGCGTTCCTAGAGAAAGAAAAGCTTAAGAACAATGGAAGCAATTTCATGGACTGGTTCCGTGGACTGAAGATCGTCCTCAGGGCTGGTCAGTTGACCTATGTGCTCGAAGCACCGCTAGGTGACCCACCTGCAGATGATGCTACCGATGACGTAAAGAATGTTTACGCCACTCAGAAAAATCATTACTCCACAGTTTAGTGTGCCATCCTGTACGGTTTAGAAGCGGAGCTCCAGAAGCATTTTGAGCACCACGACCCGTTCGAGATCATTAAGGAGCTCAGGCTAATTTTTGAGACTCGCGCGGCCATGGAGAGCTATGAGGCCTCCGAAAAGTTCTTTAACTATAAGATGGAAGAGGGAAGCTCCGTTAGCGAGCACGTGCTCACCATGTCTGGGTACGCAAACAAGCTCCAAGAATTGGGGATATCGATTCCTAATGAATTGGGGATTCACCGTCTCCTCCAATCACTGCCACCGAGTTATAAGAACTTTGTGATGAACTACAATATGCACTGCATGAACAAGACGTTGCCTGAACTATCGTCCATGCTGAAAACTGCTGAAGTGGAGATCAAGAAGGAGCACCAAGCGTTGATGGTCAATAAGACCACCAATTTCAAGAGACAGGGCAAGCCTAAGAACAAGGGCAACTTCAAGAAGGACGGCAAGAAAGCTGCCGCACCTGCAAAGAATCCCAAGGCTGGTCCCAAGCCTGAAACTGAGTGCTTCTACTGCAAGGGTGCTGGTCACTGGAAGCGTAACTGCCCCAAGTACCTGGCGGATCTGAAGAACGGCAACATCAAGAAGAAAAGTATATTTGATATATATGTTATTGATGTGTATCTTACTAGTAATCGTAGTAGTGCCTGGGTATTTGATACTGGTTCGGTTGCTCATATTTGTAACTCGAAACAGGAGCTGCAGAATAAACGAAGACTGGCGAGAGACGAGGTGACGATGCGCGTTGGAAATGGCTCCAAGGTTGATGTGATCTCCGTTGGCACGCTCCCTCTACATCTACCTTCGGGATTAGTTTTAAATTTAAATAATTGTTATTTGGTGCCTGCGTTAAGCATGAACATTATATCTGGATCTTGTTTACTGCGAGACAGTTACTCTTTTAAGTCCGAGAATAAAGGTCGTTCGATTTATATGAGTAATATCTTTTATGGTAATGCACCTGAGATGAATGGTTTATTCTTATTGAATCTCGATAGTAGTGATACACATGTTCACAACATAGTTGCTAAATGAATAAAATTTAATGATAATTCTACATACATGTGGCACTGTCGTCTTGGTCACATTGGAGTGAAGCGTATGAAGAAACTCCATTCAGATGGACTTCTTGAATCACTTGATTTTGAATCACTTGAAAGATGCAAAGCATGTCTAATGGGAAAAATGACTAAGACTCCATTCTCTGGAATAATGGTGCGAGCTACAGATTTATTGGAAATAATACATACCGATGTGTGCGGTCCAATGAGTGTAGCATCGCGTGGTGGATATCGTTATGTTCTCACTTTCACGGATGACTTAAGTAGATATGGGTATGTCTACTTTATGAAACATAAGTCCGAAACTTTCGAGAAGTTTAAGGAATTTCAAAGTGAAGTGGAAAATCATCGTAACAAGAAGATTAAGTTTCTGCGTTCTGACCGCGGAGGTGAATATCTGAGTTATGAGTTTGGCATGCATTTAAAGAAATGTGGAATACTTTCGCAGTTGACACCACCGGGAACACCACAGCGTAATGGTGTGTTCGAACGTCGTAATCGAACTCTCTTAGATATGGTTCGGTCTATGATGTCTCTTAGAGATTTACCTCTATCGTTTTGGGGCTATGCATTAGAGACAGCCGCATTCACTTTAAATAGGGCACCATCTAAATCCGTTGAAACGACACCGTACGAATTGTGGTTTGGTAAGAAACCTAAGTTGTCGTTCCTTATAGTTTGGGGTTGCGAAGCATATGTAAAGAAGTTACAACCTGATAAGCTTGAACCCAAAGCGGACAAATGCGTCTTCATAGGATACCCTAAAGAAACAATTGGGTATACCTTCTATCATAGATCCGAAGGCAAAGTTTTCGTTGCCAAGAATGGATCCTTTCTTGAGAAGGAGTTTCTCTCAAAGGAACTGACTGGAAGGAAAGTGGAACTCGATGAGGTTATCGAACCTTCTCTCGGATTTCAGAGTAGCGCAGCACCGGAAGATGTTTTTGTGCCGCCTGCACCAATTGGAGAGGAAGCTAATGATAATGATCATGAAACTTCAAACGAAGTTACTACTGAACCTCGCAGGTCAACAAGGGTTCGTACCACTCCTGATTGGTATGACTCTGCCTTGAACGTCATGTTGGTGGACAATGCTGATGACCCTACAACGTATGAAGAAGCTATGGTGAGCCCAGATTCCGACAAATGGCTCGAAGCCATGAAATCCGAAATGGGATCCATGTACGAAAACCAAGTATGGACTTTGGTGGACTTGCCGGATGGCCGTAATGCTGTCGAGAACAAATGGATTTTCAAGAGAAAAACAGATGCTGATGGTAATGGTACCGTCTATAAAGCTCGACTTGTCGCGAAAGGGTTCCGACAAATTCAAGAAGTTGACTATGATGAGACATTCTCACCAGTAGCGAAGCTAAAGTCTGTGAGGATTTTGTTAGCAATTGCTGCACATTTCGATTATGAGATTTGGCAGATGGATGTCAAAACGGCGTTTCTTAATGGTGACATTGAGGAAGAGTTGTATATGGTACAACCCAAGGGTTTTGTCGATCCTAAAGATGCTGACAAGGTATGCAAACTTCAACGCTCCATTTATGGACTGAAGCAAGCATCCCGGAGTTGGAATCAACGTTTTGATAAAGTAATCAAAAACTTTGGGTTTATACAAACTTATGGAGAAGCTTGTATTTACAAGAAAGTGAGTGGGAGCTCTGTAGCATTCCTAGTACTATATGTAGATGACATATTGTTGATTGGGAATGATATAGAACTTCTTAATAGCGTCAAAACCTATTTGAATAATAGTTTTTCAATGAAGGATCTTGGCGAAGAGGCATATATTCTAGGCATCAAGATTTATAGAGATAGATCAAGACGCCTAATAGCGCTTTCACAAAGTACATACTTAGACATAGTTCTAAAGAAATTTAGAATGGAAGAGAGCAAGAAAGGGTTCGTGCCCATGTTGTCAGGTAAGACCTTGAGTAAGACTCAAAGTCTAGCTACGGCAGAAGATAGAGAGAAAATGAATAATATTCCCTATGCCTCAGCCATAGGTTCTATCATGTATGCCATGCTGTGTACAAGACCGGATATAGCACATGCTGTTAGTTTGACTAGCAGATATCAAAGTGATCCTGGAATGGAGCACTAGACAGCGGTCAAGAATATCCTAAAGTTCCTAAATAGGACTAAGGATATGGTTCTTTCTTATGGAGGTGATGAACAGCTTGTTGTAAACGGTTACACCAATGCTAGTTGGAACACCGATTCGGATGACTCGAAGTCATAGTCGGGATACGTATTTATTTTGAATGGTGCTGCAGTGAGCTGGAGGAGTGCAAAGCAAAGCATTGTGGCGAAATCTTCAACTGAATCGGAATACATAGCTGCTTCGGAGGCTGCGCAAGAAGCCATATGGATGAAGGAATTCATTACTGAACTTGGCGTGGTTCCCAGTGCGTTGGACCCGATGGCCATCTACTGTGACAACACAGGTGCCATAGCTAATGCACAGGAGCCAAGGTCACATAGCAAGCTGAAGCACATCAAGCTACGTTTCCACGCTATTCGCGAGTATGTCCGAGATGGTGACATAAATATTTGCAAAGTACACACTGATCTGAATGTGGCAGATCCGTTGACTAAACCTCTCCCTAGGGCAAAGCATTACCAACACCAGAACGCCATGGGTGTTCGGTATATTACCATGTAATCTAGATTATTGACTCTAGTGCAAGTGGGAGACTGTTGGAGATATGCCCAAGAGGCAATAATAAAAGTGGTTATTATTATATCTTTGTGTTTATGATGAATGTTTACATCCCATGCTATAATTGTATTATTAGGAAACACTAATACATGTGTGTTTTGTAAACATAAGAGAGTCCCTAGTAAGCGTCTTATTGAACTAGCTTGTTGATTAATTGATGATCATGGTTTCCTGATCATGGACATTAAGATGTGATTAATAACAAGGTTATATCATTAGGAGAATGATGTGATGGACACACACACCCATAGTAAGCGTAGCATAAGATCAAGTCATTAAGTTCGTATTGCTATAATCTTTTAAATGCATAGTAACCTAATCCTTCGACCATGAGGTTGTGTTAATCACCATCACCGGATGGGTACTTTGATGACATCAAACACCACTTCGTAACTGGGTGGTCATAAAGGTGTCATTGGGTATTCTGAAAGTATGTGTTGAAGCGCATGGACCAAGATTGGGATTTGTCCATCCATATGACGGATAGATATGCTCTGGGCCCTCTCGGTGGAATGTCATCTAGTTAGCTTGCAAGCATGTGACTGGGTCACAAGGGATGACATATCACGGAACGAGTAAAGAGTACTTATCAGTAACGAGGTAGAACTAGGTATGGAGATGCCGACGATCAAACCTCCGATAAGTATAGTATCGCGTGACAAAGGGAATTGGTTCGTATGTAAATGGTTCAATCGATCACGAAGTCATCGTTGAGTATGTGGGAGCCATTATGGATCTCCAGGTCCCGCTGATGGTTATTGATAGGAGATGTGTCTCTGTCATGTCTACATATTCACGAACCGTAGGGTGACACACTTAAGGTTCGAAGTTGTTTTAAGTAGATATGGAATGTGCGTTGGAGACCGAATGTTGCTCGGAGTCTCGGATTGGATCCGGGACATCACGAGAAGATCCAGAATTGTCCGGAGAATAAGATTCATATATTGGGGATCATTTTCTGAGTTAGGAAATGTTCCGGAGTATTTATATGAGGATTCTAGAAGGTTTCGGAATGTTCCGGAAGGTTCTGGAAGATTTCTTGGAGTTTGCTTGAAAATCAAGAAAGGGATCAAGGAGTCCTGGTGGGGCAAGACAAGGAGTCGTGGGGGAGGAGGACTCCTCGCCCCCTCCCCAATCCGCCGGCCATAGGAGGGAGGGGAGTCCTACTAGGACTCCCCCTCCCATGGAGCCTCCCCCCTTTAAATAGAGGGGTGGGGGCGCCACCTCCAAGCTCTCCTCCACAACTCCAAATCTCCGCCGCCTCTCTCCTCCTCCTTTCTTCTGCACAGGCATAGGCGAAGCCCTGCAGAATTCTCTACTCCACCACGCCGTCGTGCTGCTGTGATTCCGTGGAGAAGATCTACTACCTCCGCTGCTCGCTGGAACGAGGAGAGGAAGGTCTGCTTCGACTCCGCACGTGTGACCGACTGCGGAAGCGCTGCCGGAACGCGGTGCCGGAAGGATCGTCCACACGATCTTGAGATCGGCAAGTGATCGACTACATCAACCACGAGATCTAATCTCGTAACGCTTTCGGATCTACGAGGGTTAGTACATATCTATCTCGTTGCACATGTCTAATAGATTAGATCTTGGCTTTTATCTAGATTAGATCTGGGTTTTGTTCGTTCTTGCGGTAGAATTTTTTTGTTTTCCATGCTACGAACCCATCAATATCTTCCGAGATGGCCTAGAGAATATCTCTCCAGTCGGAGGGGCAAAATCCCATCTTGGTTATTCATATCACGCAGCTTGATTCTCAGTCGACCCAAACTCTTCCTTTATGATTGCCCTTTGGTGGGACAACGTTTGACAGAACCTAAGTCGGTGATCCTCAACTCGGATTGTGCAATAACCTCAGGTCTAAGGATTACATTCATTGAGACATACAAATGATGACTTGTTCGCTGTATCTCAATATGGGTCAGTCCAACTCACTAAACTCTTTAGCCGAATCCGTGTAAGTCGGAATAGCACTCTCCATGCCCATGACAAGTGGAACCGAGTCATCAGCCGACTTTCACATTAGTCTAAGTTGTGTGTCCAACACAACCTCAACGACCAAGGACAATTAGTATGAACAACGTGAATATATAGTTCCATAATCGAATCACATATTCAATGATAGATATCAGTTGTTCATACAAGGACAATAACTTTATGAATACATTGGGGATAACATCATACATGATTTCCTCTAGGGCATATTCCCAACAGTCTCCCACTTGCACTAGAGTCAATCATCCAGCATCACATGTCTAGGCATCTAATGCCCATAGCTCTTAGGTGTGCCTCATGCTTCGACTGTGGTAACGGCTCTGTCAACGGATCCGCAATATTAGCATCCGTGTGTACCTTGCATGACTTGATATCACCTTGATCCACGAACTGGTGAATCAGATGGTACCACATGAGTATATGTTCATTCTTCTGGTGTTGTCTAGGTTCCTTGGCTTGTGCAATAGCACCATTGTTGTTGCTATACACGTCTAACGGATCGGATGAGCTCTGAACCACACCAAGATCCATGAGGAAATTCCTCATCCAAACGTCTTCCTTTGCTGCCTCCGAGGCAGCAATATACACAGCCTCTGACGTAGACGCAGACACCGTGTCTTGCTAGGAACTCTTCCAGCTCACAGCCCCTCCGTTTATCACAAACACATATCCGGATTGTGAATTAGAATCATTCGAGTCAGTGAGATAACTCGCATCCGTGTAACCCCTTACACTGAGTTCATCCTCACCTCCATAAACCAGGAACATATCCTTATTCCTTCTCAAGTACTTAAGGATATTTTTAGCCGCTGCCTAGTGGATTTCTCCAGGGTCGGCCTGGTACCTGCTCACAACACTAAGAGCATAGGAAACATTCGGCCTTGTACAAATCATACCGTACATGATTGATCCGACTGTAGAAGCA
Organism: Avena eriantha; assembly: GCA_910589775.1. Lineage (NCBI taxonomy): Eukaryota > Viridiplantae > Streptophyta > Magnoliopsida > Poales > Poaceae > Avena > Avena eriantha. The sequence goes on from OU342743.1 coordinate 578,173,285, forward strand.
TACGAAATCGCACTCATCTGACTTCGCTCATCAGTTGTCGAAGGACACTGAGTCTTGCTGAGTTTTACACCATGGGACATCGGTAAGAACCCCTTCTTAGATGATTCCATGTTTAACCTCTTCAACACTTTGTCCAAATATGTACTCTGACTCAATCCAATGAGCCGCCTTTATCTATCTCTATAGATCCAGATTCCTAGTATGTAAGTCGCCTCACCCAAGTCTTTCACCAAAAACTCTTTTCCAACGATTCCTTAGTTTCTTGCAACATTCGGGACATCATTTCCTATTAGTAATATGTCATCCACATATAAGATCAGAAATTTTACTTTGCTCCCACTAAACTTCTTGTATAAACAAGAATCATGATCACTCTTGATGAAACCAAACGATTTGACTACCTCATTAAAGCGAATATTCAAACTCCTAGATGCTTGCTTCAACCCATAAATGGATTTACAAAGCTTGCATACCTTGTCAGCATTAGCCAGATCAACAAAACCCTCGGGTGTATCATATACACGTGCTTGATTAAATTTCCATTAAGGAAAGTCGTCTTGACATCCATCTACCATATCTCATAGTCGAAATAGGTTGTTATAGCTAACATGATCCGAACTGACTTAAGCATCACTACGAGTGGGAAAGTCTCATTGTAGTTAACTCCTTGAACCTGTCAGAACCCCTTCGTGACAAGCCATGCTTTATAGATAGAAATATTTCCATCCATATCAGTTTTCTTCTTAAAGACCCATTTGCACTCGACGAGTCTTGCACCGTCTGGTAGATCAACCAAGTTCCAAACTTGATTTTCATCCGTGGACTTTCACTCAGATCTCATGGATCCAAGCTAAGACTCGGAATCGGATCCCATCATCACTTCCGAATAAGTTGTTGGCTCATCACTGTTCAACATTAACACATCACGAACACTTCACAATCTTGTCGATCTTCGCAGTGTCGGTGCAGTTGTCGGCTCAGCCACCACGACTAGCTCAACTTCCAAGGCTTTTTCCAACTCGCTACTGGCTGGTTCCTCTCAAATTTCTTCAAGCTACACTGTGATCCCACTGACTCCCCGAATGATAAACTCTTTCTCAAGGAAGACACCATATCAAGCGACAAACACTTTGCCCTCTTCTTGGTTGTAAAAGTAGTAACCCAAGGTTTCCCTCGGATACCCCATGAAAATACACTTATACGACTTGGTTGTAAGCTTGTCAGACTAAAGTCGCTTGACAAAAGCTTCACAACCCCAAATATTAAGAAAAGACAAACTCGACTTCTTGCCAGTCCACATCTCATGTGGTGTCTTCTCTGCCAATTTTGATGGTACTCTGTTTAGTGTAAACACCACTGTTTCTAGAAAATAACCCCAAAATGATAAAGGTAGATCTGTCCGACTCATCATGGATCGTACCATGCCCAACAAGGTCCGATTTCGCTGTTCCGACACACTGTTCCTCTACGGTGTCCCTAGCGGAGTGAGCTGAGGAACTATTCCACAACTCTTCAAATGGTCATCAAACTCGTGGCTCATGTACTCGCCTCCTCGGTCTGTCCAAAGAAACTTTATTTTCTTGCCGAGTTGATTCTGTACTTCATTCTAGAATTCTTTGAACTTTTCAAAGGCTTCTGACTTATGTTTCATCAAGTAGATATATCCATGCCTACTCAAATCATCAGTGAAGGTAATGAAGTACTCATAACCACCTTTGGTTGTCATGCTCATTGGTCCACATACATCACTATGTACTAGTCCCAATAAGTTAGATGCCCTTTCGTAACTCTTTGCAAAAGGTGTCTTGGTCATCTTGCCGAGTAGGCAGGATTTGCATGTCTCGAACAACTCCAAGTCGAGCGAAGTTAGGATTCCATCATCATGGAGCTTCTTCATGCGTTTCCAACTTATATGACCAAGCCAACAATGCAAAAAGTAAGTCATATTCAGATCATTTGGTTTCAACCTTTTCACATTTATATTATAGACAGATTCACCATCAAGATTCAAAATAAATAACCCGTCCTGGACGGGTGCAAAGCCGTGAAACATATCATTCAAATACAAAGAACAACCAGTATTCTTAATACTCGACTCATAGCCTTGTCTCATCAAACATGAGGCAAAAACAATGTCTCGACTAAGCACTAGAACATAATAAGAATTATTTAGCTGCATTAAAAATCCAGAAGGTACATGAAGTTGCATGATGCTGACTTCCAACGCAACAACTCTTGCTTTGTTGCTAAATCGAATGTCAACCTCGCCTCTCGCCACGCTCCTACTTCTTACCAGTCCCTACAATGAGTTGTAGATGTGAATAACTAATCCGGTATCATATACCCAAGAACTACCAGGTGCATTGTCAAGATAAATGTCTATAACATTGCAAACAAGTGTACCTGAGCCGGAAGTCACACCTCCACTCTTGGCTTTGTCAGCCAGATACTTGCTGCAATACCTCTTCAAGTGGTCATCCGCCTTGTAGCAGAAGCAAGTGGATCCGGCTGCAGGAGATGGCTTAGTCCCTGAGGAAGCTCTTTGCCTTCTTCTTCTTAGTCCAAGAACTCTTCTTGAACTTAGCCTTATTCTGCACCATCAACACTTGACTGGCGCCTTTCTTGAGATCCGCCTTAGCCTGCTTGAGCATCCCATGTAATTCAGTGAGCTTCACTGCTTATGGACCCGAACTTGGGTGATCTATCCATGACCAGGATGAAGCTTGGATGAAACTAAGTCTTCTCTTTGCCCCTTAACTTAATAAAGTATTTGGAAAGAAAAGAAAGAGATTCTTGGTTTTATTGCTCCCGCTTCCTCATCTGCGCTCGTCAAGCCAACTTAGCTTTTTGGGAGGTGAAAGAGGGGTTGAAGCGGACATGTCGACGAGTGAGAGAAGCACAACTATCCGAAGATAGCGATATGGAATACTTGTTCGGCTGTCACCAACTTTGTTCAATGCTAGTCCCTAACCCATGACTAAGGGATACGCTGGCTACCGGGTTCAGAGAAGTCTGTAAACTCTTTCTCTTTTTTCATTTTTCGCCACCTCCTGTGTCTTTCCGTTTAAGGTCTTTAATTCGGCATTAGCTTCGTTAGAGAAAGCCATGTGTGAACTACAAAGCATGGGATCCTGAACACCACGAAAGAAAGCGTCGAACTTACTTAGAATTGGCACTTCATAGACTTCCTTCTTCCTTCCAATAGCGGGTCTCAGCCAGAACTTATTGTGCCCCTCAATCTTCGGTTTTCATATAGCTTCACCGAACTTGCATACACCGATTGATTGTACGCTTGCTGTTCTCCAACTAGGCCTCTGAATCTCCTCTGGTTTCACCTTTGCGAGTCAAAGTAATTTCCGGAAAGAATTCAGTATAAGTTCAAGACATATTAGAGCTCTAACCATGTTTCGGCTTGTGATCAATCCATAGATACCAATCGAAAATACATGTCCCGTGACTCATGTGTGGTATTTGAAAGGTCTTCCTAGTTATATCGCGAATATTTTAGATAAACCTCTTAAGAAGTTGGAGGGCCTAGTATACGACAATTTCTCTTTTGCTAGGCCCAGCACTAAAAAACCTACTTTTTTATGATTACGAGGTTTATATACAGAGGTAAATCTTTGCCTATTAGGCAAGAGGTTCTAGAGATTCCAGAGAAAGCGAGACAAAGCCGCTCTGTTATACCCCTTCCCCATCCCATTGAGAAAGAGAATTAACGAATCCTAACACAAAGGGGCGAGAAACTCAAGGCCACTCTTCCTCAGGGCTTTCTTTCCGCACTATTATGGATAGTCAAATAATGGGAAAAATTGGATTCAATTGTCAACCGGTCCTATCGAAAGTAGGGTTGACTATGGATTCGCAAAACCCAGACGTCCACTTTATAAGACATTCTGCTGATTGCCTATTCAGTTGCCGCTAGCCCTTACTTAAATAACAAAAAATTCTTGTCTTGCGCGGTCTAAGTCTAAGGAAATAAAAAAAACCGCTTATACAATTTCATCTACATCGAATTTATATATCAGAATAGCAGATAGAGGAAGCATTCAAGGAGTCAGATCTACTTACTTTATGGCTCTTTCCGCCCACCAGGGATTTCCAAATTGTTAGCGGCGGGTCTTTCTTCTTCTGGGCGAGATGTTTTTAGCAGGAATTGTTGTTGTTTCAGCACGGTAACGAAGGATGTCTTTCTACCTGCACTTGACCCCGGAAAGTTGTGGTGTTTTCTATCTTAGAGGATGAACCACGCCTTTATGCAAAGGCGATGCCGAAGAACATAAGCGGTTGTTTAAAGCAGTGGCGGCGCATCCACCTCCAGAGTCTTTCTGATCTTACAACGAACAGGAGTTTTTCCATTGTAAATGAGTATGGAGCAATAAACGAATTCCGGCAAAATAGAAGATCTACGTGACCGAATTTTTCTACTCATCACTTCCTAACTAGCTCAAATGGTACGATCCCTCCATCACCCCAAAATGAAAGGGGTGATCTCGTAGTTCTTGGTCTGTGAAGATGCGTTGTAAGAAGTTCTCTTAGCTAGCGCATGTCCATTAATGTGACCACCGCATGCTCCTGCATGGGTTTCATGAATGGTTTGTTTTCGAATCCATTCTTTTTTAGGTATACTATCTTGCCTCGAGAAAGGAGCTCGCAAAAAAACGAGAGCTTTTTGATAGCCCGTTCACTCGACTACCACGCTTAGTTAGTCTGTCTGCAGGGATGGGAATGGCGTAGTCTGTCTGCCCTTCTTCGGTTATCCAGTTGCAGAAGCGACCCCACAGGCTTGTACTTTCGCGCCTCTCTAAAATTTCAGTCATGGTAAGCCTCGGGGGAAATGATCCCATAAACAAAGGAATCATACAGTACGAAATAGCAAAAAACAAACTAATTCGATAAAAAAGATAATAGATATGGGCTTTCTGCTCAAATTGTCCCGACAAGGAGAAGGCGTATTCACTTAAAGGACTATGAAATCTACCCTATGCCCCGAAAAGTCTAGGCACCTAAATAAAGATGGGATCCCTGGCTAATAGATTAAGCTATCCAATGAGTTACCAATAGATAGGCCTGTCCCTTCTTGGGCAACCTTGAAAGATTCTTCTTGTACAGACTGAAACAAGACAAACTACTCGTGGGACCCACTTAAGGTCTCTTTCTATAGTTTTCTGCTCGCTTTGCTAGCTCTAGGTGAATCTTCAAAACAGGGAAGAAGGGTATTTGATTTCGAAAGTCAACCGTTCTCGTAACCAGAACCGAACAAGGAAGCAGGGCGTAGACCCGTTACTTCTTACTATGGTGGAGGGGATGCCATTATTCCAATGTGTATTGACTACGTCGTAGGAACAGTGATAGCTATCTTCTCTCCCATGCTGGTGCCTTGCTTAACTCAAGTATAAAGTGGAAATTCAAGCCAAAATCCGGGGTTCCATTTGAATCTTGAGATCCAAGAAGAAGGATAGCTTCATGAGTTCGTTCTAACTCCTAGCTTAGCTGGAAAGCTTTTGCTTGTATCTGGCCCTAGCCCACCTAAGAACTGATCTAATTGGATTAGTCACAATCAAGATCACAGGCTTTCTTTGCTTCTAAATCGATAAAGATTCGAGACTAGGACTTGAGTAGGCACTGGTAAGGACAAACCAAAGGAGATAGATACATGGAACTGTCATAAACCAAGCTCTTTTTGCTCAAAGAACGAAAAAAAAACCCTTGTCGAAGCCCTTTATTATAAGCTTCCCTAGATCTGGGAAGTTTCTCTTTCACGGTATTGAGATCGTTTGATCGATCTCCTTGATTTGATCGCTACTTATGGGCGTGCGCTCAAAGGATACAAACAGGGATTCACAAACAAAAAAAGGAATTTGTAGTCACTTTTTCCTGTTCTTAAAAATATTCTATCTATCTCCTAGACGCCGTAGAGAATTGACACCTATTCATTTGTCATTTGGGAGAATTTACCATATAAAGAAAGAAAAAGAGTTAAAGAAAGGATGGGAGTACTAGGACTCATTGTGGAAATCCCATAGGCCTATCCTCATTGGGATTATCCCCTAACTACTTCCACGGAGCCATATTCAAGGTGGTTGACCTACTTCCTCGGGTTGTCTCCTTTTTTGAACAAGAAATGGAAATGGTACCTTATCAATTTGTGGCAATATTTATTCTCTTTTTGGACTCAGCCCCGAAGGGTCCATCTAAACCAATTAGGCCTTGCCAACAATCCTCATTTTTTCTTCGTCACTAGGGTCCTCTGGACCTGTAGAGCCGGGTTTGTGTCCTTTCTCATATTCCTTAATTTATTGAGAATTTGGAACGTAGGCTAAACCGCCTGGTGGATGTGGATATCTCACATTCAGTATTACGCACTTTTTAAATGGTGGCTGCTTCTAGGCAAACCTCCTGGCTGTCTTTGCACCCCCACCTCCTTTATCACTGACTCTCTAAAAATATAGAAAAAAGGGGTTTGTGCGCCGAGATCCGCCATAAAAGGCCTAAGCCATAACTGGGAGTGGTCCACAGGGTTCATAACTACCCCTCTTACTACGGGTCGTTTGCCTAGCCAACACTTAGATCCGGCTCTACCCAAACTATAGAAAGAATATTGTGCCTCTAACTCATGCCCCTTAGACTCGAAAGTACTAAGGCACTTATTACGGTGAGGCAACGAACCACCATTATGGAAAACCCTTCTATCTAGACTCCCCCATGCTTCTTGCGAGCAGTGGTTAGTGAGGTACTAGAAACCATCTTTTTTTCAATTTTTACTAGCGCGAAACTAAGGCGTTAGTGCATCCGTTTTCTTGCTTGATTTTTATACGATTTTCTGAAGACGGATGTTTTAGCGCGAAACTAAGGCGTTAGCGCATCTGTTTTCTTGCTTGGCCCATTCTTCTTGTTTTTCCCTAGTGTCAAAGGACAGAAGATGAGCAAGCCCTATAGCCAATCCAGCAGCAATAACAGAAGCAACAGCCTTGATGTTTCAATCGAAGGAGATACTCTATTTCACAATCTATCCATCTGGATTCCTCTTTTTAAATAAAGTCTTTCCTGGATCCTGAAAAAACAAGAAAGAACAGAATGAGAACTAAGAGTTCTTTCAATTGAGCAGTTGAGGGAAGGTAATTTCTCCTACTCGAGTCCTGGTCTCGAATCCTTATCGATTTAGAGGCAAAGAAAGCCTGCAATCTTGATTGTGACTAATCCAATTCGACCAGTTCTTAGGTGGGCCAGGCCTAACTAAAGAAGAAGAGATCGATAAAGCGGCGGATCCAAGGAAATGGCTAATTAGGTAGCCTTCCACATGGCTTTCTCACTATCGAAATCAAAATCTAGTCCTAGCACTTATTCAATGTGATGGCAGGAAGCGCAAGCCGAACCTGGATTACGGAACACTTCACTGAACTCGAGGTTCAGAGAAGTGGACAGTTTTAGGTCAAGCTTGTTCCGGTTCCGGTATTTTATTTTGTCGGGCAACGTCGTCGGCAGGCCATTCGATCTGAATGCTACATGAAGAACATAAGCCAGATGATGGAACACGGAGACCTAGGATGTAGAAGATCATAAAATGAGTGATTCGGCGGATTTGGTTCCGGTACATAGAGCAAATAATACAATGCAAGCAAAAGTTCCCCCTCATCAGAATCAAACCCTAATTACCAACCACCTTCCAAGGGAAAGCTACTCTTCCAGAGTATATGCCAAAAATCCTATGTCTGGTTTTTCTTTCCATTCTTTCTGCTTGAACTTACTTTCCTAACAGCCAAACCATATACAACGCCAAAATAAAGAGCCTTGAGTACTAGAAGAAAAGCACCTAGACCTAACAAAATTAGGTAGGGTGAAGTAAGACCAAGCTCATGAGCTTATTATCCTAGGTCAGAACAAATTAGTTGATAGTGATAGGATTCCTTTTTTGACGTCCCCATGTCCCCCCTGTGGTGTGGCGACATGGGAATGTCAAAAGGACAGGGATGGAGTTTTTCTCGAGTTTCTGCAATTGCCAGTTTCTCTGAAAAAGTAGAAGGACTTATAGGACCGCAATCGTCCTTGCCCACTGTGCGGAAGGCTTCTTTAGGAACTCTACCAAGGGCTATAGTCATAGTCATCCTCCTATTCAATTACTTCAACCATTTCCGAGCACCTCATGTCACTTCCAAGGCATATGATAGTTTTCTTATCTGTGGATGATTTGTTTCTCGTTCAATGCCCTTTTTCAATGGTCTCGAAGATAGAAATTTTTTATTTTTATCTAGGGAGTCACGGGGAAGTGAAGAGTACCCGACGACATTCAAGGATGAATGTAGACCCATCGGGCGGGGATAATCATTCCGATCCTAGGAGAGGTGGCGACACCAGTCTGAGTTGAGGGAAGCCAGCCAATTGAGTCACTGACACGACCGCAGGAGGCGCACCCTAAGCCCAGCTTCTCAGAGCTGCTATTGGGAAATACGGCTTCCTTAATATCCAAATTTCAACAAGGGGGCTTCACTAAAGTGGACGAGCTCTAAGCAAGTTCGATCCGAAGCTTTTTGATCAAACTAGAGACTTATTATGATCTCTTGGCGGGCGCATGCGGAAGGGGCACGGAGAAATAAAGAAGTGTGGAGGAGAAGCAGCCGAGCTCGTTCCCTTCGCTTCCTAGGCCCAAAGCAGTGCTTTGTTTCCTGGCCAAATCAAGGATTTGGGGCTCGAATGACCCCGCTTTCAATGCAGGTCGAAGCCTATGGGGAAATGGAAAGAGAGCCCCAATCTTGTTTTAGATGCAACTAACCAAAAATGTAAAGATTGTGCTCTTCTTGAAATGTTATATAGGTCAAGTATTCTTTTATCTGCTGAATAGGGAGGTTCCGGTATTTTATTTTGTCCGGCAACGTCGTCGGCAGGCACACCGGAATTAAACCGATGTCCATCAGTGCCCTCCAAATCACTGATCGTGATGAACGCGAGGGAAATATTGTTTCTACTGATAGTCATAAGATCCTTTTATCAAGTCGTGGGAAGACTATAAGTATTCCTTTAGTTAACCATCGTCTCTAACTTCTCTCCCATGCTGGTGCCTTGCTTAATGATACATTGCAAATGTATCTATAATTTTTGATGTTCCATGCTTGGTTTTATCCACTTTCTTGTGTTTTGTCCACACTTTGGAGTACTTTTCATATGATTTCTTGGACTAACCTATTCACAAGAGCCACAATGCTAGCTGCCTGTTTTCTGCTGTTTTTGGTTCCAGGAAAGTGAGAAAATGAATATTCTCGGAATTGGATGGGACAAAAGCCAAAGTGCCTATTTTTTCGGAAGTCATCAGATGCCAGAATACGAGACGGAGAAGGGCCAGAGGGCGGCCACACCACCTGGCCGCGCGGCCAGGCTTGGCCCGCGCCAGGGGGTTGTGTGGCTAGCCCAGGAACCCCCTTGGCCTCTCCTTCCGCCTATAAGATGCCCTCGGGACGAAAACCCTAAGTACCCGATCAAAAATCCACGAAAGAGTCTGTAGCCGCCGTCATCTCCATCCCTAGATCGGGAGGGATCTGAAGCTCTTCCCGGCACCCTGCCAGAGAGGGGAATTCACCCTGGAGGCCTTCTTCATCACCATGCAAGCCTCCGGTGTGATGCGTGAGTAGTTCATCCTTGGACTACGGATCCATGTAGTAGCTAGATGGCTGGTTCTCCTCCTTTGTGCTTTCAAGTCTAGATCTTGTGAGCTCCGTTCATGATCAAGATCATCTATTTGTAATTCTGCATGTTGTGTTTGCGGGGATCCGATGGATATTGAGATGCTATTTCAGATTGATTATTGATTCTATCATGTCTTTGTTATTTGTGATCTTGCATGCTTTCTGTTGTTAGTAGCTATCTTGGCCAAGTAGATGCTAGCAACTCCAAGAGTTAGTATTTATGCTCGATAGTGGGTTCATGCCTCTGGTAATCTGGGGAAGTGACAGAAATCTGTAAGGTACTAGATGTGCTGTTGCTACTAGGGAGAAAACAACAATCCTTTGTTCATAGAACAATCGTATTGTTTACTTTACACGCAGTTCGTAAAGCAATAATTAGTTGCTTGCAACTTAATACTGGAGGGGGTTCGGATGATAACCTAAAGGTGGATTATTAGTCATAGATGAAGTTGGATGGCGGTCTATGTATAATGTTGTAATGCCCAATCAAGTATCAAAGGAGTCAAGATGATTAGTATATGCATGTATTGCTTTCTCGATGTTTGTCAATTACCTCGCTATAATTTGTTCACCTAGCATGTTATATATCTTAAGGAGAGCCACCTCTAGTGAACTATGGATCCCGGTCCTTGTCTTTTAAACTATTTACTGCTTTGTGTTTACTTTCTACAAACTATTACTTCTTTCCATTCGATAAGTTTAATCCTTTGTTTTCCACAAAACACGGTTAGATTGACAACCTCATCGCAAGTTGGGGACAAAGTTAGGTGGTTGTGTTGTGCAGGTCTCCACGTTGCTACTAGCACCGGTAGTGCGCCCTGCCAAGGCTTAGCTAGCAACACCTTTGGGGTGTTTCCTTGCTCCTACTGGTTCGATTAAACCTTGGTTTCATAACTGAGGGCAACTTGCTGCTGTGCTCATCATACCTTCCTCTTGGGGTTCCCAACGAGCTCTACATCAACATCGCACCAGCATTTTCCCTGCGCCGACATTGAGCCATCACTTAACTCAAGTATAAAGTGGAAATTCAAGCCAAAATCCGGGGTTCCATTTGAATATTAAGATCCAAGAAGAAGGATAGCTGCATGAGTTCGTTCTCTGAACCCTTTGATGCAACATTTCTTGTTTCCTGAAGATCTCGGATGGTTGGCACCCCACTCCCTTTGGCAGCATCTACTAATTTGGAACTTAATTTGAAAGCCATATTTCGACCCGAACGCTTTTGGGATGCTTCTAATAACCAATGAATGGCAAGTGCTCTTCCTTGCCTTCCGCACGAGACTCCCGGATCACTATGGCCGACTTTCATCTCTGAAGATGCGGACTACCTGCACCTGGACAGAAAGACCCTATGAAGCTTTACTGTTCCCTGGGATTGGCTTTGGGCCTTTCCTGCGCAGCTTAGGCGGAAGGCGAAGAAGGCCCCCTTCCGGGGGAGCCCGAGCCATCAGTGAGATACCACTCTAGAAGAGCTCGGATTCTAACCTTGTGTCAGACCCGCGGACCAAGGGACAGTCTCAGGTAGATAGTTTCTATGGGGCGTAGGCCTCCCAAAAGGTAACGGAGGCGTGCAAAGGTTTCCTCGGGCCAGACGGACATTGGTCCTTGAGAGCAAAGGCAGAAAGGAGCTTGACTTCAAGAATCACTCGTCGAGCAGAGACGAAAGTTGGCCTTAGTGATCAATTGGTACACGCAAGAAATAGGCCAATTCGGCAGCTTTTTGTTCAATTTCTCGTGGAGCCCTCACAACCCAGGCACAACGATGTAATTATCAGGGGCGCGCTCTACCACTGAGCTAATAGCCCGTCGCGCAGGCCAGGGAGGCCTGCTACGCCAAAAGCGAGAAAAACTCCATCCCTTTCCTTTTGACATCCCCCGTCTGGAAGTGCCTCGACCTTCTGGACGTCGTTGAAGCAGCCTGGGAGGTTTCACGTATTTCATGTTCTGCTTATTAGATCAAAGCTTTCAATTCGTTGTTGATTATTTATGTATTTCTCTGGAATGGCTGAGTCAAACTCTCTATTGATTTGGAATTGCTCTATTTTTTAATTGAAAAGCTATATATTCTGCAAGAATGTTAGGTTCTCTATAAGGCTCTTTAACTTTTTCGATAGAAAAATTAAGTCTTTGGTTTACAGAGTGAATTTCCTTTTGTAGATCTTTCTCTAATTCTTCGATTGCCTTTTTTCTTTCTTTGGTAAGGAAGGGACGGCTATTCCCACAGGTTGATCTTGATAAAATGCGCGGCTTATCTGCTAGATCCTAATCTGGACTCGTCTCGCTTTCTTTTCGAGTTCCTCGGCTGCATCTTTGAGTGCCTGGTCAATTTAGAATAGTTCAATACCGTGGTCGAAGTCATTTCCACGGGGTGATCTGGTCTGCCTCCTATTATCCTTCAGAGAAGACACTTTCATGTACTATTGACCCTTTTGAACCTAAGTGCGGACATAAAGTCTTAGCCAATGTTTCTAAGCTTTCTATTTTTTAGAACAACAAGTCGAACCCAATGAACAATTCCATTAAAAGGAATGTTCTAGAGGGGCACCAGATATCCGGGGGTGTGGAAAGAGCAGCTATGAAAAGCGGAAAAACCATCAAAAACCGACGATTGCTCATGAAGGTTTCCACAGAAAGACGAAGCTACAAAGTCCAACTAATGTTGAATCGACGCATGACGAAAACAAGGAAAAAGAAAAGGTGACTTCCGTTGACCAACGAAATCAAAATGTATGTGCCGGTAGAGGGATCCGCGATTGGACATGGAAAATAGAAATACTTTTTCTGGGGTAAAGGTGGGCTTCTATCAAATGTTTCAACACTCTAGATTATTTGAATTGCTAAACAGTGTTTCTTGAGGTACAGTGGAAGTAAAGCATCATGATTTCTCTCATTGTCGAAGCTCCACCTGTTTATCTACTCCAATTCTTTATCTGCATGGCCAAACCAATAATTCAAGTCACACACTTACCAGGGAATCCGAAACTCTCTTAACTGATATTCAAGAGAAAATGATTCTAGAAAGATTCATAGAATTAGAAGAACTTTCTCTCTTGGAAGAGATTATAAAAGAGAAACTAAAGACACGTGTACAAAAACCTCCTCTTTTCTTCTTCTTTATCCTAGGGATATACTTTACTAATTTGAAACTTGTCATAAATAAGGTTATTCCCCGCCTACCTTTACTTTATTTTGAATCCTTTGTTTATTCAGAATAGAAAGATTCTGAATTCAGTTAACGACAAGATTTAGTAATTCGCATGCGAAATATGGATAGGATAGCGGCCCTATAGAGGAGATAGCTGAATAGCAATCAAAGTTCTTTCTTTCGGTATCTGCCCTTCTAGCGCAAAAGAAAAGACGATTCCTAATTTGAGATTTCCTGGCAAGTGCAAAAGCAGGTGGATAGATTTCTGGGTTGGTTTTAATACCTCTCAGTCTTTGCCTAAGCCTAGAACATACTTTTGAGGATTTCGATCATATCGTAGGACTCATTATCGAACTACTGCTGCAAGTCCGGTTTCATATGAGCAAGCATAAGACAGCTAATCTCCGTAGACTCATCACAAGTCCTACGGTAGGCATTGGTGGCTGCTATAGTCACATTCTCATTCGGCTCATCTGGAAGTGGGTTGTCTAGGACATGGTTCCTCTTTTCTTGCTTGAGAACATTTCTCAAATTACGATAGCAGTTGCTAAATTTAGTTCCATTTAGCTTACCTTTCTCTGAGATGGTTCTCAAAGCAAAACTGGAAATTTGAGGGAGACTGCTAGGTGCCATTGATCTACAACAGAAAAAATATGCAAAAAACTTAAGACATGTATCCATAAAAGAGCAAGCATATTAACTTTTTTAATACTTATGCTCCCACTAGAACCAACACCCCTCCGATGGTTACTATGTGATTCAGGATTCCAAATAAGCAAGCCAACTAGTGAGCTTTAGCATCACCGCTAGCCGTCAAGTGATCTAGATAGACAACTCCTTGTCAATCGCATCTCATACGACTCCTGTTGGATGGGTGGCATCACATGCCCTGGCTCCCGTCCGACTTTTTCCCGAGTCCCACAACAGTTGTGATAGACCCGTCTAGATTATCGAGTGCTTCCGCTATAAGAGTCTGACTCAAACCCACCTAGTCGGAAAGAATTGATAGCACCTCAATTTTATGAGCCCACTACCAAAAATGTCCGACTTGTGATGGTGAAACACTGACGGGGAAACCGACTAGACCTTCTTTGACGGATTACTTTCTACCAACTATCTAATAGAGGTAAAAATAGAGACATAACAATAACACAAAATAAAGCAATTATAATGTAAAATGATATGGCTCTCTTCATGGCGATCTCCATCTCCACAAATCTTGTAATACGACTCGTGCCAACTCTTGTCACGTGCCTCCTTACATCATGTAGTCGACTTGTACATCGACTTGCATGCCATCCGGGTTCTCCAAATAGCTACACTAGCCAGTAAAGTAAATTACATAGAGAATCTGACACGCAGGTTGTCATACAATAAAATGACAACACCTAGGCTCTAGCCGGTTGACAAAAACCGTGATACGCAGATCACGTATGGATTACACACATCACATGCACATAAGCCATACCATTCACAACATCATCCTGCAAAAACAATTTATGCATAGATACGATATCTACCAGCGTTGTGAAACTCGCAACGACATCTAAGGCGCTACGACAAGGCGAACCAGTAGGGGTATGTTGTTCCACGACCTCAGCAGTATGATCACGGAAACCAGATCATTTATTTCCCTGAGTACAATTGATCCAATCAATCTCGTACAAAACCGATCTATCTCATAGATCGACCACCAAAATAGCAATTAGATCCACAGTTGGGCCAGTAGATATAAACAGAAACTTTTTCCCTACGCGATGATCCAAAGATCTATGTGAGGTAGTAAGCCACGAGAATTACCACTAGACGTGCAGTTGCGGAATCAATGAAGAGGAGGAGCGTACAACACCTCCACCAGTATCTACACATACGAGGAGGAGCGCCGGAGGTAGACTGCTAGGTCCGGTACGGCGGCTGGACTGAACTGTAGCTAGGGTTTCCAATGCATGGAATGACCTAACCATGTGCACTAAGCACCTGCGCCCCGGCTTATATAGGGAGTGAAAGTGGGCCCCACTCATTTGTGGCCCATTCACTAAAAGGCCTATATTAGTCACTTCAAGTCCAACTTACTCACTTAGTCCGTTTCTGACGAGGTGTAACCTCGGCAATGCAAATGGTGACGGACTTGGGTTTTCGCGAAAAAGAGAATGCTGGGGATTTCGTTGGATGCCAGGGAAAATAATGGAATCAAAGTTGCCTGAATATTGGGAAAACACACTATTACAAGTTGTCCTATATATAATAGGCCGGGTCTCAAAGCTTTATGCGGATAGGTTTCACACATGTGTGATTACAATACCAACATAATATCGGTTCATGGTTTCTTTCCTAATACAATCAAAGTCTCTGTCGGTTGCTTCCATGGGCTGTTATCTGGAATCTTCATGGGTCGTAGGCCTTTTACCCAATGTAGGTTAGCGAATAATGAGCATCCGAGTAATCATACCCATGTCAGTAGCCCCTGAAACTCTATCTAAACCACAGTTTCAGGTTGAGTCTCAAAGTTTTCTTTCTTCCTTCCCTCTTGTTTCTTGATTTTTATTTTTGCAGCGATTTTGGTTCAACGAGTCTGATGCTTTTGACGGATCGGGAATCAGTTAATTTCTCCTGGGCAAAAACAAGGTTGACCTACATCAAACTCGAGTCCCTATGCTTGAATCCGGAATTTGTAACTAGCATAATTCAGTTCAAGTCACTGAGGTCTTACCGAATACTGAATTGTAGTTTTTTATTTTTATCGGGTACCCAACGCGTTTGTCGGGATTTTTCATCGTATCGTTGATACAGATTTTTACTGGTAGAGCGCACTCTTGTGCGATTACTAGGCCACACAGGACGAATCCTGGGGTCTTACCTTCATGTTTCTGAACACGGCATTTGGATTTTTCTCGCGTCTAAGCGTGATCCGAGGTTTTTGGCTTGAGTGGCGGTTGGCCTACTGGGCCACCAATCTTTCTGACTATATCATATAATTTTATTATTTTACACTAACTCCCGATGGGAGTAACACCTTTTTGAGGATACATTGGTGTGTAAAACTCAAAAAAGGTTTTTTGCAATTTGTCAAAGTACTTCATACACAATGGAATTTCTATCGGGTGCGCGCTAGCGCTCCCGATGAGAGTAGCCCCCGAGGCTATGTTCGGATGCCTGTATCTGGACATAGGCTCATAGTTGCTGTTAGCTCAATGGAAAGTATTGATTGTTTGAACAAATAAAAGATTAAGGTACAAATAACTTATCTCTTTATATATAAGGCGAAAATCAACTGTACATTATTGTTTTATTGGATGGCTGTTTTAGCCTTTTCTCCTTGACATCTTGGCTAATAAGCTGAACTGTGACTCTTATCATATTGCAAATAATCTTACGCGTAAAAGCGTCATAGTTCTGCTACGTTCCATGGATTTGAGTAATTTACTCCTGTCTTCTTGTCTTGTAGTCGATATGCTCCTCCAGGAATAACTTTTGTGACGATGTATGGTCCTTCCCATGGCGATTCTAGTTTCTTGTGGCCATCTTGCTTGAGGCGAAGAACTAGGTCCCCTACTGCAAAGGACCTAGGCATCAACCTTCTACTATGGTAATTGCGCAGGTTTTGCTAGTACATAGTTGCTCTTTGGAGGGCTTCGTCTCGAGCTTCATCAAGCGCATCCAGATCATGTTCAAGTGCTTCTCTTGATTCCTCCTCATTATATGCTGCTACTCTTGGTGATTTATGTGACACCTCAACTGGAAGCACGGCTTCCGCACCGTGGACCAAAAAGAAAGGCGTCTCTTGTGTTGAATTATTTGGAGTTCTACGTAAACTCCATAACACAGATGGAAATTCATCCACATATGCTCCTTTTGCTCTATCAAGTGGTGCCAGTAGTCTCTTTTTGAGTCCAACGGTAACTAGTCCATTGGCTTTTTCGACCTATCCATTTGTTTGCGGGTGAGCTACCGAAGCGTAGCTTATTTTGATGCCCATCTCCTAGCAGTACTCCTTGAACTCATTTGAGGTGAAGTTGGTCCCATTATCCGTGATGATGTTGTTCGGTACGCCAAACCGGAAAACTATGGATTTGATAAAATTCACATCTGAAATTCCATCTTGGGTGGTGATAGACATTGCTTCAATCCATTTAGTAAATTTGTTGACTGCTACTAGCAGAAAGACGTGTCCTCCTGGTGATGATTTGTGAAGTTTTCCTACCATGTCGAGTCCCCACTGAGCGAAAGGCCAAGCCAGCAGTATGGGATTCAGCTCAACGGCGGGTGCTCCAGGCTTTGTTGCGAATTGTTGACATGCTTCACATGTTCTAACAATGTCTTTTGCATCTTGTACTGTAGTGAGCCAATAAAATCCTGCCCTGAATGCTTTTGCAGCAATTGCTCGGCTACTAGCATGGTGACCACAGACTCCTTCATGTATATCTTTTAGTATAATTTTTCCTTCTTCGGGTGTTACACAACGTTGCAACACACTCAAATTACTTCTTTTGTATAGTTCTCCTTTGATTATCCTGAAAGCCTTCGATCGTCGTGTGATTCGTCAAGCTTCTATCACATCCTCTGGTAGCTCTCCCTTAGTCATATATGCTATATACGGCCGCATCCATGTTGGCTCAATTAGCATGACCTCTTTGATTTCTTGTTGTTCTTCTTCAATGGCCTCTTCTATGTTCTTGGTTTCTGAAGGAGTCCCCGACTCTTTTTGTGGATGCTTATTTTTCCCTGTTTTTGGTGCTACAACCTCGGACACTCTTTTCGCTTTGATCGATCACTCCACTATCTCCTCCCAAAAAACTCCTGGTGGTATTGATGAACATAATGATCTGATGTTTGCTAGATTGTCGGCTTCCTCATTGCTTGCTCTTCCTATATGTGATACTTCACACCCATAAAATTGATCCTCCATAATGCTATATAAATCGCGATAAGCAACCATATTTTCGCTAACAGCATCACATTTGTTCATTGCCTACTGTGCCACAAGATTGGAATCTCCGAAGATTTTTAGGCGAGTTGCACCGCAAGCTTTGGCCATCAACATGCCATGCAATAGGGCCTCGTATTCTGCTTTGTTATTGGATGCGTTTGTAAAGCTCATCCGAAGGATATAGCGCATTTTGTCGCCTTGAGGTGATATCAGTACGAATCCTGCTCCTACTCCCTCTGTTCTTTTTAATCCATCAAAGTACATTGTCACGTGCTAGAAAGGTCTGGTGGACCCACACATTGCAATTCCGTCCACTCTGTGATGAAATCCGGAAGAACTTGTGACTTAATTGCTTTGCACTTCTCATGAGTGATATCCCAAGGGGATAATTCGATGCCCCATAGAGAAAACATGCCTAGTTACTTCTAGATTGTTGAGGATGCTTGACAAAGGTGCCTCGTTGACCACTACGATCGGGTGCTCCAAAAAATAGTGGTGTAGTTTTCATGCTGTCATAAATACCCCGTATGCTAATTTCTGGTAGTGTGGGTACCTTTGTTTAGATGGCAATAAAACCTCGCTCAGGAAGTAAACTTGTCTTTGCACGCCGTGGGTCTTTCCCTCTTCGGTCGCTCTATGACCAGGACCGTGCTAACCACCTGATGTCTGGCGGCAATATAAAGGAGCAAAGGTTCCTTCTCTTTTGGTGACACGACGACAAGAGATGTCGAGAGTGTTCTTTTAAGATCTTCAAAGGCACGCTGATCTTCTTCCGTCCATTTGAATTTTTGTGATTTCCTCATGAGGGCGTAGAATAGTAGCGCTTTTTCTCCTAATCTTGCAATAAAACGACTTAGAGCCGCCACTCGTCCTGCCAGTTGTTGTACACCATGTAGACTTATTGGCTTCTTCATTGTGAGGATTGCTTGTATTTTTTTGGGATTAGCCTCGATTCCTCTAGCTGATACCAAATATCTGAGGAGTTTCCCCGCCGAGACTCCAAAGGAACATTTCTTCGGATTCAATTTGATGCTAAACCTGTCGAGATTCCTGAATGTTTCTTCTAGGTCCTTTATCAACGCAGATCCTTAACCTGTGGTAACTATGACGTCATCAATATATACTTGCACATTTGTGCCTATTTGGCTTCTCAGGCACTTCTGCATCATCCGCTGATATGTTGCTCCAGCATTCTTGAGGCCAAATGGCATTTTTGTGTAGCAGAATACGCCATAAAGCGTGATAAACGTTGTTTTCTCTTGATCTTCTTCCTTCATCCTGATCTGGTGGTATCCTGAGTAAGCGTCCAAGAAAGAAAGACGTTCGCATCTCGCGGTTGAATCGATAATTTGGTCGCTTCGCGGCAATGGGAAGTGATCTTTTGGACAATGTTTGTTCAGTGCGGTAAAGTCGATGCACATCTGAAGTTCTGTACTGTTTTTCTTTGGAACACATACTGGGTTTGCAAGCCACTCTGATTTTGTTAATTCTTTGATAAAATTGGCATCGGTTAGGCGATGGATCTCCTTTCCAATGGCCTTGCGTTTTGGTTCTGTGAAGCGTCAAAGCGGTTGTTTTACTGGCTTCACCTTTGGATCTGGATTTAATGCATGCTCAGCGAGTTCCCTGGGAATTCTCGGCATGTCAAAAGGTAGCCATGCGAAAATGTCCTAGTGCTCACGGAGGAACTCGATGAGCGTGCTTTCCTATGCGGGATCAATGTTAGAAGCCACAAATGTTGTTTTCATCGGGTTAGCAGGGTGGATATGTGCTTCTTTTGTGTCTTTTGCCGTGTCAAAAGCCTGATCGAGATTGACACGGGCTACTTCCAGAGGTTGTTCGTTTGCTGAAATTTTGAGTTGCTCGAACTTTGTTGCCATCCTGAAAGATTCAGAAATTTTGTTGAACTCTCGATCACAGCTGTCCGCACGTGTGAAGCATCCTTGTACCGTGATAATTCCCTTTGGTGCTAGCATTTTCATTACTAAGTATGCGTAATGCGGTACTACCATGAATCGTGCAAAGGCTGATCGTCCCAAGATTGCATGGTATTGTGATGGCCAATCCATGACTTCGAATTCGACTCTTTCTTGCCTGAAATTTATCTTGGAACCAAAAAGAACGTCAAGAGAAACTTTGCCTAAAGGAATTTCAGCTTTACCTGGTATTATTCCGTGGAAAGAGGTTTCTGTTAGAGCGAGATTATCTAGGGGATAGCCTATTGTTCGCAACGTTTTTGCGTAGATCAGATTTATGCTACTTCCTGCGTCCATGAAGACCTTGCTCATATCGAAACCGCCAATTTGTGCTTGTACTATTAGGGCTAAATGACCTGGTCATGGGCCCCGGAGTGGGTGATCTGCTCTACTGAATTTGATTTCTTGCTCTGACCAATGTAGATATTCGGGTGCAGCTGATGTTGATGTTTCCACCATATTGATTTGTCTTGTGATGAGCTTCTGGATTCTGTTGGGTGGACGCACTTTCTGAATCATAGACATGTTCCTTTTGATCTGGGGTACTCATTGTTTTGATCGTTTGAGTTTTGTGGTGGTGCAACTGGTGGTGGTGAACTGATGGCTAGTGCACCAGGCGTGGATGTGTATCCTCGATTTGCTGCTTCGGCTGCCTTTGCGTTGCACAACTCATGCATCTTCAGGAATGTTTGGCAGTCTTTCATCAGGTGATTGGATTGTCATCTTCCTGCTGAGTCGACATAAAAATGCATATTTCAGGGCCCTTCCAACATTTGTATTGCGGAAATAGGTGGGTCTCCTCTTGGATGATACCACTGTGCGGACTGGCTTCCTCCGACGTCATCCCTGTTCTGACGGTATCCGCCGTTATTGTCGTTGCTTTTGTTGTTACCTTCACCCGAAAATCCTGTTGCGACGTAACTTGGTCCCGTGTTTCCATCGTAGATCCTTCTTATTATGCCATTGCCGTGTTTATCCGTATCTTCTTCGGGTGACCGCGTGCGCTTATTATGTAGCGCGTCCTCTCCATCAGCCCAGCGGTTTGCTATTTCCATTAACTGTGATACTGTCTTTGGTTTAACCCGACCCAACTCTTCTATGAATTCTCGGTGATGGAGGCCGTCATTGAAGGCGTCAATGGCCCTTTTGTCGGATATGGATTCAGCTGAGTTTTTGATAATATTCCATCGTTGTATGAACACTCTTATTGACTCTCCACATTTTTGTTTGCACGCTCGCAACTGCTCCAAGGATGTTGTTCGTTTGAATGTAGAACGGAAATTTCGGATGAATTTATCTTCCAGATCGTTCCAGCTACCAATTGAATCTTCAGGTAACTGCTTCAACCATGATCTTGCGGTGTCGGTGAGGTGTAGTTGTAGACTTTGCATTGCAGTAGTTATGGAGCCACCCTGTAATTTGACGGTGGCTAGATAGTCTGCTAACCAAGCTTCAGGTTCCTGGAGCCCATCGTATTTGTGTCGGTCGTGGGGAAGTTCAAAGTCTTTGGGTACTAAGGCTTTGCCAATCCTCTACGTGAAACAGCTGGCCCCGCATAGCCATGGTCATCTTCGTCATCTCCATCTTGATATTGTTGGGTGCGGCTTTCGTCTATGGGTCCACTGCTCCTATGCTAGGTGTTAACGTTTCTTGTATTGCTTCGTGGCTCGGATCCTACGAGGTGGGCCTGGTGTGGTGATCGAGATTTCCAGGTGTGTCCTACTTTCCAAGGACTGTTGTGACGGCGTGGGGATCTTTGTGTGAGTCCTTGTTCTGCTTCCGTGGGTGAGTCTCCTACCATGCCGAGGTTCATCAGGGTAGAGCGGTGGAGGGCCGCGCACGGATTGTTGGGTGCGGGTTGAGTGGTGATCAGATATGTTTGCGCGGCCACAATGGCTGCATGAGATGTTTTGCCTTGATGTTTCTTGCTTCATCAATTAACATGAATGATAGGTCGAGATCTCGGATAATTACACTTCTTTCTACTTTAGGGATATTTTGTAATCGAGATGTCGCCCTTCTTGGTGGTGTTGCTCCTGTCACACTCCTTGACCCTCGGGTAGAGCTTAGTTGGGCCTGTCGTAAACTGGATTCATCGGCTAGCCTTTTTCTTTCATCGAGTTGTCTTTGCATCCGGAGTAGGTCTGTCTTCTTGTGGTGGAGCAAATATTGGTATGCCAGTAGATCCTCATGTGAAGCATCTATTGTCATTGGGACTGCTCCCAAAATTGCCTCCCTTGCTTTTTGCCATGCCAACGCTGGTAGCGAAAGTCCTGGTCTCTCTCCTGTGTGAGGTTCTCTGCCTCCTCCTTGGACTATACGATTATCTGTTGTTTCTCCTTTGTTTCCGTATTCTCCTCCGTTGTCGTGGTTTCCTGCATGGTCATCTGATAAAATATCATCGGGGTTTATGATAGGATTACCATTTTCGTCGCATGGTGTTGAGGTATCTCCAATTGATCATGTACACTTGGTGGCGTGTTATGTGTAGCCTGACGGCGTCGTCTTTTGCTTCTGCGGGTGTGTTGGTAGTACTCTGAGATCGTAGTTCTGGATAAATTTCCACCATCCTTTCTTCAAAGTCGATGTTTTCACTGCTTTCTTCAGGTTCTGAGTTTGTCGGGTTTGCTTCATGTGGTGAGGTTGGCTGGTGACCTTCTTTTCCTGTTTTGATCTGTGTTGTGATGTATGTGGAGGATCCAACGGGTGATGCTGGTACTGCTATGGGTGTGTCCTTTCCCGCCGATGGTTCTGATGCGATCAGGGCTGAACGGTGTGATTCTTGCATGTTGTCTACTTGGAAGTGGAGGCTTCCGATGATTAGATCATATCCACCGTTGAAATCGGCTGGTACCAATACAAGGGTGGGAGGGTGTGGATTTGCTTTCATCGAGTTGATGCTTGGTGGAGAGCGTTCCGCCGAATCCATGCTTCTAGCGTTCAAGTTTCCCACAGACGGCGCCAATTGACGAGGGGTAACCTCGGCAATGCCCATGGTGATGGACTTGGGGTTTCGTGGAAAAGAGAACGCTGGGGATTTCGTTGGATGTCATGGAAAACAATGGAATCAAAGTCGCCTAAATATTGGGAAAAGACACTATTACAAGTTGTCCTCTAGATTTCGGTACCATCGCTTGGGCTTCTTCGTCCTATATATAATAGGTCGGGTCTTAAAGTTGTATGCGGATAGGTTTCACACACGCATGATTACAATACCAACATAATGTCGGTTCATGGTTTCTTTCCTAATACAATCAAAGTCTCTGTCGGTTGCTTCCTTAGGCTGTTATATGGAATCTTCATGGGTCGTAGCCCTTTTACCCAATGTAGGGTAGCGAATAATGAGCATTCGAGTAATCATACCCATGTCAATTTTAAATTCGGGTCCAACCCCAACTTGCTCCCGCTCTTAAGTATGTGACCCGACAGGCTCATGGTGACTCAGACACGATCCGAGTCTCACTCGTGACCGATCAGTCGGTAGTGGATCCTAGCAGAACGTGCCGACTCCCAAGTACCAAAGAGTCATGACGACATACCTTCGAATGCGACTTTCGTCTGAGTCCCTTTTGCCTCACGATATGCCTTGTCAAACTATAGGCGAATAACCGTCATCCCTTAAATAATTCGACTCTCTTTATCGATCCAAGATAAGTGATTCATCCGACTAACTCTTAGTCGATCGCCTCGGTTAACACTTAACCCAGTCATGCATGGCCATGCTTTCCGAATCATATCTTCTGAGAGGGCCCAGAGAATATCTCTCTAGTCGAAGGGGCAAAATCCCATCTTGGTTATTCACATCACGCATCTTGATTCTCAGTCGACCCAAACTCTGCCTTTATGATTGCCCTTTGATGGAACAACGTTTGACAGAACCTAAGTCGGTGATCCTCCACTCGGATTGTGCAATAACCTCAGGTCCAAGGATTACATTGATTGAGACATAAAAATGACGACTTGTTCGTTGTATCTCAATATGGGTCAGTCTGACTCGCTAAACTCTTTAGCCGAATCCGTGTAAGTCGGAATAGCATCTCCATGCCCATTACAAGTGGAACCGAGTCATCAGACGACTTTCACATTAGTCTAAGTTGTGTGTCCAACACAACCTCGACGACCAAGGACAATTAGTATGAACAACATGAATATATAGTTCCACAATCGAATCACATATTCAATGATACATATCAGTAGTTCATACAAGGACAATAACTTTATGAATACATTGGGAATAACATCATACATGATTGCCTCTAAGGCATATTCCTAAAAACAAGGACAAAGCATATTGAGATTCATCATTTTATTAGAGATCATGTTGCCTGGGGAGATATTGAGCTATCTTATGTTTCAACAAAATACCAACTTGCCAATATTATCATGAAGCCTCTTGATGAAGCAAGGTTTTGCTATTTGAGGAATGAGCCAAATATCATAGATTCAAGGAGTTTGACTTGATCATCTTGCATACTCACCTATATCTTGATCCTTATTTGGTTTAGGTGTGGTCATGGAGATAGGGGGAGTGCAATCATAATCCATTGGGCTATCACTCCCCCCATAATGCAAAAAGTAACAATGTCATACCAGTTATATCATTTTATGATAAGTGGGCTTCAATGACAAGTAGTGTCTATGAACTCAGGATATATCTGCGCGGTGTCATGACACATATACTCAAACATGGTGGCTACGGCCACTGACCCTCTCATGAAGACGTTGCATCTCATTGATAATTTCTTTTTGGATTTTTTATCGGAGTTGCTTGCATATACTCTTATTCGGTTGTTTCGTGGCTTTATTTTCTGTCCTCTTGCATTTTATGATCTTCATAGTATGGCATCTTATCTCAAGACTTATTCCCTCCCCTAAAAACATGCTTTTTATCATATATGTCCTCATACACTTAAACTGGCAGTTTTGGTCAAAGAGGGTCGGAGTTTTCGGTGTTTTCACAACGGAATCTCCGGTGAGTCCGGAGTTTCCGATCCCACGGACCGGAGTATTCGGTGTGAGACGGTTTAAGGCACTAGATAAAGGGAGGGGTGAGAGAAACACTCAGTTTTCTTTCTTCCACCCCCGACCTCCCCCAACTCCCTCGTCTCCTCCTCTCGCCCTCACTACAAAGGCCCCAAGGCTCCAGGTGGTGATAATGATTATTAGGAGGATGGATAGGATGACGAAAATGAGTGATTCCTTTGGGGTGCTAGCCTGGTCTTTTCCCTTTTCGCGTTTCAATTCCAAAGGGGGAGAAGATGTCTATTAGGATCATCTAGGGTTTGCATGGGTTGGGCATTAGGTTTAGGTTGCTTCTTATTTGCTTATGCCCTTTTATTTTAAAATTTCGAACATTTGCTTTACTTGGTCTTTTTCTTATGAAACTATCTTCCTTGCATGTGGACATGCTATGCCCGGTTCGTTATTGTAATGATAAAGGCTCAGGTGGTAACCTCTCTACTCTATATGAGCCTTTACCTTCTATTCCCTGATATGCGTTATGTTACATATATATCCTGCTGCACATCGTCAGGGGGAGCATAGTTATGTTTCTTATTTAAGAATATCATGCAAAACCTTTTTTAAGGAATGCCACATGGCGCTTTATTTATTTGATAAGGTTGTCACGTCTCGAATTACAAATGGTAATAGGAACCCCGGTGGGTCACCATCCCATACAACATTCTCTTTTGACTCATAAATATGCTTAGCTAGATGGTGCGCAACCTGATTAGCATCCCTAGTACAATGTGTAAAAACAACTTCATTCAACAAACTAGCTTTTGCAAAGCACTCCGCCAAAATAGCAGATTGGGGGCTCCAAACTCCAGTCACACTATTGCAAGCCTGGATAAGCTCCAAAGAATCAAATTCAATTATAATCGATGAGCATCCCAATCGTTCCAGAAATTCCAGTCCTCGAAGAAGTGCAAGTGCTTCGGCCGCTGTTGCATTCAATACATTGTCAATAGTAGCTCCCGTTCATGCCACCGCTTCACCTCTATGGTTGCGTAACATAGCTCCCATAACACCTGATCCGTCCACATGAAATGATGCATCAATATTCAATTTTCTAGAACCATACTCTGGCTTGGTCCATAGAATTTCCTTTTGAACGGACTTTGGTTTAGCAGCAATAAAGTTATCCGTCAAGGAACTAATTGCAAATGTCGAACTGGAAGGTGTAGGAACAGATTCTCCTTTCACCAGCGCACGTCTTCTCCACCATATATACCAGCAGCTAACCGCAAACAGATCTTGCAAGTCCAACTGATCTAGGTTAGGATCTCTAATTCGAGGGATGCATAACACTCCAAAACCACAGAACCAGAACGATCAACAACTAGTGTATGATCAATATATGGAATCAAACCCACCTCTCTCCAAACCTTCCTGGCTTGAACACAAGTAAATAGGAGATGGCATACATCTTCTGGTCCGGTGTTGCATACAGGGTAACTCGCTAGAACTTTTATATGCCTCGATGCAAATATTGACATCCCCGACACTACACCATGTAAACATCTCCATAAGAAATTTTTCACTTTTCTTGGAGCATTCAATTTCCATAAAATATCCCAAACAGGGTTAGTCACTAATGATGCTTGACCTTTAGGTCTCCTTATTTTCGAACCAAATTTAATCTCCCATTCAACATAATAAGCAGACCTAACAGTGAAGGTAAACATCTTGGTTTTATGCCAAGCAACGAAATCCTCTCCAAGATGACCACTTAACGGTATTCGCATGATACGTTCAACATCGAACCTTCCAGAAATTTTTATGGATGAGACCCTCATCCCATGTATTAGTGTGACGATCAATTAGCTCCTCCATTCTTGTCAAAATACTTTGGCCTTGGATAGTCAATATCTTCCTAGTAGGGCTGCTATTGGGTTCGCAGCATAGAAAAAAATTCCTACGATGGGAACTATTATACACCAAGAACTATCTACTAGATACAAGCAAAGGGTGGATATACATCCATAGAGAACTTACCCTTGAAGTCAACAAAGCTTTGTTAACGAGATGAACTCGTGGATGATGTAGTCGAACGCTTGCCGATCTCAAGATCGTGTGGAAGTTCTAGCACCGCAAATCAGCAGCGCATCTGTCCTCGCACAGACGTTCAGGCCGCCGAACAACCTCCACCTCCTCGCTCCAGGGAATCAGCAGAACCAGCAACTCCTTCTAGACGAAATGCCACGGGGAACATGTGTCTCGCTAATCCAAGACCATGGGGGAATATATCTAGAGGGGGAGAGAGATCCTTCACAAGGAGGTGTGCTTTGTGATGGAGGAGAGGAGGACTTTTATAGGATAGGGGGCTCCTCATTCATGTGGTGGAAGCTCCACTCACATCAATTTTACCTCCACTCAAAGTTCCACTCACACGCATTAAATTTCCACCAAATTTAATGCAACTCTCATTTAATAAAACTCTTTTATTTATTTTATTTAGAATTTCGTTAATTACTTTAATTAACAAACATTCACATAAAACCCCTGCAATATTTCAATATCACATGCAGAACCAATTTCAGCAATTTTACCCAAAACAATTCCGGTGTCCATTGAAATAATTCAAGCGCTTTGCAATTCTTTCGTCTGAAGCATATTTGCTCCAAATGATGTTTGGCAACCCTTAAGTGTGTCACCCTACGGTTCGCGAATAATGCAGACATGACCGAGACTCCTCTCAGATCAATAATCAGAAGCGGGACTTAGAGATCCATTCTGAATCCTACACATTCAATGATGACTTCTGTGATCGTGAGAACATTTAATGCTATTAACTTAATCCCTTTGTCTCGCGATATATTACATGTCCGAGATTCGATCATCGGTATCCAAATACCTAGTTTGATCTCGTTACCGACATGCCCTCTTTTCTTGTTCTTGTGATATAACATTCTAGTGATCACATCACTTGCTTGCAAGATATTCTTAATGTGATATCACCGAGAGGGCCCAGACTATATCTATCCGTCATCAGGATGGACAAATCCCACTCTTGATCCATGAGCCTCTACATAACATCTTGGTAGCACTGAACCCACCTTTATAGTCACCGTTTTACGGTGTGACGTTTGATGTTATCAAGATACTCTTCCGGTGTTAGTGATTAACATGATCTCATGGTCTAAGGACTAGGATTACTTCGTATGATGTTATAGCAATATAAACATAGTGACTTTGATCGTAATGCTATACTCCGGATGAATGTTCATCACATCATTTCACAAATGTTGTGACCTCGTTATTAACGACATCCAATGTCCATGATCAGGAAACTTTATCATCTTGTTAATCAACGAGCTAGTTTAAGGAGAGGCATAACTAGGAACTTTCTATTTGTTTATTAAACACACATGTATTAACATTTCCGTATTAATACAGATATAGCATGCAATATAAACATCTATCATATACTTGGAATACACATACTAACAACTTTATTATTGCCTCTCAGGGCATATTCCCTTCAGTCTCCTACTTGCACTAGAGACAATAATCTAGTTATATAGTGATAAATCTAACAGCCATGGAGTTCTGGTGTAGATCATGTTTTTTCCCTAGGGAGAACTTTAGTCAACAGATCTGCTACATTGAGATCCGTGTGTACTTTACAAATCTTTATATCTCCATCCTTGACATGCTCATGGATGGAGTGAAACCGGCGCTTAATATGCTTGGAATTCTTGTGAGACCTTGGTTCCTTGGCATTGGCTATGGATCCATTGTTGTCACAATAGATCATCATTGGGTCCAATGCACTAGGAACCACACCTAGTTCGGTTATGAACTCCTTCATCCAAACCGCTTCCTGTGTTGCTTCTGAAGCAGCAACGTATTCTGCCTCCGTCGTTGATCCAGCCACCACAGGTTGTTTGGAACTCCTCCAACTAACTACTGCTCCGTTCAAGAGAAATACGTATCCGGATTGAGACTTAGAGTCATATGGATCGGTGCAAAAGCTAGTGTCGACATAACACTTAGCGACCAGCTCTTCTTCACCTCCGTACACAAGAAACATATCCTTAGTTCTTCTTAAATACTTAAGGATATTCTTGACCGCTATCTAGTGTTCCGAACCTGGATCAGATTGGTACCTACTAGTCAAACTAATAGCATGTGCCACATCCGGTCTTATACATAGCATGGCGTACATTACAGAGCATATGGCTGAAGCATAGGGGATCTTATCCATTATATCTCTTTCTTCCAATGTAGCTAGACTTTGAGTCTTACTCAATGTCTTGCCTTGCAACATTGGTAAGAACCCCTTCTTACTTCCATCCATTTTAAATTTCTTTAAAATCTTATCAAGGTATGTACTCTGTGATAGCCCTATTAGGCACCTTGATCTATCTCTATAGATATTTATGCCTAATATGTATGACGCTTCACCTAGGTCCTTCATCGAAAATTTGTTGTTTAGATAACTTTTAACACTTTTTAAAAGATCTATATCATTTCCAATCAGTAATATGTCATCCACATATAATTTAGAAACGCCACATTGCTCCCACTCACTTTCTTGTAAATACAAGCCTCTCCATAAGTCTGGACAAATCCAAACTCTTTGATCACCTCATCAAAGAGGAGATTCTAACTCCAGGATGCTTGCTTTAGTCCATAAATGGATCGTTGAAGCTTGCATACCTTGTAAGCATCCTTAGGATCAACAAAACCCTTTGGTTGTATCATATACAACTCTTCTTCAATGTTACCATTGAGGAACGCAGTTTTGACATCCATCTGCCATATCTCATAATCGAAATATGCAGCAATTGCTAACATAATCCTAACCGACTTTAGCCTCGCTACGGGAGAGAATGTCTCATCGTATTCAACTCCTTGAATTTGTCGAAACCCCTTTGCGACAAGTCGAGCTTTATAGATGGTCACATTACCATCAGCATCAGTTTTTCTTTTGAAAATCCATTTATTCTCAATGGCCTTTCGGTCGTGAGGTAAGTCCACTAGAGTCCAAACTTGGTTTTCGTACATGGATTACATCTCGGATTTCATGGCTTCTAGCCATTTTTTGGAATCTGGGCTCATCATGGCTTCTTCATACGTCGTCGGGTCATCTATTTCATCAACCATGAAATTCATAACAGGATTTCCGTATAGTTCAGGAGCTACACATGTCCTGCTTGACCTGCGAGATTCGGTAGTGTCCTCTTTCAGAGTTTCATGATCATTATCATTAGTTTCCTCTTCATTCCGTGAAGTCAACTCCGGAACAATTTCTGGTGTTGCGCTACTCGCCGTTGCATGAAGAGAAGGTTCAATAACCTCCTCGAGTTATACCTTCCGACTACACATGCCTTTCGTGAGAAACTCTTTCTCTAGAAAGGATCCATTCTTGGCAACGAAAACCTTGCCCTCGGATCTGTGATAGAAGGAATACCCAATAGTTTCCTTAGGGTGTCCTATGAAGAGTCATTTTTCCGCTTTGGGTTCGAGTTTATCCGGTTGAAGTTTCTTTACATAAACATCGCAACCCCAAACTTTAAGAAATGACAGCTTATGTTTGTTTCCAAATCATAATTCAAACGGTGTCGTTTCAACGGATTTAGATGGTGCCCGATTTAAAGTGAATGCAGTAGTTTCCAGTGCATAACCCCAAAATGACAGTGGCAAGTCAGTCAGAGACATCATAGATCGAAGATATCTAATAAAGTACGATTACAATGTTTCGACACACCATTACATTGTGGTGTTCCGGCAGGTGTGAGTTGTGAAACTATTCCACACTCTTTCATATGTGTGCTAAACTCGTAACTTAGATACTCACCTCCATGGTCAGACTGCAGAAATTTGATCTTTCTATTACGATGATTTTCCACTTCACTCTAAAATTCCTTGAACTTTTCAAAGGTTTCAGACTTGTGTTTCATCAAATAGATATACCCGTATCTACTCACATCATCCGTGAAAGTAACAAAATAACGATATCTACCTCGCGCCGACACACTCATTGGACCACATACATCAGTATCTATGATTTCCAATAAATCTGTCGCCCGTCCCATTGAACTAGAAAAAAAATTCTAGTCATCTTGCCCATAAAGCATGGCTCACATGTATCAAATGATTCAAAATCAAGTGATTCCAAAAGTCCACCAGAATGGAGTTTATTCATGCGTTTAACACCAATATGACCTAGACGGCAGTGCCACATATATGCAGATATATCACCATCAAGTTTAATCCTTTTAGCATCAACATTATGTATATGTGTAGTACTATTATTGAGATCCAACATAAATAAACCATTCATCATAGGTGCATGACCATAAAATATATCATTCATATAAATGGAATAACCATTTTTCGGACTTAAATGAATAACCCCTTCGCATCAAACATGATCCAGATATAATTTTATTGCTCAGTGCAGGCACCAAATAAAAATTGTTTAGATTTATCACTAATCCTGATGGTAGGTGGAGAGGCAGCATTCCGACGGCAATCACATCAACTCTTGATCCATTGCCTACACACATCGTGACCTCATCCCTTGCTAGTTGTCACTTGTTCCACGACCCCTGAATCGAGTTACATATATTAGCAATCGATCCTGTATCAAATACCTAGGTGCTACTGCGAGTACTAGTCAAGTATGCATCAATAACATGTATATCATATATACCTTTGTTTGCCTTTCCAGCCTTCTTGTCTGCCAAATACTTGGGGAAGTTGCGCTTCCAATTGCCAGCCCCTTGCAATAGTAGCACTCGGTATCAGACTTAGGGCCATCTCGGGATTTCTTTTCAAGCGTGGCAACATATTTGCCTCCCTTCTTACCCTTCTTATCTTTCTTGAAACCGGTGGTCTTATTGATCATCAACACTTGATGTGTAGTCTTAAGCGTTGATAGAAGCTCGGGGAGAGACTTCTTCATGTGCAGCATATTATAGTTCATCACGAAGCTCTTGTAGCTAGGTGGGAGAGATTGGAGAACACGATGTATGCCTAAGTCAATGGGAATCGTTATTCCCAAGGACACAAGCCTATCGGCGTACCCAGACATTTTGAGTACGTGCTCGCTAACATAATTGTTCTCTTCCATCATGTAGCTAAAGAACTTTTCAAAAGCATTATAACTCTCTACGGTAGCATGGGTATCAAAAATCATTTTCAATTCACCCATGGTATCAAAGGCATTGCCATTTTTGAAACGCTTTCGAAGTTCCGGCTCTAGCCCATACAGTATGCCGAAATGAACTAATTTGTGGTCTTCATCAGATAGACGTTCTTTTCCTCGTCAGGGGCATCAGGAGCTGGTGGGGGACCTAGCGGTGCTTCTAGCACATATACCTTGTGTGCAGCATTCATGGCCCAGTCGGTAAAGTTGCTATCATTCATTGCAAGTTTCTATTTCTCCATGAACACATTGAAAATAAATGCAGGTGGTGCCATCTACAACAGAATTTTTTAAGTTTAGACTAATTTTATGATAGATCGAGTCAACTAATCCAAATTACAAATGAACTACCACTCAAAAACAACATCCCTCGTGTATTTTTTGTGATTACATGAACCAAATACACTACACCAAGTCCGATCATCACGTGAGTCGGTGTAGCTTCGAAGGTGAGCATCAATATGGGCATCATATCAACTATATGACTCATGTTTAACCTTTCGGTCCGTGTTCTGAGGCCATGTATTTACTGTTGGAGATATGCCCAAGAGGCAATAATAAAAGTGATTATTATTATATCTTTGTGTTTATGATGAATGTTTACATCCCATGCTATAATTGTATTATTAGGAAACACTAATACATGTGTGTTTTGTAAACATATAAGAGTCCCTAGTAAGCCTCTTGTTGAACTAGGTTGTTGATTAATTGATGATCATGGTTTCCTGATCATGGACATTGGATGTGATTAATAACAAGGTTATATCATTAGGAGAATGATGTGATGGACACACACCCATAGTAAGCGTAGCATAAGATCAAGTCATTAAAGTTCGTATTGCTGTAAGCTTTCAAATACATAGTAACCTATTCCTTCGACCATGAGGTTATGTTAATCACCATCACCGGATGGATACTTTGATGACATCAAACGCCGCTTCGTAACTGGGTGGTTATAAAAGTGTCATTGGGTATTCTGAAAGTATGTGTTGAAGCGCATGAACCAAGATTGGGATTTGTCCATCCATATGACGGATAGATATGCTCTGGGCCCTCTCGGTGGAATGTCATCTAGTTAGCTTGCAAGCATGTGACTAGGTCACAAGGGATGACATATCACGGAACGAGTAAAGAGTACTTGTCAGTAACGAGGTAGAACTAGGTATGGAGATACCGACGATCAAACCTCGGATAAGTATAGTATCGCGAGACAAAGGGAATTAGTTTCGTATGTAAATGGTTCAATCGATCGCAAAGTCATCGTTGAATATGTGGGAGTCATTATGGATCTCCAGGTCCCGCTGATGGTTATTGATAGGAGATATGTCTTTATCATGTCTACATATTCACGAACCGTAGGGTGACACACTTAAGGTTCGAAGTTGTTTTAAGTAGATATGGAATATGCGTTGGAGACCGAATGTTGTTCGGAGTCTCGGATTGGATTCGGGACATCACGAGGAGATCCGGAATGGTCCGGAGAATAAGATTCATATATAGGAGATCATTTTATGAGATAGGAAATGTTCCGGAGTGTTTGTATGAGGATTCTAGAAGGTTTCGGAATGTTCCGGAAGGTTCTAGAAGATATCTTGGAGTTTGCTTGAAAATCAAGATAGGGATCAAGGAGTCCTGGTGGGTCAAGATACGGATTCGTGGGGGAGGAGGACTCCTCCCCCCACCTCCAATCCGCCGGCCTAGGGAGGAGAGGAGTCCTACAAGGACTCCCCTCCCCATGGCGCCATCCCCTCTTTAAATAGAGGGGCAGGGGGCGCCCCCTCCACCCACGCTCTCATAACGTCCAATCTCTGCCGCCTCTCTCCTCCACCATATTCTGCACAGGCATAGGCGAAGCCCTGCAGAATTCTCTACTCCACCACCACCACCACGCCGTCGTGCTGCTGGGATTCCGTGGAGAAGATCTACTACCTCCACTGCTCGCTGGAACGGGGAGAGGAAGGTCTGCTTCGACTCCGCACGTGTGACCGACTGCGGAAGCGCTGCCGAATTGCGGCGCCGGAAGGATCGTCAACTTGACCAAGGGCGGAAGCGCTGCTGGAACGCGACGCCGGAAGGATCGTCCACACGATCTTGAGATCATCAAGTGATCGACTACATCAACCACGAGATCTAATCTCGTTAACGCTTTCGGATCTACGAGGGTTAGTTCCTATCTATCTCGTTGCTCATGTCTAATAGATTAGATCTTGGCTTTTATCTAGATTGGATCTAGGTTTTGTTCGTTCTTGCGGTAGAATTTTTTTTGTTTTCCATGCTACGAACCCATCAGTGGTATCAGAGCCGTATCTATGCGTAGATCTGTTGCACGAGTAGAACACAATGTTTTTGTGGGCGTTGATGCTTTTGTTGTCGGTGTCTTAGCGTGTACTTTGCATCCTGCGGCATGGTGGGATGAAGCGGCTCGGGCTAACATTACATGTCATCGCACATGAGACTTGCTCCACGCTTGACGTGCAACTTGCCTTGCACAAGTGGCTTTGCGGGTGTCTGTCTCTCCCACCATAGTTAAGATTCAATTTACAATGAGCATCTTGACAACACTTGTATCAACGTTGTGGTTCATGTTCGTAGGTAAGATCGGTCTTATGCGAAAGCCCCAAACCACGTAAAACTTGCAAAGAAAATTAGAGGCGTCTAACTTGTTTTTGCAGGGGTTTTGTGATGTGATATGGCCAACATGTGATTGTGATTGTATTTGATGTATGCAATGATCCTTGTTGTAATATGGCAACCGGCAGGAGCCTAATGGTTGTCTTTAATTCTGTTAAGACCTGCGTGTCTATTCATCTTGTAATAGCTTTATTCCAAGTAGTTGTAATAGTTGCTAGTGATGATGGACAACCATGAAGCGGCGCCACTGACCTTGATGCAATGCTGTTGATGATGGAGATCATGTTCGTGCTTTGGAGATGGAGATCAAAGGCGCAAGAAGAAAAGGCCATATCATATCACACTTATTATGAATTGCCTGTGATGTTAATCCTTTATGCATCTTGTATTGCTTAGATTGCGACGGTAGCATTATAAGATGATCCCTCTCACTAAATATCAAGTAATAAAGTGTTCACCCTTAGTTGGCACCATTGCTAAGACTCATCGTTTCGAAGCATCTCGTGATGATCGGATGTGATAGATTCTACGTGTGCATACAACGGGTGCAAGCCAGATTTGCACATGCGGAAACAAAGGTTGTCTTGACGAGCCTAGCATGTACAGACATGGTCTCGGAACACGGAATGCCGAAAGGTAGAGCATGAGTCATATAATTGATATGATGAACATGAAGATTGTTCGCCAATGAAACTACATCTTCTCTCGTGAAGATCGGACTTGGTGTAGTGGACTTGGTTCGTGTAATCACTAAGACAATGTGAGGGATGTTGTTTTGAGTGGGAGTTCACCTAGTTAGTTTAATAATTAAATTTGAACTCAATTTGTCATAAACTTAGTCTAAACTACTTGCAAATTGTTGTAGATTATGGCGACCCCCTCCATCAATTTCAATGCGTTCCTAGAGAAAGAAAAGCTTAAAAATAATGGAAGCAATTTCACGGACTGGTTCCGTGGACTGAAGATCGTCATCAGGGCTGGTCAGTTGACCTATGTGCTCGATGCACCGCTAGGTGACCCACCTGCAGATAATGCCACCGATGACGAAAAGAATGTTTTCGCCACTCGGAAGAATCATTACTCCACAGTTCAGTGTGCCATCCTGTACGGTTTAGAAGCGGAGCTCCAACAGCGTTTTGAGCACCACGACCCGTTCGAGATCATTAAGGAGCTCAGGCTAATTTTTGAGACTCGCGCGGCCATGGAGAGCTATGAGGCCTCCGAGAAATTCTTTAACTGTAAGATGGAAGAAGGAAGCTCCGTTAGCGAGCACGTGCTCACCATGTCTGGGTACGCTAAGAAGCTCCAAGAGTTGGGAATATCGATTCCTAATGAATTGGGGATTCACCGTCTCCTTCAATCACTGCCACCAAGTTACAAGAACTTTGTGATGAACTACAACATGCACTGCATGAACAAGACGTTGCCTGAACTGTCGTCCATGCTGAAAACTGCTGAAGTGGAGATCAAGAAGGAGCAACAAGTGTTGATGGTCAATAAGACCACCAATTTCAAGAAACGGGGCAAGCCTAAGAACAAGGGCAACTTCAAGAAGGACGGCAAGAAAGCTGTCGCACCTGCTAAGAAGCCTGAGGCTGGTCCTAAACCTGAAACTGAGTGCTTCTACTGCAAGGGAGGTGGTCACTGGAAGCGTAACTGCCCTAAGTACCTGGCGGATCTGAAGAACAGCAACATCAAGAATAAAGGTATATTTGATATATGTGTTATAGATGTGTATCTTACTAGTAATCGTAGTAGTGCCTGGGTATTTGATACTGGTTCGGTTGCTCATATATGTAACTCGAAATAGGAGCTGCGGAATAAACGAAGACTGGCAAGAGACGAGGTGATGATGCGCGTTGGAAATGGATCCAAGGTTGATGTGATCGCCGTCGGCACGCTCCCTCTACATCTACCTTCGGGATTAGTTTTAAATTTAAATAATTGTTATTTGGTGCCTGCGTTAAGCATGAACATTATATCTGGATCCTGTTTATTGCGAGACGGTTACTCTTTTAAGTCTGAGAATAAAGGTTGTTCGATTTATATGAGTAATATATTTTATGGTAATGCACCTGAGATGAATGGTTTATTCTTACTGAATCTCGATAGTAGTGATACACATGTTCACAACATAGATGCTAAACGAATTAAATTGAATGATAATTCTACATACATGTGGCACTGTCGTCTTGGTCACATTGGAGTGAAGCGTATGAAGAAACTCCATTCTGATGGACTTCTTGAATCACTTGAAAGATGCGAAGCATGTCTAATGGGAAAAATGACTAAGACTCCATTCTCTGGCACAATGGAGCGAGCTACAGACTTATTGGAAATAATACATACCGATGTGTGCAGTCCAATGAGTGTAGCATCGCGTGGTGGATATCGTTATGTTCTCACTTTCACGGATGACTTAAGTAGATATGGGTATGTCTACTTTATGAAACATAAGTCCGAA
Organism: Avena eriantha; assembly: GCA_910589775.1. Taxonomy (NCBI): domain Eukaryota; kingdom Viridiplantae; phylum Streptophyta; class Magnoliopsida; order Poales; family Poaceae; genus Avena; species Avena eriantha. The sequence continues at coordinate 578,210,265 of OU342743.1, forward strand.
ACTTTCGAGAAGTTTAAGGAATTTCAAAGTGAAGTGGAAAATCATCGTAACAAGAAGATTAAGTTTCTGCGTTCTGACCGCGGGGGTGAATATCTGAGTTACGAGTTTGGCATGCATTTAAAGAAATGTGGAATACTTTCACAGTTGACACCGCCGGGAACACCACAGCGTAATGGTGTGTCCGAACGTCGTAATCGAACTCTCTTAGATATGGTTCGGTCTATGATGTCTCTTACAGATTTACCGTTATCATTTTGGGGCTATGCATTAGAGACAGCCGCATTCACTTTAAATAGGGCACCATCTAAATCCGTTGAAACGACACCGTACGAATTGTGGTTTGGTAAGAAACCTAAGTTGTCGTTCCTTAAAGTTTGGGGTTGCGAAGCATACGTAAAGAAGTTACAACCTGATAAGCTAGAACCCAAAGCGGAGAAATGCGTCTTCATAGGATACCCTAAAGAAACAATTGGGTATACCTTCTATCATAGATCCGAAGGCAAAGTTTTTGTTGCAAAGAATGGATCCTTTCTTGAGAAGGAGTTTCTCTCGAAAGAGGTGACTGGAAGGAAAGTAGAACTCGATGAGGTTATTGAACCTTCTCTCAGATTTGAGAGTAGCGCAGCACCGGAAGATGTTTTTGTGCCGCCTGCACCAATTGGAGAGGAAGCTAATGATAATGATCATGAAACTTCGAACGAAGTTACTACTGAACCTCGCAGGTCAACAAGGGCTCGTACCACTCCTGATTGGTATGACTCTGCCTTGAACGTCATGTTGGTGGACAACGATGATGACCCTGCGACATATGAAGAAGCTATGGTGAGCCCAGATTCCGACAAATGGCTAGAAGCCATGAAATCCGAAATGGGATCCATGTATGAAAACCAAGTGTGGACTTTGGTGGACTTACCGGATGGCCGTAAGGCTGTCGAGAACAAATGGATTTTCAAGAGAAAAACAGATGCTGATGGTAATGTTACCGTCTATAAAGCTCGGCTTGTCGCGAAAGGGTTCCGACAAATTCAAGGAGTTGACTATGATGAGACATTCTCACCAGTAGCGAAGCTAAAGTCTGTGAGGATTTTGTTAGCAATTGCTGCATATTTCGATTATGAGATTTGGCAGATGGATGTCAAAACGGCGTTCCTTAATGGTGACATTGAGGAAGAGTTGTATATGGTACAACCCAAGGGTTTTGTCGATCCTAAAGATTCTAACAAGGTATGCAAACTTCAGCGCTCCATTTATGGACTGAAGCAAGCATCACGGAGTTGGAATCAACGTTTTGATAAAGTGACCAAAAACCTCTCCCTAAACCTCTCCCTAGGGCAAAGCATGACCAACACTGATCTGAATGTGGTAGATCCGTTGACTAAACCTCTCCCTAGGGCAAAGCATGACCAACACCAAAACGCCATGGGTGTTCGGTATATTACCATGTAATCTAGATTATTGACTCTAGTGCAAGTGGGAGACTGTTGGAGATATGCCCAAGAGGCAATAATAAAAGTGATTATTATTATATCTTTGTGTTTATGATGAATGTTTACATCCCATGCTATAATTGTATTATTAGGAAACACTAATACATGTGTGTTTTGTAAACATATAAGAGTCCCTAGTAAGCCTCTTGTTGAACTAGGTTGTTGATTAATTGATGATCATGGTTTCCTGATCATGGACATTGGATGTGATTAATAACAAGGTTATATCATTAGGAGAATGATGTGATGGACACACACCCATAGTAAGCGTAGCATAAGATCAAGTCATTAAAGTTCGTATTGCTGTAAGCTTTCAAATACATAGTAACCTATTCCTTCGACCATGAGGTTATGTTAATCACCATCACCGGATGGATACTTTGATGACATCAAACGCCGCTTCGTAACTGGGTGGTTATAAAAGTGTCATTGGGTATTCTGAAAGTATGTGTTGAAGCGCATGAACCAAGATTGGGATTTGTCCATCCATATGACGGATAGATATGCTCTGGGCCCTCTCGGTGGAATGTCATCTAGTTAGCTTGCAAGCATGTGACTAGGTCACAAGGGATGACATATCACGGAACGAGTAAAGAGTACTTGTCAGTAACGAGGTAGAACTAGGTATGGAGATACCGACGATCAAACCTCGGATAAGTATAGTATCGCGAGACAAAGGGAATTAGTTTCGTATGTAAATGGTTCAATCGATCGCAAAGTCATCGTTGAATATGTGGGAGTCATTATGGATCTCCAGGTCCCGCTGATGGTTATTGATAGGAGATATGTCTCTATCATGTCTACATATTCACGAACCGTAGGGTGACACACTTAAGGTTCGAAGTTGTTTTAAGTAGATATGGAATATGCGTTGGAGACCGAATGTTGTTCGGAGTCTCGGATTGGATTCGGGACATCACGAGGAGATCCGGAATGGTCCGGAGAATAAGATTCATATATAGGAGATCATTTTATGAGATAGGAAATGTTCCGGAGTGTTTGTATGAGGATTCTAGAAGGTTTCGGAATGTTCCGGAAGGTTCTAGAAGATATCTTGGAGTTTGCTTGAAAATCAAGATAGGGATCAAGGAGTCCTGGTGGGTCAAGATACGGATTCGTGGGGGAGGAGGACTCCTCCCCCCACCTCCAATCCGCCGGCCTAGGGAGGAGAGGAGTCCTACAAGGACTCCCCTCCCCATGGCGCCATCCCCTCTTTAAATAGAGGGGCAGGGGGCGCCCCCTCCACCCACGCTCTCATAACGTCCAATCTCTGCCGCCTCTCTCCTCCACCATATTCTGCACAGGCATAGGCGAAGCCCTACAGAATTCTCTACTCCACCACCACCACCACGCCGTCGTGCTGCTGGGATTCCGTGGAGAAGATCTACTACCTCCGCTGCTCGCTGGAACGGGGAGAGGAAGGTCTGCTTCGACTCCGCACGTGTGACCGACTGCGGAAGCGCTGCCGAATTGCGGCGCCGGAAGGATCGTCAACTTGACCAAGGGCGGAAGCGCTGCTGGAACGCGACGCCGGAAGGATCGTCCACACGATCTTGAGATCATCAAGTGATCGACTACATCAACCACAAGATCTAATCTCGTTAACGCTTTCGGATCTACGAGGGTTAGTTCCTATCTATCTCGTTGCTCATGTCTAATAGATTAGATCTTGGCTTTTATCTAGATTGGATCTAGGTTTTGTTCGTTCTTGCGGTAGAATTTTTTTTGTTTTCCATGCTACGAACCCATCAGTGGTATCAGAGCCGTATCTATGCGTAGATCTGTTGCACGAGTAGAACACAATGTTTTTGTGGGCGTTGATGCTTTTGTTGTCGGTGTCTTAGCGTGTACTTTGCATCCTGCGGCATGGTGGGATGAAGCGGCTCGGGCTAACATTACATGTCATCGCACATGAGACTTGCTCCACGCTTGACGTGCAACTTGCCTTGCACAAGTGGCTTTGCGGGTGTCTGTCTCTCCCACCATAGTTAAGATTCAATTTACAATGAGCATCTTGACAACACTTGTATCAACGTTGTGGTTCATGTTCGTAGGTAAGATCGGTCTTATGCGAAAGCCCCAAACCACGTAAAACTTGCAAAGAAAATTAGAGGCGTCTAACTTGTTTTTGCAGGGGTTTTGTGATGTGATATGGCCAACATGTGATTGTGATTGTATTTGATGTATGCAATGATCCTTGTTGTAATATGGCAACCGGCAGGAGCCTAATGGTTGTCTTTAATTCTGTTAAGACCTGCGTGTCTATTCATCTTGTAATAGCTTTATTCCAAGTAGTTGTAATAGTTGCTAGTGATGATGGACAACCATGAAGCGGCGCCACTGACCTTGATGCAATGCTGTTGATGATGGAGATCATGTTCGTGCTTTGGAGATGGAGATCAAAGGCGCAAGAAGAAAAGGCCATATCATATCACACTTATTATGAATTGCCTGTGATGTTAATCCTTTATGCATCTTGTATTGCTTAGATTGCGACGGTAGCATTATAAGATGATCCCTCTCACTAAATATCAAGTAATAAAGTGTTCACCCTTAGTTGGCACCATTGCTAAGACTCATCGTTTCGAAGCATCTCGTGATGATCGGATGTGATAGATTCTACGTGTGCATACAACGGGTGCAAGCCAGATTTGCACATGCGGAAACAAAGGTTGTCTTGACGAGCCTAGCATGTACAGACATGGTCTCGGAACACGGAATGCCGAAAGGTAGAGCATGAGTCATATAATTGATATGATGAACATGAAGATTGTTCGCCAATGAAACTACATCTTCTCTCGTGAAGATCGGACTTGGTGTAGTGGACTTGGTTCGTGTAATCACTAAGACAATGTGAGGGATGTTGTTTTGAGTGGGAGTTCACCTAGTTAGTTTAATAATTAAATTTGAACTCAATTTGTCATAAACTTAGTCTAAACTACTTGCAAATTGTTGTAGATTATGGCGACCCCCTCCATCAATTTCAATGCGTTCCTAGAGAAAGAAAAGCTTAAAAATAATGGAAGCAATTTCACGGACTGGTTCCGTGGACTGAAGATCGTCATCAGGGCTGGTCAGTTGACCTATGTGCTCGATGCACCGCTAGGTGACCCACCTGCAGATAATGCCACCGATGACGAAAAGAATGTTTTCGCCACTCGGAAGAATCATTACTCCACAGTTCAGTGTGCCATCCTGTACGGTTTAGAAGCGGAGCTCCAACAGCGTTTTGAGCACCACGACCCGTTCGAGATCATTAAGGAGCTCAGGCTAATTTTTGAGACTCGCGCGGCCATGGAGAGCTATGAGGCCTCCGAGAAATTCTTTAACTGTAAGATGGAAGAAGGAAGCTCCGTTAGCGAGAACGTGCTCACCATGTCTGGGTACGCTAAGAAGCTCCAAGAGTTGGGAATATCGATTCCTAATGAATTGGGGATTCACCGTCTCCTTCAATCACTGCCACCAAGTTACAAGAACTTTGTGATGAACTACAACATGCACTGCATGAACAAGACGTTGCCTGAACTGTCGTCCATGCTGAAAACTGCTGAAGTGGAGATCAAGAAGGAGCAACAAGTGTTGATGGTCAATAAGACCACCAATTTCAAGAAACGGGGCAAGCCTAAGAACAAGGGCAACTTCAAGAAGGACGGCAAGAAAGCTGTCGCACCTGCTAAGAAGCCTGAGGCTGGTCCTAAACCTGAAACTGAGTGCTTCTACTGCAAGGGAGGTGGTCACTGGAAGCGTAACTGCCCTAAGTACCTGGCGGATCTGAAGAACAGCAACATCAAGAATAAAGGTATATTTGATATATGTGTTATAGATGTGTATCTTACTAGTAATCGTAGTAGTGCCTGGGTATTTGATACTGGTTCGGTTGCTCATATATGTAACTCGAAATAGGAGCTGCGGAATAAACGAAGACTGGCAAGAGACGAGGTGATGATGCGCGTTGGAAATGGATCCAAGGTTGATGTGATCGCCGTCGGCACGCTCCCTCTACATCTACCTTCGGGATTAGTTTTAAATTTAAATAATTGTTATTTGGTGCCTGCGTTAAGCATGAACATTATATCTGGATCCTGTTTATTGCGAGACGGTTACTCTTTTAAGTCTGAGAATAAAGGTTGTTCGATTTATATGAGTAATATATTTTATGGTAATGCACCTGAGATGAATGGTTTATTCTTACTGAATCTCGATAGTAGTGATACACATGTTCACAACATAGATGCTAAACGAATTAAATTGAATGATAATTCTACATACATGTGGCACTGTCGTCTTGGTCACATTGGAGTGAAGCGTATGAAGAAACTCCATTCTGATGGACTTCTTGAATCACTTGAAAGATGCGAAGCATGTCTAATGGGAAAAATGACTAAGACTCCATTCTCTGGCACAATGGAGCGAGCTACAGACTTATTGGAAATAATACATACCGATGTGTGCAGTCCAATGAGTGTAGCATCGCGTGGTGGATATCGTTATGTTCTCACTTTCACGGATGACTTAAGTAGATATGGGTATGTCTACTTTATGAAACATAAGTCCGAAACTTTCGAGAAGTTTAAGGAATTTCAAAGTGAAGTGGAAAATCATCGTAACAAGAAGATTAAGTTTCTGCGTTCTGACCGCGGGGGTGAATATCTGAGTTACGAGTTTGGCATGCATTTAAAGAAATGTGGAATACTTTCACAGTTGACACCGCCGGGAACACCACAGCGTAATGGTGTGTCCGAACGTCGTAATCGAACTCTCTTAGATATGGTTCGGTCTATGATGTCTCTTACAGATTTACCGTTATCATTTTGGGGCTATGCATTAGAGACAGCCGCATTCACTTTAAATAGGGCACCATCTAAATCCGTTGAAACGACACCGTACGAATTGTGGTTTGGTAAGAAACCTAAGTTGTCGTTCCTTAAAGTTTGGGGTTGCGAAGCATACGTAAAGAAGTTACAACCTGATAAGCTAGAACCCAAAGCGGAGAAATGCGTCTTCATAGGATACCCTAAAGAAACAATTGGGTATACCTTCTATCATAGATCCGAAGGCAAAGTTTTTGTTGCAAAGAATGGATCCTTTCTTGAGAAGGAGTTTCTCTCGAAAGAGGTGACTGGAAGGAAAGTAGAACTCGATGAGGTTATTGAACCTTCTCTCAGATTTGAGAGTAGCGCAGCACCGGAAGATGTTTTTGTGCCGCCTGCACCAATTGGAGAGGAAGCTAATGATAATGATCATGAAACTTCGAACGAAGTTACTACTGAACCTCGCAGGTCAACAAGGGCTCGTACCACTCCTGATTGGTATGACTCTGCCTTGAACGTCATGTTGGTGGACAACGATGATGACCCTGCGACATATGAAGAAGCTATGGTGAGCCCAGATTCCGACAAATGGCTAGAAGCCATGAAATCCGAAATGGGATCCATGTATGAAAACCAAGTGTGGACTTTGGTGGACTTACCGGATGGCCGTAAGGCTGTCGAGAACAAATGGATTTTCAAGAGAAAAACAGATGCTGATGGTAATGTTACCGTCTATAAAGCTCGGCTTGTCGCGAAAGGGTTCCGACAAATTCAAGGAGTTGACTATGATGAGACATTCTCACCAGTAGCGAAGCTAAAGTCTGTGAGGATTTTGTTAGCAATTGCTGCATATTTCGATTATGAGATTTGGCAGATGGATGTCAAAACGGCGTTCCTTAATGGTGACATTGAGGAAGAGTTGTATATGGTACAACCCAAGGGTTTTGTCGATCCTAAAGATTCTAACAAGGTATGCAAACTTCAGCGCTCCATTTATGGACTGAAGCAAGCATCACGGAGTTGGAATCAACGTTTTGATAAAGTGATCAAAAACCTCTCCCTAAACCTCTCCCTAGGGCAAAGCATGACCAACACTGATCTGAATGTGGTAGATCCGTTGACTAAACCTCTCCCTAGGGCAAAGCATGACCAACACCAAAACGCCATGGGTGTTCGGTATATTACCATGTAATCTAGATTATTGACTCTAGTGCAAGTGGGAGACTGTTGGAGATATGCCCAAGAGGCAATAATAAAAGTGATTATTATTATATCTTTGTGTTTATGATGAATGTTTACATCCCATGCTATAATTTTATTATTAGGAAACACTAATACATGTGTGTTTTGTAAACATATAAGAGTCCCTAGTAAGCCTCTTGTTGAACTAGGTTGTTGATTAATTGATGATCATGGTTTCCTGATCATGGACATTGGATGTGATTAATAACAAGGTTATATCATTAGGAGAATGATGTGATGGACACACACCCATAGTAAGCGTAGCATAAGATCAAGTCATTAAAGTTCGTATTGCTGTAAGCTTTCAAATACATAGTAACCTATTCCTTCGACCATGAGGTTATGTTAATCACCATCACCGGATGGATACTTTGATGACATCAAACGCCGCTTCGTAACTGGGTGGTTATAAAAGTGTCATTGGGTATTCTGAAAGTATGTGTTGAAGCGCATGAACCAAGATTGGGATTTGTCCATCCATATGACGGATAGATATGCTCTGGGCCCTCTCGGTGGAATGTCATCTAGTTAGCTTGCAAGCATGTGACTAGGTCACAAGGGATGACATATCACGGAACGAGTAAAGAGTACTTGTCAGTAACGAGGTAGAACTAGGTATGGAGATACCGACGATCAAACCTCGGATAAGTATAGTATCGCGAGACAAAGGGAATTAGTTTCGTATGTAAATGGTTCAATCGATCGCAAAGTCATCGTTGAATATGTGGGAGTCATTATGGATCTCCAGGTCCCGCTGATGGTTATTGATAGGAGATATGTCTCTATCATGTCTACATATTCACGAACCGTAGGGTGACACACTTAAGGTTCGAAGTTGTTTTAAGTAGATATGGAATATGCGTTGGAGACCGAATGTTGTTCGGAGTCTCGGATTGGATTCGGGACATCACGAGGAGATCCGGAATGGTCCGGAGAATAAGATTCATATATAGGAGATCATTTTATGAGATAGGAAATGTTCCGGAGTGTTTGTATGAGGATTCTAGAAGGTTTCGGAATGTTCCGGAAGGTTCTAGAAGATATCTTGGAGTTTGCTTGAAAATCAAGATAGGGATCAAGGAGTCCTGGTGGGTCAAGATACGGATTCGTGGGGGAGGAGGACTCCTCCCCCCACCTCCAATCCGCCGGCCTAGGGAGGAGAGGAGTCCTACAAGGACTCCCCTCCCCATGGCGCCATCCCCTCTTTAAATAGAGGGGCAGGGGGCGCCCCCTCCACCCACGCTCTCATAACGTCCAATCTCTGCCGCCTCTCTCCTCCACCATATTCTGCACAGGCATAGGCGAAGCCCTGCAGAATTCTCTACTCCACCACCACCACCACGCCGTCATGCTGCTGGGATTCCGTGGAGAAGATCTACTACCTCCGCTGCTCGCTGGAACGGGGAGAGGAAGGTCTGCTTCGACTCCGCACGTGTGACTGACTGCGGAAGCGCTGCCGAATTGCGGCGCCGGAAGGATCGTCAACTTGACCAAGGGCGGAAGCGCTGCTGGAACGCGACGCCGGAAGGATCGTCCACACGATCTTGAGATCGGCAAGTGATCGACTACATCAACCACGAGATCTAATCTCGTTAACGCTTTTGGATCTACGAGGGTTAGTTCCTATCTATCTCGTTGCTCATGTCTAATAGATTAGATCTTGGCTTTTATCTAGATTGGATCTAGGTTTTGTTCGTTCTTGCGGTAGAAATTTTTTTGTTTTCCATGCTACGAACCCATCATTTACATGCTAGGCTCGCCAAGTAAGAACCTTAGTACTCGCGTGTGTAAAACTATCTTACACCCATTGTATGAAAGCGCAGAGTCGAGTACACCCGATTATCACGTGATGTCTCGAAACACGATCCATAGAACGATGCATACTTATGGAAGAACACATTTTTATCTTGATATCTAAATGAGGGATCATCTTATAATGCTACTAAAATGCCAAACTAGCAATATAAGATGCAAACATCATATGTGTAAAGTGGAATGATATGGTCCATGCATTTTATCACCATCACGTGCATCGTGGTATGATCTCTATCATTCCTTTGTGTGTAAGGCCAAGGTATATGGAACTTACACGTTAGGTGTGTAGTAAGAGTATCAACTATACATCAACTTACAACATTACCATATCATGACACTAGCACATCAACAATCTAAACTAGATGCTTCTAATTTATCCATTGCAAGTTTTACGTGGATTAGGGCTTTCGAAGATATAACCGGTCTTACCTATGAATATGGAACCAAAATAATGATAACTAAGTTATTAGCAACTCGTTGTAAATCAAATATTGACTATAGTAGGAGAGACAGACACCCGCTAACCACTTATGCAAAACTAGCTGCATGTCAATCGTGGAACCGGTCTCATGTGCGAGGACATGTAAAGTTAGTCCGAGCCGCTTCATCCCACTATGCCACCAATATCCAAAATAAATGAAAGAAGCAATAACATGATCATCATCGCACACATAAACATATGTGTACTACCTGTGCAAAGCATCACCACATAGATCAGGCTCTGATACCACTTTGGGTTCGCAGCATAGAAAACAAAAAATTCCTACGATGGAAACTATTATACGCCAAGATATCTCTACTAGATACAAGAAATGGGTGGATATACATCCATAGAGAACTTACCCTTGAAGACAACAAAGCTTTGTTAGCGAGATGGAACTCGTGGATGATGTAGTCGAACGCTTGTCGATCTCAAGATCATGTGGAAGTCCTAGCGCCACAAATCAGCAGCGCATCCGTCCTCGCACACACGTTCAGGCCACCAAACAACCTCCACCTCCTCGCTCCAGTGAATCAGCGGAAGCAGCAACTCCTTCTAGATGAAATGCCACCGGGAACATGTATCTCGCTAATCCGAGACCATGGGGGAATATATCTAGAGGGGGAGAGAGATCCTTCACGAGGAGGTGTGCTTTGTGAGGGAGGAGAGGGGGCCTTTTATAGGAGAGGGGGATCCTCCCCTCCCATGGATGGCACCCATGGGGGGGGGGTACCCCCACCTCTTCCTCATTCATGTGGTGGAAGCTCCACTCATATCGATTTTGCCTCCACTCACAGTTCCACTCACATGCATTAAATTTCCACCAAATTTAATGCAACTCTCATTTAATAAAACTCTTTTATTTATTTTATTCAGAATATTGTTAATTACTTTAATTACCAAACATTCACATAAAACCCCCTGCAATATTTGAATATCACATGCAAGACCAATTTTAGCAATTTCACCGAAACAATTCAGGTGTCCATTGAAATAATTCCAGCGCTTTGCAATTCTTTCGTCTGAAACATATTTGCTCCAAATGGTGTTTGGAAACCCTTAAGTGTGTAACCCTATGGTTCGCGAATAATGCAGACATGATCGAGACTCCTCTCAGGTCAATAATCAGAAGCGGGACCACGAGAACCATTTTGACTCCTACACATTCAACGATGACTTCTATGATCATGAGAACCTTTAACGCTAGTAACTTAATCCCTTTGTCTCGTGATATATTACATGTCCGAGATTCGATCATTGGTATCCAAATACCTAGTTTGATGCAGTGACCTAGCATACTGATGGCCCAAAATATATCGGGCTCGTTGGGGAACCCCAAGAGGAAGGTATGATGAGCACAGTAGCAAGTTTTCCCTCAGTTATGAAACCAAGGTTATCAATCCAGTAGGAGCAAGGAAACACCTCCAAGGTGTTGCTAGCTAGCCTTGGCTGGGCGCACTACCGGTGCTATTAGCAACGTGGAAACCTACACAACACAACCACAGAACTTTTCCCCCAACTTACATTGAGGTTGTCAATCTCATCGGGTTTGCTGAAAACAAAGGATCAAACGTATCGAGTGGAAGAAAGTAAAATCTTACAAAAGTAAACAGAAAACAGTAAATAGTTGTAGATTGATGATAAAAGAAAGGACCGGGGTCCATATTTCACTACTGGTGGCTCTCCTTAAGATAGATAACATGTTGGGTGAAAAAATTACAGCGGGGCAATTAACAAACATCGAGAAAGCATTCATGCATATACTAATCATCTTGACTCCTTTGAGATTCGATTGGGCATTACAACATTATACATAGACCGTAATCCAACTGCATCTATGACTAATAATCCACCTTCAGGTTATCATCCGAACCCCCTCCAGTATTAAGTTGCAAGCAACAGATAATTGCATTACACATTGTGTGTAAAGTAAATAATACGATTGTTCTATGAACAAAGGGTTGTTTTTTTCTCCTAAGTAGCAACAACACATCTAGTACCTTAGAGATTTCTGTCACTTCCCCAGATTACTAGAGGCATGAACCCACTATCGAGCATAAATACTAACTCTTGGAGTTGCTAGCATCTACTTGGCCAAGATAGCTACTAACAACGGAAAGCATCCAAGATCACAAATAACAAAGACATGATATAATCAATAATCAATCTGAAATAGCATCTCAATATCCATCGGATCCTCGCAAACACAACATGTATGATTACAAATAGATGATCTTGATCATGAACGGAGCTCACAAGATCTAAACATGATAGCACAAAGGAGAAGAACCAGCCATCTAGCTACTACATGGACCCGTAGTCCAAGGATGAACTACTCACACATCACACTGGAGGCTTGCATGATGATGAAGAAGGCCTCCAGGGTGAATTCTCCCCTCCGGCAGGGTGCCGGGAGGAGCTTCAGATCCCTCCCAATCTAGGGATGGAGATGACGGCGTCTACAGACTCTTTCGTGGAATTTTGATCGGGTACTTAGGGTTTCTGTATCGGAGGCATCTTATAGTCGGAAGGGGAGGCCGAGGGGGTGCCCTAGGCGGCCACACCACCCCCTAGCGCGGTCTAGGCTTGGCCGCGTGGCCAGGTGGTGTGGCGGCCCCTTGGCCCCTCTTCGTCTCGTATTCTGGCTCCGTGTCTCCCTCGGTAAAAAACTGACTTTGGCTTTTGTCCCGTCCAATTCCGAGAATATTCATTTTCTGACTTCCTGGAACCAAAAACAGCAGAAAATAGGCAGGTGGCACTACGGCTCTTGTTAATAGGTTAGTCCAAGAAAGTCTATGAAAAGTACTCCAAAGTTGGACCAAAACAATAGAAAGTAGATAAAACCAAGCATGGAACATCAAAAATTATGGATACGTTAGCAACGTATCACATACTACTGCATGATGTAGTACACTATAGTCATTAACATAACCCCAATGAAACACCATTCACTAGTATTACATCCCTCAGAGTGGTACAATAGAAACATAGTAGGTCCAAGACATGACTATGTATTACAACTTGACTCCTTACAAAAGATCCAGAGAACACTCTAGGTTCAAGAGAGAGAAAGAAACTTTTTACAAAGAAGAACCAGAATAACAACTCATAACTATCGAGTCACTAAGGCTAGCATCTAAACTAATTGGCTTGCAATTGCTACTAGTGCAATTCTCCATAGAAGTAGGTTTTATGGCTAGAGAATCTACTCCTATCTCCTTAAGAACTTTATCTTCACTTCGGTTGATGTATATGTTGACTTCATTGACTTTATTGAAGAACTTGAGCTGCCTATGATGGTTTCTTGAGCAGAAATTGATGTTGACGTCGTCTTCAACGGCTTAAAACCTAGCAAGGTTTAAGAAGGTACGGTTGAGTACGAGCGTACTCAGCAAGTTCACTAAAAAGGAGTGTATGATGCACTATCTCTACAGCCACAGACCATAGGTCGTAGGCAATGCAGGTTTTCATAAACATTTATTCAAAGATTGCTTTTATTCTAAAAACTATGCCCGACAGCCTTCACAGGTTGACCAAAGCCTTCGTGGGGTTCCTTTCCTGCCGTGTTCGTAGCTCCTTCCCGGAACAGGGAGTAACATGTCACAATTCTTACACTCTACAGAGGTGCGTCACTTTTCCCATAAGAGACCTTAGCCTTGTTGCACATCTAAGCCACGAGCTTGTCCACACTTCCTTGGTATGGGGCCCAGTCTAAGATCCAAGCCAGTACTGCCCTCTCCGTGACCCCGCATGAAGACACGATCCCCCAAGAAGGACTACCACAGTTACTCTTTGAGTAGCCTCTCGAGGACTCTGTAAGCAACTCTGTCTAGCAGCCACCATTAGCTATGGTGAGTTTACACCAAGACAGCTATGCACATATAATCTAGACACCTAGCTCGCGGGGAACTAAGGGGTCCCACCCATGTGCTGGATTCTCCACAAGAAATCAACAGCCTCACGATAAGGTCATCTATCCATGCGAAAGGGAGAAGATACACCTAACTTTCCCGTCCCATTCCACGTCTTATGGTTGACGCGTAATATACGGCCCTAGAATCACTGGCGACATTGGTTATTAAGTCCTATATGATACATTACTGTACAATGGCGTTTCCATTGCCAGTTATGATAGATTAGCTGATCACCCTGGATCAGTAACCGATATTTCCAGTTAATTATGAAAATAGTGTTTTCTGACCTTTTTGAAATGCAGGTGATGACAACATTTGAGTTACAAGCATTTGATAGAAAATAATCAAAGGACATGAGTAAGTTTTGAACTTGCCTTTTGTAATTGCAAGAGTATGCAATCACGGTCTTCAAGACAATAGAAGATCCAAATTCTGTAAACAGCATCATTGGTCCAGTAAGGACTAATGTTTTAAAGATGCAACGATGCATAAGTAATGTAATGCAATTTGATAAACTCGAACCCCTGGACTAATCGTATTTGATCTAGGGTTCGGAAGTTAGGAATGGTTTCTTTAGAATGTGTTTCACTTTTATATCAGCTTCACACTTGTCCTTCTTATTAAGGCTTGCGAGAGTGTGTGAAACACTATGTAAACACAACAAGTAACATGCAATACTAAAGCACTCAAATTGATCATGGTATCTAAAAGATCTCTTAAGCAAAATTATTAATCAATTAGATCTTTTAAAGAAGTGTGTAAGGACTACTTTTAATGTTTCTTAAAAGAATAACTTTTTAGGAAAAGATTACTTTATAAAGAAAAATCATTTAAGTGCTTAACATGCAAAGTATAAAAGTGAAGTACAATAATATTCTAAGATTGAGGAAATTGTTATCTGGTAATTATGATGGCATTTATTATGTTAAGTTGTTTGAAGTGGTATAACGAATAACCTTTGAAGGAAAGGTTCGTTTGCCAAGGTTTAAACCATCTGTGGGGTTAGTAGAATGCGATCGATGTCATTTGCGTTTGCCTAAATTATTTGAATTTGAGATGCCTTATGTTTTAATTTCGAATAGAAAAAAGTTAACTATAAAAACATAATATAATTTGGTACTTATGCTTATAACTTTGGTAGAGCAAAATTAACTTTAAAAGGAACATAAATAGACTTAGGGTTCTAATGTATCTAGATTATTATTGAATTCTAGGGTTAATACAAATATGGTTAAGAGTGTGAATTCATTCACTTCCAATTTAAGTGAATGATAAGTTCAAAGGTGATTTGCTATAGTGGAAATGCTTTGACTTATTAATGAAAGAAAATTTACATGATCTCATTAAAGTGTTAAGGTTTAAAACCATGTTAAGCATGATTAAGAAATGGATAGCATTCACTCTTATTATAAGTGAATGATGTTTAAAATTTACTTAAAATTGTTGGCTTATCTTGGAGTTATGGTTTTCAGGAGTTTTCTAAATGTTAATAGTTTTACTTTTAAGTATTATTATAGACTTAAGCTATGGTTTTGGAAGTAGTATTTAAATGTACAAGATTTAGGGTTTTACATAAAATTCTGATTATTTCTTATTTAAGAATGTTCTTAAAGAATTTACCAACTAAATAATAAATAAGGATTTATTTCTTAATAATCTTAAAATGTGTTGGAATAACATAATTAGTTTTTTTGTAGGGAAACATACTTACTTAAGATCTTAGAAGTGAAATTTTAGGTGTTATCCTTATTTTTACAAAATTCCACAAAGGATTATATATCTTTAAATATTTGCTTCAAGATTTATTTGAAAACAAATTAAGTTAGTAGTTTTATAAAATAGTAGACTCATTTTTATATGGAAAAATGATTTTTATTCAATTTTAAGTCTTTGTTTTATTTTATGAAATTTCTTTTAGGTCTTAATGGTATTAATATTTATTACATTTTATTTAACTCAAACAAGTCATGTTCTATTTTTCCTAGGTATATATTATTTTTGTGATCATTTTGATATATTATAACTATTTTTAAGATTTTTCTATATTTTTATAACGCTAAAACAATCTCAGGGGTATTTTGGTAGTTTTACATTTGGTTTATTATTTCTTTTACAATATTTATTTTTCTATTTCCTATAAAATTACTTCTGACCCGTGGGCTGGTTAAGCCCAACATGGCCCAGTTGGGCCTGGGGTCAAACCCCAGCCGAACCCCCCTCCTCTCTCATCTCGCACGCACACCACACCCCGACCTCAACTCCCCTCTCGCATCCCCGCCGCACACCGCACAGCCTTCGCCGTCTACTTGATTCCGGCAGAACCTGATGCTGAAGCTCCACCGTTGACTAACCGATCTGGCCCTCCAATTTGATTTGGCTTTGAGGATCTATCGAGTTCGCCCCGAACGCATTTTTGTCCAGGCCTGGCGCTACCGCCAGCGCTGATCCGGCCAGCTCCGACCCTCGCTGACACGGATGCTCACCGACACAAGCTCTCTAGCCCTCCTCCATCGGCTCCTGCCATTGTTTCCCTTTCGTTCGCATTTGGGTGCCTCCTCTCTAGTTCCTATGGAACCCTAGCCTCGATTAGGCTTATTGGCGTGGTCTTCTACCTATCGTGCTTACTAATGATGTTTGAGGATGGCCACGGCCATCATCCTCAGTCTTTGGTGCTCCTGTTTGGTCTCCTCCTCTTATCAACTTCGTCCTTGGTTCCGGTGGGATGGCAGGGATGTCTGCAACCCTGACAGCCATGGTTTGCTGCTTCTGGATTTGGCTGAGATGATGGTGGATTGTGGTGTTGGTACAGGGATTATTTCTCTCTTCGATACGAGTGAAATGGTATTGTCCACAACCTCGACATCGGCTTTCTCATCTATTTCCGACCCAGGTAATGTTTATGTGACCGGCCATTGAGACGATGAATCTGCTGATGTATGTGGTATTTTGGTGGAGAGGATGTGATGTTGTTAAGGCATCATCTACTGTTAATTTGATTTCAATGATTAGGTGCCCTTATAACACTGACTTAGGTTGTTGGTTCTACTTCCAATGGTAGTAGGGTTGTGTAGCTACAAGTGCATTGATATATCCTAAATACATGCTTCTGTATAATTGCCTTACTCATTCCAATCTTGTTTGGATTTGTGTATAGTATAATGCTTCCTTGCATTATCAATCTACTGTTGGATTCATGGAACATAGTGACCTGACTTAACATTTGTGCTACAGCTCTATTGTACCCATACATACTTAACTGAAGCTTGTACCCAGTGTTTCCTATCATTTGGTACAATTTATCTAATGAAGGAAACTAACAGAAATGATTCCTATGATTTGGCTAGGAAGATGGTGTTCTTTTTATTTGGGCTAGTGTTTTCTCTAGTATGACTTCTGCTCAATAGATACCATTGTGGTGCCTGAATTGGAGTGTGCATAATGGTACCCTATTTAGCATGATCTGCTGTGCTAATGGTTTTATTTATTAAAACCATACACCTGATGGTTCCATGAGGAAATTATTTCCTTGCTAGTGATGTGGAAACTGAGGTACTAGTGGCATCTGTTGTCCTGGCTGCTAGAATTAACTTCCTAGGAACTTTAATTGGCTACCAACGATGCTAAGACTGAGGCTAGAGGTACATACTAGCTTCTGTAAATAAGATGCCTTTCTAGATGATTCCTAATCTACTTTATTAGGAAAATGATTAAGTATAAGGTGTTGGGTCTTCTTGTTCATATGATTAACTCATACATGAGTTCCATGTGCCTCACTCTATATTTATCAATCATGCTTGATTTATTGACTTGGCCTATGATGCAAAGTCTAAGGCACATATTTGTAGAAAGAAAACATATGTGGCTTGGCCTTGAATAGATGGATTCTTTAGTATGACTATGCTATTGTGGGACCTCTTGAGAGTGTGCACAGTGACACAGATCAGCTACATGACCTTCTACTCTTGTACTTGACAAATATTGGGTTTACCTCCTTGACAAGGATGCCTAGATTGAGGCACTACTTTGGATAAGGACAGATATTATGTTGTGGTTCAAAAACCTCTAGGATGAATCTGCATAGCATTTCTATGCAGCTCTAAGAGGAAGAATATTCTCCTAATCCTCCTAGACAAGTTCTAGTTGCAGGTTAGTTGAATAGAGATTGATTTGTGGCACCTTTTATCCCTCTTAATTCTATGGGTGCAAAATAACAAAAATGTATAATTCATGAGTTGAGGTATGCTCCTACTAGATCTCTACCTACTGCTCTTCTGTAGCTTGCTTCACTATAACTTGAGCTTCTTGATTTGCTACAACCTGCTCTCTCTTGCTTCATTACTTCTCCTCCCAGGTAAGCTTGATCCTCTGTTGTTCCTCTGCTTGTACTGCTAGCTTATTTTTCCTGGATCAGCTCTTATCCTTTTTCTAGAAATCCTTCTTCTCAAAGTGCAGCCGGCTTGCTTCTCTTTGTGATGCTTGACCTGGTTCTTAGTACCTTCTAAGTAACCTTGATGGTTGTTATGGTGGAATCTGGTGTTGTATTGGAGATGATCTAGCGAGATCAAGTGGTATCCTAGGGGCAGTGTTCTAGTGTGGAAAGAAGAATATGGTGTTGGCTTGTTGTTAGCTACGGCTGGGCTTGCTCTTGTATTATTTCTCTTCCTTCTCTATTGTGCTGACAGCACACCATCTGCATGAATGATTGAGTTGCTTACAGCTGGGCCCCATAGGGTTCAAGTTTCCACTTCCCTGTGGATTGGATCAGCTGAGAGATGGTCTTATCTAGTCTGTCGTTTGTTCTTGGCTGAGGTTCATATTGGCTTAACAAAATCTGTTTAGTTAACTTAATGCTAAACAAGATTATCTTTTTATTATTATTGTTGTTGCCTTATTATTTCTACTTGATTTCAGCTAGGCTTAAGAGGGTGCCATAGCATGCTATTTGTTTCCTGATAACACAAATGATCAAATCTGTACTGATTTCCTTGGACTTCAATTTTTGCCTCTCATACTTAAGTGTATAGCTCACAGATCAAAATTCTACTTATTGTCTAGATTGGTTGGTACCCTCCCAGGTCATTAGTGGATTTTGGTAATTCTTGCCCAAAATCCCTAAGCTAAATCATACATTTAATTGCCTCACCTAGTGAGGCAACATTTATGACATTACCAAATGTTCCTTTTTATTTTTGTGATTTGTTTTGCAGGAATGAGCACCAGTAAGAAGAGATAGAGCATATAGATAGAATTTAGTTTAGGGTTGTTACCTTTTTTTACTTTACTGTATTTTCTTTTTTATTCTTTCATCAATTGTTGTAATTTTTATCTATCCTTTTGGTAAACTCTGTAATAAATTATATCCTTTTCTATTACCTTTTCTTCCTTTTATATTCTCTTGTTGTAATATTCAATTAGATAATGTAATGTTGTTATTGTGATTATCTATTTTTATTTCGTGTGCTTTATTGCAATTCAAATTCTATTACTACTTCACAGTTAACTTATGTTATTCATATTTGAATTGAATCCGAATTGTTTTCCCCCAAAACAAAGATGTTACACAAAGGTCATGTCGAAATCCATCGCACTCACGTCAATGACTAATCCTACTCATTGACATAAGAGAGACATCGATCCCTTTGCTAAACTTATTCAAAAGCAAAAAAATAACCAGATTTTCTATGCATGAATGCAATGCACACACCTGAGCTCAGCTTATTTCTAATCTCTAATGTTGGGGTGTTACATTTGATCTATTTACCGACATGCACTCTTTTCTTGTTCCCGTGATATAACATTCTAGTGATCACATCACTTGCTTGCAAGCTATTCTTAATGTGATATAACCGAGAGGGCCCAGAGTATATATATCCGTCATCGGGATGGACAAATCCCACTCTTGATCCATGAGCCTCTACATAACATCTTCATAGCACTGAACCCACCTTTATAGTCACCCTTTTATGGTGTGACGTTTGATGTTATGAAGATACTCTTTCGGTGTTAGTGATTAACATGATCTCATGGTTTAAGGACTAGGATTACTTCGTATGATTTTATAGCAATATAAACGTAATGACTTTGATCGTAATGCTATACTTTGGATGAATGTTCATCACATCATTTCACAAATGTTGTGACCTCGTTATTAATGGCATCCAATGTCCATGATCAGGAAACTTTGATCATCTTGTTAATCAACGAGCTAGTTTAAAAAGACGCATAACTAGGAACTTTCTATTTGTTCATTAAACACACATGTATTAATGTTTCCATATTAATACAATTATAGTATGCAAAATAAACATCTATCATATCCTTGGAATACATATAATAACAACTTTATTATTGCCTCTCAGGGCATATTCCCTTCAGCTGCTAGCAATCCAATGATCATGCCATATACTTACTTTAGAACCCGAGCCACTACGCCATATGTGACCCCTCTGAAAGTTTGTAACTCGGGCACTATACTTTGCCACACAAACCCTTCTTTGGTCTAGCTTTCAATAAATCACCATTAGGATAATATTTGGCATGGAAAACACGAGCACACAACAAATTCGGGTTGTTGATCAAGCGCCAAGTTTACTTTGCAAGCATAGCAAGGTTAAAAGAATGAATATCACGAAAACCCATACCTCCCAACTTTTTTGGAATGCACATATGCCACCATGCAAACTAATGCATTTTATTCTTCTCTTCTGTATCCCCCCACCAAAACCTTGCCATAGCATCATTAATTTCTTTGCATAATTGTTTGGAGATTTTAAAAACACCCATAGCAAATACTATAATAGATTGTATAATGGCCTTTAATAGAATTTCTTTACCTCCAAAAGACAAAAACTTCTCTTTCCATCCTTGTATCCTTGCAATTATCCTCTCCAATAAGTACAAGAAACTTTTAGTATGGTCTAAACCCACCATTGCAGGGATACCCAAGTACTTATCAGACATAGCTTCCCTCATAATATTTAACACTTGACAAATTTCTGCCTTTACTTCCACATTCACATTAGGACTAAAGAAAATGCTACATTTTGATTCACTCACCATTTGTCCCGAACTCGCACGATATTGTGTCAATACTCGTCTCAATGGGGTTGCATTAATCATAGTAGCCTTCATAAGGATCAAGGAATCATCAGCAAATAATAGATTTGATACTGATGGTGCATTTCTACACACCTTAACCCCTTCCATGCCACGAACCTCCTCTTCATAAGAAAGAGCACTCGACAAACCCTCTGCACAAATCAAGAATAAATAAGGCAAATTGGGTCCCCCTGACAGAGTCCCATACTCATAGTAAAGCCCTCTGTTTCTTGATCATTGAACCGTACCTTGTACTTCATAGAGCGGACACATGCCATAAGGAGAGAAACAAAATCATCATGAAAACCAAGACAGGTATGCATCCGTTCCAAGAAAGTCCATTCCACCCTATCATACGACTTATGCATATCAAGTTTCACCACACACAAACCTTCTTTCCCCTTCTTCTTATTTTTAATTGTATGCATACTCTCATAGGCTAGCATAATATTATTAGTTATCAGTCTTCCTGGCACAAAGGTACTTTGGACCTGAGAAATCACTTCATCCAAAATCATTTTCAACCTAAAAGCAATCATCTTTGATATCACCTTATAAAGCACATTATATAGACTAATATGTCGATATTGTGTGACTTTCTCCGGTGTATCAACTTTAGGAATTAAGACAATAATGGTGTCATTCCACCCATCCGGAATTACCTTCCCATTTATTGCAGTAAGAACCTCTGTCAAAACGTCACCCAGAATGTTCCAACATTTTTTTTAAAGAGAGCATGTAACCCCACGGAGCCTAGAGCATTAATGTCACCAATGGAGAATAATGCTTTCTTTACATCCTCCACACTGTATGGTTTAGCTAACTCCTCATTCATAGCCTTAGTAACACGTGGGGTTACCTTAGCTATTAAATACGGGTCAGGTTCATCTATCTCAGTCATAAATAGACCCGCAAAATAATCTGATATTAATGGATTCAGATTAGCTGCGCTCTCCTGCCAATTGTCTCCATCATCCTTTAGTCGATGAATTTTATTCCTCTGTCGATGAGCTGTAGCAAACTTATGAAATAAGCCCGTGATCTTGTCACCAAATTGTAACCAATTAACATGGCTACGCCGTGATCAATGAATTTCCTCCTGCAATAGGAGTTTTTCTATTTCAGTAGCTAGCCTTCTCCTTCACTAGGTTTTCCTCGGATAACAATCCCCTTAACACGTCCTCCAGCTCCCTCTTTGCTTGTTTAATTTTACATTGAGGTTTTTTAAGGACCGATCGATCCCAATGGTGCAAATGATCGTGAACAGATGCAAGTCTTCCTGCCAACCTCTATTTTGAATTTCGTAACCGGACGCCTCCCAGGCCCCTTCCACCACATCACGAAATCCATCCTCCTTTAACCAACGGGCCTCAAATCTGAGTATAGCCGGACTTCTATATTCCTAGGCTGACACATCACCAGAGCTAACCATAATCGGCCTATGGTCCGATCTACTATAATCTAGATTCTGTAGAGACGCATCATCAAACTTTGTCAGCCAATCATCTGAGACTAGAGCATGATCAAGACATTCTCTAATCCCTCCTCGATGCCAGGTGAATTTATCTCCCACATATCCAAGCTCAGAAAGACAACAGTCCACCAAGACATCCCTAAAGGCTTGCATCCACTAAAGTGGTCTAGGGTTACCCCCTTCTTTCTCAAACGGGTATAGAATCTCATTCATATCACCCATAATCAACCAAGGAAAACTTTTTGTTGGGGATATACTTTCCGGGTATCCTCACAGTTCCTCACTGATCAAGGTGGCCCACTTCGGGTTAGAGCTTTGCTTCACGGGTGGCCTAGTTAGGGGAGAAGACAAAGTCCAATCCGGCTACGGGAAGGCCTAGAAGACTTACCGACTTAGGCCCATAATGTTACTTGTAGTTCAAGATGTACTCTGTAACCAACTCTTAGTCGTAGCCGGATTGATCTCTCATGTAAACCCTAGGCCGGATATCTATATAAGCCGTCCTAGGGAGAGCCTTTAGGGCAACACAATAGTCTACAACCTCAACTCGCACAGGCGAAACCCTTGTAACCAATATTCCGGCTCTGCCGTATTACTCGATTGCTAGCAGGACTAGGATTCGTCCAAAGCCGGTGGATTCGAACCTGGGTAAACTTGTGTGCTCACCGTCCTGGAATACCGTACGTCTCACACCCCTCTCTTATGCATGCCTCGAGGGCCCCCTCATGGCGTACTTGTCCTCAATCCGACGACAGTTGGTGCCCACCGTGGGGCAAGTGAGCTTCGGATCTGCGTTCCGAGCGGAATCTGCAAGAATCGGAATCGGCGAGACCATCGCCGTCGGTCGCATCCTCTACGCCAGCGACGTCCCTCTCATCGTTCTCGACGAGACTTGGATTTTGGCTAGGGAGGTCGTAACTGCCTATACAATCATGTGTTTTGGCGAGATCGATGTTTACATCGGTTTCGCTGAACCTGCCCAACCCACCCCAGCGGTGATGATAAAGGCAGAAGAATCTTCTAGGTCCCCTTTGTCCGTGGAGGCGGCAGAGTTCCGGATCTCAAAAAACCCTAATCCCACCCAGCCCGCACTAGTTGCGGAGATAGTGGAGAAATCCGAGCCTGAAGAAGACCTCACGGTCCAAGTCGAATCTGGAGTGGATCTCCCTGGAGAAGCCGGATCCCAGATCGACCCACCCGTGGAAGTCGAAATCCAGGAGGAGCACATCAACGACACTGATTCCGGCTCTAACGATGCCGGGACAGACAGGCCTTTCCTCAGGTACACATTAAGACGTATGATACTGCAAGGCGAAAGCGTAGATGCAATCCTCGAGACCATTAAAAGTTTCGATATGGCTGATCGCGAAAGCCGCAGGTACCTCAGGAAGCACGCATCGCACTTCGTCGGATACGTGGGATCTGGATCCGGCTCTGTCGATGCTGGAGAAAACATCGACTCTGTGCTAGAGGCAACTGGAACAAACGCCGACGTTCCCGCATCCTCGGATGAGTCTATGACGTCGGTAGATTTCCGAAAGTTCTCCGCGGAATATGAAAAGGAGTACAACTCCAAAGCTGCAGAAGAAGGAGAAGCCATGGATGAAGGATCCGGGGAACACTCTCCCAAAGCGCAGGATGACATGGACGTTGGAGGTAATCTCGAAGTCCAGATGTCCGAAAGTACCGATCAGAGCTTGACTCCGGGAAACGGAACCAAAGCTGTCTTTGCTACCGGCGCTGCCAAGAAGGCAAAGAAGAAGAACAAGAAGAACAAGACCCCGGCAAAAGACCCTCTCATAGAAGAGGTGATTGCCGAGGAATACGAGGAAGACTCGGATGGAGCACTTATCCCAGACGAGCCGAAAAGGAAGCATCGGTGGATGGACACGTGATCACAGAAGGTGCGCGTAAACTCATCGATGCCACATTAACCACACATATCCCTACAGCTACAGAACTTACTGCAGATGAGCTGGACGAAAGGGCCCAAGCCCTAGAAGCGCGTCGTCAACAACTCCTCAATGAAGCCAAAAACATCGAGGTGGAGAAGAAATGCATGTCAAACAAGGACTACATGTCTCGTTTACATCAGAAGACACGGAAACGTCACATCAATGATGACCAATTCCCACGTGTCCGTGCCGTCCTTTTTGGGGATGAGATGGGAAAGCCACGGAAAGACAGCAACGGAGATTCGGTATACCCAACCCCAGTACAGAATACCGTGGCAGCCCGAGAAATTCTATCGGCTAATCTAGGACCAAAGGAGATCCGTTTGGGTATCAAGATACTCACCAAGGGACTGGAGCAGCAGAAGGTCGCCCTGTCAGGAAGTCAAAAACTGGTCTCGGATTCTGACCAATGTCGCACAGATCCGGCATGGGCTGACGTAAGATCCCACTACGTTCGGGCGTAGTACCATAACCCCGAACGCAGGGAAGACAATTATTCAAGAACCGGATCATCGGGACAGCATCGCAGAGCAACACATAACTGGAGCAATATCGCTCCAGCGACCGAGAAAGACGCGATCGCTGCACTGAATCCGAGGAATCCTCCCCGACGAGAATTCAACGATCGAAAGGGAGAAGATAAGGAGAAACGTCGGGAGGAGGATCGTCAAAGAATGCCACCTCCTAGACATGAGAGCCGTCCGGCTGAGCCTCACCATGGTGGGAACGACGGACGAAGGAATGACGGAAACCATGCTGGAACAAGCCGGTAGGGGGCTCGTCGTAGTCAAGATCCTCCCCGGAATCGGAATAATGATGCTCCGGACGGAGGCCGGCGATCAGCCAGAAACAATTCAGCTGCCCCACCCTCTCCACCAAGCAGCCATCACACTGGCTCCCAAGGGGACAAGGAGGAGGACGTGGCGGAGGAGGTGGCGGCAGAAGCCGAAGTCCGGCTCCAAGGCACCGCAGCCATAGCCAACATTCGGGACAATCTCTATCCCCGAGCGACGCAAGGCATAGGATCAATTCCAACATAGAGGCACGGCGCTATGAAAACGATAACATGTACGTGGGCGCAAAGTGCTTTGGACCATGCATCAGAGCTACAAGATTCCCGGAAGGATATGCTATCTCAAGGCATATCCAAGCCTACGACGGCATTGCTCGGCCAGACACTTGGCTACAGGATTTTTTCCAAGCTTGCTGCATCGCCAAAGGCGGAAACAGCCTGGTCACAACCCGATATCTCCCACTTATGCTGCGGACGATGGCGCGATCATGGCTCAATGAACTTCCGGAGAACACCATCCATAACTGGTATGACATGCAAAGTGTGTTCTTTCAGAATTTCGAAGGCACATATCGGAGGCCCTGTTCGGTCAGAGACCTACAGCGTTGCACCTAGAAAGCTGGAGAAACTTGTCGGGATTACCTCGGATGATGGATCGACACCAAGAACTCTTGTGAAGGACTAAATGATCAAACTGCGATTGAAGCTTTCATTGCAGGACTCCCAATTGGTCTACTTCGTCACCGCTTGAAGTGTGAGAAGGTTACTGATTTGGGCGAGATGATAGAAACAGCGAGCAAGTATGCAGATGCTGATGACGATGTAGAGGGATTACTCAATGTCCTGGTTGTACCTCAGTCAGCAAAGACAAAGCAACAGGCTCTGAAGTGCAAAAACACCTCGGAAGAAAAACCCAACGCAGAAACAGCGGTGGTTACTACTGTTTCCGGGTCTGGAGGACGAGGAGGACGCGGCGGAGGCCGCGGGCGTGGCCGTGGGACTTCAAGGGTCCAAGGTAGAGGAGAGCAACAACCAGGCAAAACCTTCTCTTGGGCCGACATTGCCAATAACCCACGTGTGCATCACTTAGACGCCAATGGGGGCTCATCCCACACCAACGCTGAATGTCGTTTTAATGACGACATCAAAAGAGAAGATATCGCGGGCTACAAAGCTAAGCAGAAGAAGGGAAAGAAAAATCCCGAAAAGGACAAAGAGACCAAGGAAGATTACGACATGGAGGAGGCTGATGCTTCAAATCCCAAGTCAGACGGGAAGAAAACTGTTCCCACCAAGAAGGACACTTACATCACCTTCCTCGGATCTCAACCAGCAAAGGTCAAGAAAGCAGTTCTCCATGAGCTCAATGCAACAGTTCCGGCTGTCCCCCAATATCTGGACTGGTTGGAAGTCGCAATCACATTTGACCGCGATGATCATCCGCCTAAGCTACACAGGCGAGGAAAATACGCCTTAATCGTCAACCCACTTATTGACGGTTATGGTTTCTCCAAGACCCTCATGGACGGTGGTAGCAGCATCAATATTCTATATGTCGAAACGCTACGCCAGATGAAGATCTCGGAAACACAGCTGAACCATAGATCTGTGATTTTTCACAGAGTTGTCCCAGGAAGACAAGCTAATTCCTTGGGAGAAATCACTTTGGATGTTACCTTTGGAACACCAAAGAATTATCGGATGGAGGCACTTTCCTTCGAAGTGGTCCTGTTCAAGAGCACATACCACGCTATATTCGAACGTCCGGCTTACTGGGCTTTTATGGCTCGTCCGTGTTACATTTACAATATGATGAAAATTCCAGGTCCCAACGGCGTGATCACCATCAGGGGAGACCCGAAGAAAGCGCGAGAGTGCGAGGATGGGAATTCCGCCTTTGCCGAAGCCGTGTTGCATGCCCAGGAGTACCAAGAGATCAAGAAGAGCATAGATCCGTCCGAGATGCCTGCAACGAAGAAGGAGGTGACATAGCCAAATCCGGAGTTCAAGGCATCAGAAGAGACGAAGACGACGCCGTTGAAGGATGATGACCCCTCCAAGGTAACCCAGATAGGCGTAGGCCTAAGTAGCGCATAGGAAAGCGCGCTTGTTAAGTTCCTCCAAGAAAATCAAGATATCTTCGCATGACAGCCATCTGACATGACCAGAGTACCTAGGGAACTTGCCGAGCACTCTCTAAATGTAAATCCGAATGCTAAACCCGTCAAATAGTCCTCACGACGGTTTGGCGATGAAAAGCATAAGGCAATAGCTAAGGAACTAGCACGGCTCGAGTTAGCCGGATTCATAGAAGAGGTCATCCACACTGAGTGGTCAGCCAATCCTGTAATGGTCCCTAAAAGGACACCACTGATTTAAGGATGTTTGTTGATTATACTGCCTTGAACAAGGCTTGTCCAAAAGATCCATTCGCTCTGCCTAGAATTGATCAAGTCATCGATTCTACGGCAGGCTCGGAACTCCTCTGTTTTCTCGACGCATATTCCGGTTATCACCAAATCCGGATGAAGGAATCTGACAAAGTCAAAACTTCATTCATAACCCCCTTCAGAACCTTCTGTTTTGTTACAATGCCCTTTGGGCTGAAGAACGCAGGAGCTACGTACCAGCGCATGATGCAGCGTTGCCTCCATGACCAACTCGGACGCAATGTACATGCATACGTGGATGATATCGTGGTGATGTCCAAAAAGAAGGAAACACTGATTTCCGACTTGGAGGAGACGTTCGTCAATCTACGAAAATACAACATCATGCTTAATCCGAAGAAATGCTTCTTTGGAATATCAGCCAGAAAATTGTTAGGTTTCATCGTGTCTCAAAGAGGCATAGAGGTGAACCGAGACAAAATTAAGGCTATACTCAACATTTCCAGGCCAACTCGCCTGAAGGACGTACAAAGACTAACTGGTTGCATTGCTACAGTCAGTCGATTTGTAAGTCAGCTTGGTGAAAGAGCCGCACCATTATATAAACTCCTGAAAAAGACCAAGGATTTTCTCTGGACGGACGAAGCTGAAGCTACACTACAAGATCTGAAAAGAGTACTCTCATTTGCTCCTATCCTTGCAGCGCTGGAACCTCAAGAACTGATGTTGCTTTACATTGCTGTGACAAATAAGGTTGTCAGTATCGTCATGGTGGTGGAGAGACCAGAGAAAAATCAGTAACACCTGGTGCAGCGTCCGACGTACTTTGTTAGCGAGGTCCTGACAGAATCAAAGCAGCGGTATCCGCACTATCAAAAATTGGCTTACGCTGTTTTTTAGCATCTCTTAAGTTACAACACTATTTTCAGGAGCATCCAATTACCGTGGTGAGCAAAGCTCCCATAAGAGACATAATCAACAATAGTGACGCCACAGGACGCGTTGCCAAGTGGGGAATAGAGCTCTCAGCTTTCGACATTGAGTATAAACCTCGGACAGCAATCAAATCCCAGATCCTTGCTGACTTTTTCGCTGATTGGACAGAGACGAAGGAGAACATGATCCTCCCTGAGTCGGAATATTGGACCCTCTTTTCCGATGGGTCTAAGGCTCGAGGGGGCTCGTGGGCTGGCGTGGTGCTCAAATCACCCCAAGGAGATAAACTTTTATACGTGTTGCAGATCCACTTCACAGCGACAAACAACATTGCCGAGTATGAAGCACTGCTGCATGGAATCCGGATTGCTAAGGATATTGGCATACGACGTCTGATGTGTTACGGAGATTCGGATCTTGTTGCTCAGCAAGTCTCGGATATTTGTAATGCAAATAAACACATGGCAGCATATAAAGCTGTCGTGGATGATCTATCTAAATCGTTCAAAGGGTTTGAAGTTCAACACATCCCTCGAGTAGAAAATGAGGAAGCAGATGCACTATCTTGTATAGGCTCTGCGCGGAAAGAGGTCCCAGATGGCGCTTTTTTAGAGCACCTCAAGGTTCCCTCGATAAAGGGAGTAGATGAGGAATATCCGACCAAATCCGACTCACCTTTGATAGCAGTTCTGGCTGTAATTCCCAGCTAGACTCAACCCTACCTCGATTATTTGGTAGATGGTAAATTACCCGAAGACGAGGTGCTGAGCCGGCAGATTATCCGATGAGCAAAAGCCTATACTATTGTTAAAGGTGAGCTCCATAAACGGAGTGTTTCTAGGGTCTTTCAGCGCTGTGTATATCCGGAAAAAGGAGTGAAAATCTTAAGGCAAATCCACGAAGGAGAGTGTGGTCACCACGCTGCAGCCAAATCTTTAGTGGCAAAAGCTTTTAGACACGGATTTTTCTGGCTTACAGCTCAGTCAGATGCCGAACGATTATTCAAGACGTGCAAAGGGCTGCCAAAAGTACGCCAAGCAAGCTCATGTTCTGGCTGATCAGCTACGAACAATACCTATAACATGGCCCTTTGCGGTCTGGGGGCTTGATATGGTAGGACCATTTAAACGAGCTCCAAGTGGATTTACTCACCTCTTAGTGATGGTGGATAAATTCACCAAATGGATTGAGGCTAAACCTGTCACTAGTTGTGATGGAGCAACAGCCAAAGGATTTGTCGAGGATGTTATAATCCGGTATGGTTATCTGCATAGCATTATCACGGGCAACGGGAGTAAATTTTCCATGGGAGAATTGGCTGAATTCTGCGATGAGCAAAATATCCGGCTTGACATTGCGTCAGTCGCACATCCACAGGCTAACGGACAAGTCGAAAGAGCTAATGGCTTAATCTTATAAGGCCTGAAACCGAGACTCGAAGCACCACTACGACGTGCTGCGGGGGCTTGGGCAGAGGAATTACCCTATGTAATTTGGAGTTTACGAACAACTCCGAACAGGTCAACAGGATACACACCTTTCTTCTTGGTCTATGGCGCAGAAGCAGTTCTTCCTAGTGATTTAATTCATACTTCTCCTAGAGTGGCCGCGTATATCGAAGAGGATGCCGAGATTTCTCGACAAAATGATCTCGACTTAGTCGAAGAAGTTCGCGTCGTTGCTGAGATGAGATCTACAGCCTATCAGCAGAAGTTACGCAAGTATCATAGCCAGAGAGTCCGAAATAGATCTTTCAATAAAGGTGATTTGGTTCTCCGGCTTGTGCAACAAAGAAAGCACAAACTTTCCCCAGTATGGGAAGGGCCCGTTTTAGTTAGTCGAGTATTGCACAATGGATCATACTACTTAACTGACATGAGGCCAGTCAAAGAAAGACCTGCTACTAAGAAGAGAAAGAGAGCTGGAGGCAGTACAAATCCGGATGAGTTAGACAGACCGTGGAATATTGCTCAGCTACGTCCCTTTTATTCTTAGTTTATCCTTCTTTGTAATCATATATATGTACATGTTCTTTGAGAAATAAAAGTTTTGGTTGCCTCAAGTTTTTCTGAGAAGTTTTTACCATCTTATTTCCAAATGATCGTGTCATAGTCGAAAATCCCAGAATGCTTGAAAGTACTTTATGCTCATGTTCGTTCTGGTCTAGATTTCCGATTCTAAAACTGCTACCTTCGGGTATAACTCTAAAATTTCTAGTCTCTACTTTGGTTTTTTGTCTGATTGCTGGATGCGGGTATTTTCCGAGTAGTGAATTGTTGGTACTGGAAGCCAGCTTTGTTTTCGAGTTTAAACTGGTTTAGCAAGTGAGCTCCGTTGCTCGGCAAATTTTCCGGCTGAAGGTTTAGCCGGCTCACAAAAGGGACGAGGCGGAAAGCCAGATAAACGATAAGTAGAGGCGAAAAAAGTTCAAGTGCTTATGAAAATATTTCAAGCACACAAAAAAAACCAAAGTCAAAAGTGCTGAATAGATCACAAGCTTAGCACTAGCAAAATCAATAGTACTTAATATTTACAAACGCATCATGTTCTTTCCGGGAATAATACATAATTTTCTGGTCTATGATGTAGGAGGAGATGAAGGAGCTGCCGGCTCGCTGGTTACTCCGCCTTGATATCGTTCTGAGATGTCCGGATCTGAGGTGGTCCGTTCATCGTCGGAAACTTCTTCGGCTTCTTCTGGAGGAGGTGGCGGAGTAGATACGCGGGTGAAGAAGGGGATCTTGTAGCTGGTTAGATCAGCTACGTGGCACCCGTATCCGGCGCAGGAGTGCATGATGGCTTGAAGGTCCTGCTCCTGGCCGTCTTCGTCTACCTTGCAGTACCCTTTGGTCACTTGCCATATCTCCATGTTTCCATGGTGGCTCATGACCATGGTGAGAGCGTTCTGCGCAGCAGTCCGCGCGTAGGACATGTTCCAATCCCGAACAAGCTGTGGCATCTCCTTGGCCTTGTCCCGCACCTGAAAATCCGACATGCTTGGCATGTCCGGAATCCTGAGAGACTCGCCAATGTCCTCAAGGGACTGGGAAGTCATGCAGAAGATCACCGACTTGGGTAATCCGGTGGGTGCGGGGCTCGGAGGAGGAAGAGTCCGTCAAGTTCAGAGGACCTATACACAAAACAAGTAAAGAAAAATCCGAAATTGATAAAAGTCGAAGAAAAGATAAGTCAGACAGATGGAACGTACCGAGAATGACGTCGTCAATCTTGGTCTTCTCCTCCCGGAGACTCTGGAGTTTAGCCCGGAGCGCCTGAGAGATATCCTTCTCTCTGCCAAGCTCATTTTTGAGGTCTGAGATTATTTTATCTTGAGTGGCAATCTTGCGATCGCGCTCTTCGGTGTCCATGGCGGAGGATTCAAGGACTTGAGCTATGCTCCTTTCATGATCCGCTTTGAGCTTATCCAGCTCTTGGCGAAGTCCCTTGTTCTCCACCACCAGGGTCTTGAGGTTCTCGGCCTCTTCAATCATAGCGATGGATTGTTTCACCAGCGCTGTAAGTCAAAAAAAAGAACAACAGTTCAGAAAAAGTTTGACATTCAAAAAGCAAAAGACAAGGTTTGAATCTCGAAATGTTTACCTTCGGCTTCATCCTTGGCTACATTAAGTTCGGCATTTTTAAGCCGGAGAGCCTTGATCTCTCTCCGCTTATTGCAGACATTAGTCAGTAATTCCTGGTTATAGGAACATACTTTCTGTAAGTCAGAATACCCAAAGTCAGAAAGCTACTTAAGACTCGGGCTAATATTTTTTGCCAAATATCAGCACGAGCCTTGGGGGCTACACTAGTTCGTTCTTTGGCATCCTAATGAAGCATAAACCCAGATTATGTATCCTACTTCATGCTTGGGGGCTAGAGGATATGATATAACATAATGTAAAAACAAGAGTTGGAATTCCGACTTACATATTGCTCGCGGGTGAGTTTATCTAAACCCGCGTTTACTTCAACTGCCACCTTCTCGGCAAGAGTAAGAGGGATCACTGGGGCTGTTGGAAGATCGCCAACCCTAATCCTCTCGTCGCGAAGGCGGACTTGAGAGAGAAGGTCGGAGAACTTGACGTCCTTTGTTTCTTGCGCTTCCTCTTCGGGGGATAAATGGCTTTTGTCCAGGACTTGCCTGGCCAGCCGCTGGATTTCCTCTGCGGATTTCCAGGACAGGCCAAACTTGGCAAGTCCCAGATTGCCGATGAGGTTGTCGGCGAAGACTTCAGTCGAGGGATCATTATCCGAAGAGGGTTCACCCTTATCTTGACCTGACGCACTCACGGTGACGTCAGTTTGCGACCCAAGGATCGTTGGCTCCATTGGAGGAGCCGGATCTTCTGCAACCACCGGAGAAGGAATGATCGTCGGGGTTGCAGAAGGTTGAGGGGTAGGAGTTGGAGGAGCCATGGCAGGGGAAGCTATTGTGAGCTTCGTCTGTCGCAGGGGCTTCGAAGGAATCCCTTTCCCCTTGCCCTTGATGAGAGGCTTTGCTCTGAGAATGTAATAAAGTCGGAAACATTACATCTAAGAAAGAAATTCGAGAAAGGTACAAAGGCGGAAATTGTGAATGAAAGTTGCCTCTTCACAACAGGCACCTCCTTTGTGCCAACAACCACTATCGGAACTTTGCGCTTCTTGAGTGCAAGGTCCTGCAATGGGACTACTTCTGTCTCCTGAGAAAACTCAAGAGGATATCCTTCGAGCGGAGCAAGCTCCGACTCGGGGAGGTCAGCAAGCTGAAAACAAGAAAACATATTAGTATTGCAATATAACTTGAAGATTGAAATACATAAAAAGGTGTATTGATAGAAGCTTACTGGCACCACAGGGTTTTCCGCCGTGTGCATGTCCAGAGAAATCTCCGGAATTCTCCTCTCAATCCGCTCCTTGATCAGCCATTTGATCTGGCTGATGTAGCCTTGAGTGGTGTAGGCTTTGGGGCTGATGCGGAGGGAGTCTTTTTTGGAAGACGTGATGGAGTGCATTAGTCTATCCCCGTGATACTGAAGTGGCTGGATCTGACGTGAAACCCAGCACTGTACCAAGTCGGATCCCTTCAGCTCCTTGTGTTTAATCAAATATTCGATCCGCCTCTTAGCGAGGATTAGATCATCGATGAGAGCCGGAGCAGCCTCGTCCCAAGAAGGCTGGGCCGTGGCGGCTCCGTCGACAAAAGCTGGCAAAGCAGTAGCTTTGCCGGGAGCCGGAATATCCCTATGGTAGAAAAAGGTGGTTGGCCATTGTTTGACCGAGTCACTGGCAGAAATTTTGGGATATGCCCGGTCACGTCTAAGTGAAAAACTAATAGTGCCGGTGATATAAGGAACACCGGCAATGATGGAATTTCTCCGTACATGAAAATAGTACCGGAAGAGAAGCAAACTCGGCCTAATGCCGAGAAATCCCTCGCAAAGCGATGCATATGCGCTCATCTCTAAGATAGAGTTGGGAGGAAGATTGTGGAGTTGAACTCCGTAATGATCTATCACCTCGGAGAAGAACTCCGAGGGAGGAAAAGACATACCTCGGTCAAGATGGGTGCCGAAGTGGACCCGCTCGTTGTCGTGCGGGTTGGGGACGGTTTCGCCAGAGCCGCTCTGCCAGTCGCCAGCGACAAGAAGCCCCTCCTTCTCCACGTTCTTGAGGCCTTCCTCGGTGAGGGCGCAGGGGATCTAGATTCCCCAGAAGCTCTCCTTCTCCGCTACTGCTTCCGCCGTTGCCGCCGCCGCTGCTACCGCCAAACCGGAGGAAGAAGATGATGAAGCCATTTCTCTGGTGAGAAGATGACCTGAAAGTGGCGGCGCTGGGAGTTTTGTGGGGGAAGGACGAGGGAGCTCTGTGCGCGCAGGAGGATTGGGAGGAAAGGAAACGGCAAAGAACTGGTGGAAAGGAGAAGGAGAAATCCAAACCCCTTATATCCACCTAACTGCGCCAATATTCGTGCAAATGCTACAGTGTAACCACCACGCGTTGTGGAAAGAACTGGGAAGGACCCACGCGATGATTGCGTCTCCTCGATCTCCACACACGCATTGAAAAGGCACCTCGGTTCCGTGAACCACGGGCCCACCAACGGTCGTGCTGACGGCACGCCTGTCAGATGACGTGACTTGACCATGCTTGTGTCAGGTGGCGTTAGAAACCAAGTTCTGGCTTAGTTTAAAATCGAGCTGGAAAATCCGAGTAACTTGTTGATAGGTCCGACTTACTTTTAAGACCCGGATCGTATTTTGTTGTTGTGAAGTTTCAGGAACCCTTCAAGATTCTGCAAGCCGAAGATCAAGCTAGACGATGATGAAATCCGACTTTGGATCTTGGAGGCCTCCGGGGGCTGCTATTGGGGATATACTTTCCGGGTATCCTCACAGTTCCTCACTGACCAGGGTGGCCCACTTCGGGTTAGAGCTTTGATTCACGGGCGGCCCAGTCAGGGGAGAAGACGGAGTCCAATCCGGCTACGGGAAGACCCAGAAGACTTACCGACTTAGGCCCATAATGTTACTTGTAGTTCAAGATGTACTCTGTAACCAACTCTGAGTCGTAGCCAGATTGATCTCTCCTGTAAACCCTAGGCCGGATATCTATATAAGCCATCCTAGGGAGAGCCTTTAGGACAACACAATAGTCTACAACCTCAACTCGCACAGGCGAAACCCTTGTAACCCATATTCCGGCTCTTCCGTATTACTAGATTGCTAGCAGGAGTAGGATTCGTCCAAAGCCGGTGGATTCGAACCTGGGTAAACTTGTGTGCTCACCGTCCCGGAATACCGTACGTCTCACACCCCTCTCTTCCGCACGCCTCGAGGACCCCCTCATGGCGTACTTGTCCTCAATCCGACGACACTTTTAGTAGCTTTTAGCTCCCGTATGCGCTGCCAAGAGAGATGTTTGTCTGACCATTTGGGTTCACCATAGAAACCCGTGAAGCGCCAAACATTTTCCCTACCACTGCCTACCATCACATCAATGAAATTATCCCTCTTATAGATCAGAGAAATTGGTACCTCCTTTTTTCATAACAATAGCATCCCACCCTTGTGTCCATCACTCCTTACTACCTCCTTATGATCCAATTTCAGCCTCCTACGTAAACACTCTGATGGCCACTCATCTAAATGAGTTTCCAGCAGAAAAAGAACATCTGGATCATAACGCTTATGAATTTCCACAAGAACTATCACAACTATGGCCTTTTGGAGACCACGGCTGTTTAAGTTGAGTATTTTCATTGCTCCCTCTCCCACTACGCTCAATGCTGGAGCAATCCTTAGGAAATTCTATGAAGACCACCACCAAAAAACTAGATCAAACTGCTACAGAACAACTCCCTATGACAGAAGCTTCACGCCGGTCAAATCCAAAACCAGCAGACCAAAGCTATTCCACAAACCACTCTGAGCCTCGCCCAAAACAGATCAAGACATCAACCACTCAACTCCGGATGGGATCCGAGAGAGAAAATAAACCCTATACAGGGACCAATACATTGCCTAACCAGGCACCAGATAACTTTAGCTGATGAATCACGTACACCAGTAAGCTCATGGGGTACATGCAAACTTTTCCATCCAAATACGATCTCAAGAAGAAATAGAATCTCCTTTCGTTTCCCTAGTTCCAAGGCAGTGAGAACCCATAGTAGAGAAGAAAACTAGACACGACAACGCATGGCCACTGTCCTAGGATGAGAACACCGACACCAGCGCCGCCCGCTGAGGAGGTGGCCGGCGGCGGCCCAGCAAACCCTAGTTTCCTTGAATACATATACTCGGGGCCTTCTCAGTGATATCACATTGAAATAGCTAGCAAGCAAGTGATATGATCACTAGAATGTTATATCACAGGAACGAGAAAAGAGTGCATGTCGATAACGAGATCAAACTAGGTATTGAGATACTGATGATCGGATCTCAGACATGTAATATATCGCGAGACAAAGAGATTTAGTTACTATCGTTAAAGGTTCTCTCGATCACAAAAGTCATCGTTGAATGTGTGGGAGTCAGTATGGATCTCTAGGTCCCGCTTCTGATTATTGATCTGAGAGGGGTCTCGATCATGTCTGCATTATTCGCGAACCGTAGGGTGACACACTTAAGGGTTGCCAAACACCATTTGGAGCAAATATGTTCTAGACGAAAGAATTGCAAAGTGCTGGAATTATTTCAATGGACACCAGAATTATTTCGGGTGAAATTGGTTCTGCATGTGATATTGAAATGTTTTAGGGGGTTTTATGTGAATTTTTGTTGACATTAGGGAAGCCCTCCTCAAATTGTTTAGTGATGGGAGGGGGTTTGACAGACTCAACAAAGCTCTCATCACACTGATACCAAATAGGCCATCTGCATTGGAAACATGTGATTTTCGGTCAATAAGCCATGTATATAGTTTCTCGAAGTTGTTATCCAAGCTACTGACAAATCGGTTGTGGCCAAAACCGAACGAGATCATCAGTGTGAATCAGTCTACTTTCATTGGTGGAAGGAATTTGCATGAAAACTTCATGCTAGTAAGCTAAGTAGCTAGGAAAATCAATTACCGAAGATAAAAAGGTACTTGATCAAACTGGACATCTCCCGAGCTTTTGACACCCTGTCTTGGGCTTTCCTTTTTGAAGTGCTTAGGAAGATGGGTTTGGGGAGTGTTTTTTGCACTGGCTGACAATTCTTCAAACACAACAAGCACAAAAGTTCTGGTGAATCGAGTGCCTAGCAAGACAATCAAGCATGTCACAGAACTATGGCAAGGGGACCCAATTTCACCGGTTCTTTTTGTAGCAGCAATGGAAGTAATGATAGCACTAGTGACAAAAGCGATCAAGAGGATCTCTTGACCAAGTTTCCAGGAATTGGTGATATACATCGTATTTCTGTATATGCCGACGATGTGGTGCTGTTTGTTAGACCGAAGGAGGTGAATCTGCCGGTTATTAAGGAAATTTTGCGTCTATTTGGTATGGCATAAGGCCTTTGGATCAACTACAATAAATCCACTGCCACCCTGGTTAGGTTCACAACACAAGATAGGGAGATGGTACACAATATCTTAAACTCCAATGTTGTGGATTTCCCGTTCAAATATTTCTGACTGTAGTTAGCGTCGAGGCCACTAACTAAAGCGGAGTGGAAACCTCTGTTGGACAAAGCAATATCTTTCCACCCCACCTGA
Organism: Avena eriantha; assembly: GCA_910589775.1. Taxonomy (NCBI): domain Eukaryota; kingdom Viridiplantae; phylum Streptophyta; class Magnoliopsida; order Poales; family Poaceae; genus Avena; species Avena eriantha. The sequence continues at coordinate 578,247,844 of OU342743.1, forward strand.
TAGAGAGGTATGATAGCCAGGCCTAGGAGATTGGTGTTAGTAAAATCAATGATTGCGGCCAAGCCTTTGCACATGCTACCGATTGAGGATGCCCAGGTTTGGCTTACGGAAAAGATTGATAAATGGATGAGGGCATTCTTTTGGGCAGGCAAAAGGAGGTGATTGGAGGCCGATGCTTGGTGGCTTGGGACAAGGTGTGTCAACCACTCTGCTTCAGTGGGCTAGGCATCAAGAATTTGCGTCTTCAGGGACTTCTCCCTAAGGGCGAGATGGGTCTAGCTATAGAGAACTATTGAAAGCAGGCCATGGCAGGGTCTTCCCATGATGAAAGACGACAAGGTACAAGTTGTCTTCCAAAGTCTAGTGAATATCAAGGTGGGAGATGGGAAGAAGAATTTTTTCTAGTACGATAGACATTGCCCCCAACTTGGTAGAGCCTGTCAGTACCAGGCACAAAAAACGTACCGTGAATGAGGGCCTGTTAGACCATGGATGGATGAAGGACATTAGAGGGAAATTGGGCCTGAGCACCTACATCCAATGGATCAAACTGTGGGAGGAAACAGAGGCAATTCACATGAATGTGAACGAGCTGGACGAATTCAGCTGGCCATGTGATGCCTCTGGAAAGTATTCTGTCAAATCCACATATGACAGGCTATGTCAGGGTACAATCATAGTGGATACGGAAGCCTGTACATGGAGGAATTGCGCACTGCCAAAGTGCCGCATCTTCATTTGGCTAGCCTTGCTGCATAGACTGTGGACTTCCGAGAGAATAGTCAGCCATGGCCTTCGGGAGAGTATGGTGTGTTGCTATAATTGCCTATAGGAGGAAGACACGACTAAACATGTCCTAATCCAATGTGTCTATGCCAGAGAAGCTTGGCATCGTCGCTTCGCGGCAACATGAGTACCACAGTAGGAGCCAGGACCGGAGGACACCTTGGAGCCATGGTGGATGGGAACAAGAAGGTGCTTTCAGAAGAAGGAAAGAAAAAAATTCGATACCCTGGTGACATTGGTGTGCTGGTCTTTGTGGAAACAACGCAATGCTAGAGTCTTCAACAACAAGGAGAGAAAACTCTCGGTGAACGTGTTAGTCTGTAGCATCGTTGATGAGTTCAGGTCTTGGGTTATAGCTATAACTGGTGTTGGTAGTCTTGTTGTTAGTAGTCAGCCGGGCCGATGGAGTGAGTGTGTGTGGGTGTTTCTGATAGACTTGTTCGCAAGTCTGCTCATCCTCTTGTAAATATTTGTTTTGCCTGCTATAAAGCTAAGATACGCGTAGGCACGCTCTCGAGAAATAACAGTCATGTTTGACTAGAGTCACAACTATTATCTCTCCTTTTTTTTTGGCTTGCTACAGCTAGTGCAGCCTTTTTTTCTATAGCATGTACTATAGCAGACGTTTTAAAATACCATGCGCCTTATCGTTGTGCCAAATACTTATTTGTATCACACATATATTTAAATAGGGGCAGGGGTGAACTAGAGCGACTTCTTCTAGCACACACGCATGCGTGGAACAATTATGCGCGGCCCCAAGGTAGCTTGGTCCTACAACATTTCGATCACACCAAAATTATCCAGTAAATGAATCTTTATTCGTAACTGTAAATATGATCAGGTCGTGCGAGCACTTGTCTTCACCCCAATGAGGCCACATGAGGATGTGGCGCGGAGTTTTGTTTTCTTATTGGTGACATGGGACATGTCTAACTATAGATTTGTATAGTACTAGTAGGGTCGAAGAAGATCGTGATAGTTGTGATTGGAGGTGCATCGATTGCATCGAATATTATGCAACACAATGATCTTACCGTGTGTCGGGTGTTGGACAACTTGCAGTAGCGGCCTCCACAAGAGGGGGTGGCAGCACATGAGGACTATATTTTTTGTGGTGCTTTTCGAGTACCTGGTCGAGAATTTCACGGTGAAAACCGAAACTGATATTGGTTGTGCTGGTAGTCACCTTGCTGAAAACATTTCCAAGGTGAAAACCCAAGATTTTCGATCGGATGATGACAACACTTGTGCATTATTTCCTCCCTTGAGGCGTTGCTTTTAGGGAGTCTCTTTTATAGTCCAGATGTTGTTTTGGTGGTGGTGGTTAGGGTGTTGCTATTGCGAGGGTCCTTGTTTTCTCTTTCTCTTTTTTTTCTGTGTGCATCCTGGTTGGAAGAGGCGGGGTGTAATTGATATCTTCGTAATATTAATATATTCACTTTATAGAAAAAATTTACTTCTCTTCTATTAGGGAGGCTAGGTATTTCTCCTTTTCGAGAAAAATGTATACAAATTAATTGTTTTATTTAAATTGTGCCTAAATTTTTTCTAAGTTTATTGAGCCTATGCAACAAAATTGTATTAGAGGGACTATCTATGTTTGCTCTCTCTGTCTCGAATTGGACATTGGAGATTAAATTCACATGTACTTGTACACTAAAAGTGCATAGATGCAGAGTTGGACCGACACCTCGTTCCCCATCTATAGTAGAGATCAGGGCGATTTGTGCAAACCTCCGCTCCTCCCACCTCACCGGCATCGATCCGGTTGATTCCTATAACACCTAAAAAAATATTAAACAAGGTTATCAAGTTCTAATCGCCCAAGTTTAGAGTTAACAAAAACTTTTATTCCTAAACTCATATGAATGCATGTGTGTTTGTATTAATGCATGAATGCTTGCTATGCCATGTTTGATTGCTATAAATGATAAGGATTAGTTTAAGGGTGAATACAATATCATATAGGTCAATTCTAAACAAAACCAAATTAAAAAGAAATCAAATAAGAGGCATATGATCATATGGTCACTTTTGCCAAAATTAACCACTAGTCCACTTTGGACATCTCTATTAAAAGATTTCTAATAGAAATAATTCTACTTCTTTTCACCCTTTGCTAGACCAAGTGAAAATGAATCCAAGCAAACTTTACAAACTTACAGAAACCAATTTTAAATCTATTTGAGAGGCAATTCAAAATTGAATCAAGTGTAAGTACCTAGATCACCATTTTACAAAAACTACTCAAACCTCCACCACTTGACAAACCTGAGCAACCAGAGACTACTAAACATGTGACCAACACACCCACCAAAATCCATTCAAAAATTTAAATCTTTAGTTCATGCGACCATTTACGAACACTTAGCAGACAGAGTATAAATTCAACAGCTATTCACTGTTTTGATCAATCAATTGATCACCAATTGTACCCAATTCAACTCAATAACTAGCCCACGATCACCTCAGTACATAGCCATGCAGTGGAGCCTCTCCCCTTCGTCGTTGCACTAGTGCCATGTCGTATTCGAGCATGTCCATGTCGGTCGACCATGGACACGACGCCACACGACGCGCTGCCCTCGCCCACGATGCCTAGGAGATAGCCGTGACCTCACCGCCCCTCTCTGTCCACCCCTCGACCAACAGCGAGCAGTGGAGAAGCCAGAACAACCGCGTCCATTTATTTCTCTGCCATGCCGAGCGCACGCCAGAGCACCGTAGCCGCCTCGCACAGCCACGTGGCGCCTTGCTCTCTCCGTGTGTACCCACACTCACCGCGTCACCAGCAACCTCCCAGACATGATCGTTCGCCGCCGCGCGCCCCGTGACCACCGTACGCGATGACGAACACCTCAGTACATGCACAGAGCGCCGCCTTGTCGCACCACTATGCGCGTGACGATCGCCGCAGTCCACCGCGTCGACCTATGCCCTCTGCCATGCCTATAGCGACTTGTAGCAACGTCGCCGACGAGCCCGAGCCATGCCGCGCTGCCTCCATCGCAGGTGTATAAATAGGACCCTTTCTCGGCCTCAAACATCACACCATTCCACTCCCCTCTCTCTCAGAAACATCCCAGGCCACTCCCCGGAGCAAGGCGAGCACCACATCGCTGGAATTTAGCCGGAGCCCACCACTGCAGTGAAGGAAGGGCGCCGTTGATTGGAGCCACCCCAGGAGCTGCCACGACCACCAAACGACTCGTCGTTGTCTACCAGCCCGTTCGCCCCATCGTCGGCCCTAGCTAGAGTCCTGGTAATCCCCCCAGTGACCCACGCCGTCGAGTTACGTTTAGAATCCCCCGCGCTCACAGCAACATAGACGATGAACCAGAGTTGTTGATCTAGTTCTAATCGCACGGTTGAGATTAGCTAATACCGTTTCGTTTAGATAGAGTCGCTAACGCGTGGGACTAGCTTGTCAGCAGCCTGCTGCGTGCGCGTCGCGTAGATGAGCCAGCCCATTTCTTTTCCCGCGCGTAGCCCACAGTTTCAAACTTAGTTTTTTTATTTCATTCAAAACCCAGTTCAGTAGTTATGTTTAAAATTGAATTCAAAGAGATGTATTGATCCAAATTGAATGTTTCCAATTTTGCTAGAAAGGTATTGAAAAACTCTATACACTCCCATTGGAATCGAACCATTTGAAATTATAGATCACCCATGGTAAAAATAACAAGACAGAGACTTTTCCAACTTCAAACATTTTTATTAAATTAACCATAAATGCTTTTGAGTTAATTCCAACTCTCAAAAATCACATTTGTCATGCTCTATCTGAATATGTAAAAATATTTAGTTTGACATGAAGTAATCATGTACTAGGATTAAAAGAATGTTATATAGTCATTTCTAGCCATTTTTATTATATTAAATGGTAATATTCAACTTTGTAATTTATGCCAAACCCTTTAAATCACATTCCCAAGTATTAGAATATGTGGTGATGACATGGTCAAAATGATCCCATATTTTAAATGGAGAATATTAAATCTTAAGTACTTTTCAATGACTAGAAATTACTTTTCCAAAATAAGATAAAGAAGAATATGTCCATATTTCATGTGATGATTGAGATGATTCTAGATCATCTAGTGTGAGCCCTTTTATGCTAAATAGAAGTAGCTAAGTATTGTTTTGTGATTGTGTACCTCGTATTTATTTATAGACGCTACTACCGACCCGAGGTACGAAGAAGAGGAGTTCTACGAAGACGAAGAAGAGAACTTCGACAACTGCACTACCCAAGGCAAGCTAAACTATGCAAGCCATCATGTGCAAGATAAACTATGCAAGTCCACTATGCAAGATAACCTATGCAAGATGCACCATGCATGCTTGGTTATGCAACTTTGATTATACCAATCCCAGTTTTATTCCAAGCTTTACTTTCCACTTTACTAAAGTTTCTTACTTAGTTAATTAATTGTGATTAGTGGAAAATAGGATGGATACCTTCAAGATCATAGAACTAGCCTGGAGAAATTACACTTGATTAGCACCCCTCAATAGTGACACCCTCATTACTAGTGGCTAGTGCTAAACTAAACTTGATCACTTTAGATGGGAACACTTGGAGAAAATGATTATGAAAACCTTAAAATGATGAGTCATTCTATTGGAATATTTTGACATGTGTCATGGGACACAATGAGTTGGAGATGATACTGATTGAAACATAGGCTTTGACTTTGATAAAAACTGATGATTGGGTTCGGATGCGATATCATTCCAATTTTATCGTACAACCACAATACCTGAGTCGGGTAGGGCTTAACTGGAAGCTTATCTGTCTTAGTATGGGTTCCCTCATAGAAAGAGGTTGAGCTGAGGCTACCTCGTGAGTGTGAATGTCCACCTATGCAGTTCCTGGGATGGCAGTTGGCCATGGCTGGGAGGCCAAGCTCATAGGGGAGGTGCCTATACTAGGGTGTGTAATTGAAAGGTTAGGCTTGATTATCTACATACCGAGTATGATGATTCAGGGTTATCCTAACGGATGTATCAGATTTTGTGGTGAAAGTGTACCACCTCTATAGAGTGTCAAACTATTCGAATAGCCGCGTCCGCGATTATGGACAGTTGGAGTGGCCATACTGTTCCTGTTGGGTCCGCAACATAGAAAACAAAAAATTTCCTACGAGGAGAACTATATGCCAAGATCTATCTACTAGATACAGAGCAACGGGTGGACATACATCCATGGAGAACTTACCCTCGAAGACAACGAGTTTTGTTAACGAGTAGGAACTCGTGGTTGATGTAGTCGTACGCTTGCCGATCTCAAGATCGTGTGGAAGTCCGAGCGCCGCAAATCAGCAGCGCATCCGTCCTCGCACACACGTTCAAGCCACCGGACAACCTCCACCTCCTCGCTCCAGCGAATCAGCGGAAGCAGGAACTCCTTCCAGACGCAAGGCCACCGGGAACATGTATCTCGCTAATCCAAGACCATGGGGGAATATCTAGAGGGGGAGAGAGATCCTTCACGAGGAGGTGTGAGGATGAAGGAGGGAATGGGTGGCCTTTTATAGGAGGAGGGGGTGCCCCCTCTCTCCATGGCCGGCGCATGGGGGGTGACCCCTCACCTCCCCCATTCATGTGGTGGTAACCCCTCCACATTAAAATGCCCCTTAACATTCTCTTTTAAAGTCTCCACTTTAAATGCATTAAATTTCTCCAAATTTAATGCTCTCTCATTTAATAAAACTCTTTTATTTATTTTATTCAGAATTTTGTTAATTAATTTAATTAACAAACATTCACATAAAACCCCTTGCAACATTTCAATATTACATGCAGAACCACTTTCTGCAATTTCACCCGAAACAATTCCGGTTTCTATCGAAACATTTCCTGCACTTTGCAAACCTTTTGTCTGGAACATATGTGCTCCTAAATGGTGTCCGGCAACCCTTAAGTGTGTCACCCTACGGTTCGCGAATAATGCAGACATGATTGAGACTCCTCTCAGATCAATAATCAGAAGCGGGACCTAGAGATCCATACTGACTCCTCCATATTCAACGATGACTTCTATGATCGTGAGAATCTTTAACATCAGCAATTTAATCCCTTTGTATCATGATATAATACATGTCCGAGATTCGATCATCGGTATCCAAATACCTAGTTTGATCTCGTTACCGACATGCACTCTTTTCTCGTTCCCGTGATACAACATTCTAGTGATCACATCACTTGCTTGCAAGCTATCTTAATGTGATATCACCGAGAGGGCCCAGAGTATATCTATCCGTCATCTGGATTGACAAATTCCACTCTTGATCCATGAGCCTCAACATAACACCTTCGTAGTACTGAACCCATCTTTATAGTCACCCTGTTACGGTGTGACGTTTGATGTTATCAAGATACTCTTCTGGTGTTAGCAATTAACATGATCTCATGGTCTAAGGACTAAGACTACTTTGTATGATGTTATAGCAATATAAACATAATGACTTGATCGTAATGCTATACTTCGGATGAATGTTCATCACATCATTTCACAAATGCTGTGACCTTGTTATTAACAACATCCAATGTCCATGATCAGGAAACTTTGATCATCTTGTCAATCAACAAGCTAGTCTATAAGAGAGGCATAACTAGGAACCCTTTTTTGTTTATTAAACACACATGTATTGATGTTTCCTATCAATACAATTATAGCATGCAAAATAAACATCTATCATATACAAGAAATATATATAATAACAACTTTATTATTGCCTCTCAGGGCATATTTCCTTCAGTCTCCCACTTGCACTAGAGACAATAATCTAGTTTACATAGTGATAAAGCTAACACCCATGGAGTTCTGGTGTTGATCATGTTTTTGCCCTAGGGAGTACTTTAGTCAACGGATCTGCTACATTTAGGTCTGTGTGCACTTTACAAATCTTTATATCTCCATCCTTGACATGCTCGCGGATGGAGTGAAACCGGCGCTTAATATGTTTGGAATTCTTGTGAGACCTTGGTTCCTTTGCGTTGGCTATGGCTCCATTGTTGTCACAATAGATCACCATCGGTCCAACGCACTGTGAACCACACCCAGTTCTGTAATGAACTCTTTCATCCAAACTGCCTCCTGCGCCGCTTCTGAAGCAGCAACATATTCCGCCTTCGTTGTTGATCCAGCCACCACAGGTTGTTTGGAACTCCTCCAACTAACTGCTGCTCCGTTCAAGAGAAATACGTATCCGGATTGAGACTTAGAGTCATCCGCATCGGTGTCAAAGCTAGCATCGACATAACACTTAGCGACTAGCTCTTCTTCACCTCCGTATATAAGAAACATATCCTTAGTTCTTCTCAAGTACTTGAGGATGTTCTTTACCGCTATCCAGTGTTCCGAACATGGATCAGATTGGTACCTACTAGTCAAACTAATAGCATGTGCCACATCCGGTCTTGTACATAGCATGGCATACATAATAGAGCCTATGGCCGAGGCATAGGGGATCTTATCCATCATCTCTCTTTCTTCCGCCGTAGCCGGACTTTGAGTCTTACTCAATGTCTTGCCTTGCAACATAGGTAAGAACCCCTTCTTACTTTCGTCCATATTAAACTTCTTTAATATCTTATCAAGGTATGTACTCTGCGATAGTCCAATTAGGCGTCTTGATCTATCTCTATAGATTTTAATGCCTAATATATATATGAAGCTTCACCAAGGTCCTTCATCGAAAATTTGCTGTTTAGATAACTTTTAACACTGTTTAAAAGATCTATATCATTTCCAATCAATAATATGTCATCCACATATAATATCAGAAATGCCACATTGCTCCCACTCACTTTCTTGTAAATACAAGCCTCTCCATAAGTTTGGACAAATCCAAACTCTTTGATCACCTCATCAAAGCGGAGATTCCAACTCCGGGATGCTTGCTTCAGTCCATAGATGGATCGCTGAAGTTTGCACACCTTATAAGCATCCTTAGGATCGACAAAACCCTTTGGTTGTATCATATACAACTCTTCTTCAATATTACCATTGAGGAACGCAGTTTTGACATCCATCTGCCATATTTCATAATCGAAATATGCAGCAATTGCTAACATAATCCTAACCGACTTAAGCATCGCTACGAGAGAGAATGTCTCATCGTAGTCAACTCCTTGAATTTGTCGAAACCCCTTTGCGACAAGTCGAGCCTTATAGATGGTTACATTACCATCAGCATCAGTTTTTATTTTGAAAATCCATTTATTCTCAACGGCCTTTCGATCGTGAGGTAAGTCCACCAAGGTCCAAACCTGGTTTTCGTACATGGATTCCATCTCGGATTTCATGGCTTCTAGCCATTTGTTGGAATCAGGGCTCATCATCGCTTCTTCATACGTCGCAGGGTCATCTATTTCATCAATCATGAAATTCATAACAGGATTGCCGTATAGTTCAGGAGTTGCACGTGTCTTGCTTGACCTGCGAGGTTCGGTAGTGTCCTCTTTCGGAGTTTCATGATCAATATCATTAGCTCTCTCTTCATTAGGTGAAGTCAACTCCGAAACAACTTCCGGTGCTGCGCTACTTGCCATTTCATGAAGAGAAGGTTCAATAACCTCTTCGAGTTCTACCTTCCGACTACTCACACCTTTCGTGAGAAACTCCTTCTCAAGAAAGGATCCATTCTTGGCAACAAAGACCTTGCCCTCGGATCTGTGATAGAAGGTATACCCAATCGTTTCCTTAGGGTATCCTATGAAGACGCATTTTTTCGCTTTGGGTTCGAGTTTATCCGGTTGAAGTTTCTTCACATAAACATCACATCCCCAAACTTTAAGAAATGACAGCTTAGGTTTGTTTCCAAACCATAATTCATACGGTGTCTTTTCAACGGATTTAGATGGTGCCCTATTTAAAGTGAATGTAGCGGTTTCTAGTACATAACCCCAAAATGACAGTGGCAAGTCAGTCAGAGACATCATAGATCGAACCATATCCAATAAAGTACGATTACGACATTCTGACACACCATTACGTTGTGGTGTTCCGGCAGGCGTGAGTTGTGAAACTATTCCACACTCTTTCATGTGTGTTCTAAACTCGTAACTAAGATACTCTCCTCCACGGTCAGACTGTAGAAATTTGATCTTTCTATTACGATGATTTTCCACTTCATTCTGAAATTCTTTGAACTTTTCAAAAGTTTCAGACTTGTGTTTCATCAAATAGATATACTCGTATCTACTCAAATCATCCGTGAAAGTAACAAAATAACGATATCCACCTCACGCCGACACACTCATTGGTCCACACACATCAGTATGTATGGTTTCCAATAAATCTGTCGCCCGTTCCATTGAACCGGAAAACGGCGTTCTAGTCATCTTGCCCATAAGGCATGGCTCACATGTATCAAATGATTCAAAATCAATCGATTCCAAAAGTCCATCAGAATGGAGTTTCTTCATGCGTTTAACGCCAATATGACCTAGACGGCAGTGCCACATATATGCAGATATATCATTATCAAGTTTAATCCTTTTAGCATCAACATTATGAATATGCGTATTACTACTATGGAGATCCAATAGAAATAAACCATTCAACACAGGTGCATGACCATAAAAGATATTATTCATATAAATCGAACAACCATTGTTTTCAGATTTAAACGAATAACCACTTTGCATCAAACATGATCCGGATACAATCTTCATGCTCAGTGCAGGCACCAAATAACAATTATTCAGGTTTATAACTAATCACGACAGCATATGGAGAGGCAGCGTTCCGACGACGATCACATCAACTCTTGATCCATTGCCGACCCGCATCGTGACCTCATCCCTTGCTAGTTGTCGCTTGTTCCACAGCCCCTGAACCGAGTTACATATATTAGCAACCGATCCCGTATCAAATACCCAGGTGCTACTGCGAGTACTAGTCAAGTACACATCAATAACATGTATATCATATATACCTTTGTTTGCCTTGCCGGCCTTTTTGTCCGCCAAATACTTGGGGCAGTTGCGCTTCCAATGGCCAGTCCCCTTGCAATAGTAGCACTCGGTGTCAGACTTAGGGCCAGCTCGGGGTTTCTTTTCAAGCGCGGCAACAGATTTGCCGCCCTTCTTTCCCTTATGCTTGCCTTTCTTGTCCTTCTTGAAACCGGTGGTCTTATTGATCATCAACACTTGATGTTCTTTCCTAATCTTCACTTCTGTAGTCTTAAGCATTGATAGAAGCTCGGGAAGAGACTTCTTCATGCCCTGCATATTATAGTTCATCACGAAGCTCTTGTAGCTAGGTGGCAGAGATTGGAGAACACGATGTATGCCTAAGTCAATGGGAATCGTTATTCCCAAGGACACAAGCTTATCGGTGTACCCAGACATTTTGAGTACGTGCTCACTAACGGAGCTGTTCTCTTCCATCATGCAGCTAAAGAACTTTTTAGAAGCATTATAACTCTCTACGGCAGCATGGGTATCGAAAATCATTTTCAATTCTCCCATGGTATCAAAGGCATTGCCATTTTCGAAACGTTTTCGAAGTTCTGGTTCTAGCCCATACAGTATGCCGCAATGAACTAAGTTGTGGTCCTTCTGACGAGTTATATAGACGTTCTTTTCCTCGTCAGGGGCATCAGGAGCTGGTGGGGGGCCTAGCGGCGCCTCTAGCACATATTGCTTTTGTGCAGCAGTGAGGAGAATCCTCAAATTCATAGCCCAGTTGGTGAAGTTGCTACCATTCGTAGCAAGCTTCTCTTTCTCCATGAACACATTGAAATCAAAATCAGGTGGTGCCATCTACAACAGAATTTGTAAAATATATTTAGACTAAGTTTATGATAGATTGAGTTCAACTAATCCAAATTACTAATGAACTCCCACTCAAAAACGACATCCCTCGTGTCCTTTTGGTGATGACATGAACCAAATCCACTACACCAAGTCTGATCATCACGTGAGTCGGTGTAGCTTCAAAGGCGAGTATCCATATAGGCATCATATCAACTATATGACTCATGCTTAACCTTTCGGTCCGTGTTCCGAGGCCATGTCTGTACATACTAGGCTCGTCAAGTAAGAACCTTAGTATTCGCGTGTGTAAAACTGTCTTACAACCGTTGTATGAAAGCGTAGAGTCGAGAACACCCGATCATCACGTGATGCCTCAAAACACGATCCACAAAACGGTGCATACTTAAGGAAGAACACATTTTATCTTGATATCTAAATGAGGGATCATCTTATAATGCTACCAAAAGCGCCAAACTAGCAATATAAGATGCTAACATCTAATGTGTGAAGTGAGGTGATATGGTCCATGCATTTGATCTCTATCATTTGCATCGTGGTATGTCTCTATCATTCCTTTGTGTGTAAGGCCAAGGTCTATGGAACTTACAGGTTAAGTGAGTTGTAAGAGTATCTATCATACATCTACTTACAACAATACCATATCAAGACACTAGCCCAGCAACGATCTAAACTAGACGCCTCTAATTTATCAATTGCAAGTTTTACGTGGCTTAGGGCTTTCGGAGATAGAATCGGTCTTACCTACGAACATGAACCACAACAAGGATAACCAAGTTATTAGCAACTCGTTGTAAATCAGATATTGACTATAGTAGGAGAGACAGACACCCGCCAGCCACTTATGCAAAACAAGTTGCATGTCAGTCGTGGAACCGGTCTCATGTACGATGACATATAAGGTTGGTCCGGGCCGCTTCATCCCACTATGCCACCAATATCCAAAGTACATAGAATATGCAATAACATGATCATCATCGCCCACATATAAACATATGTGTACTACCCGTGCAAAGCACCTACGCATAGATCAGGCTCTGATACCACTGTTGGGTCCGCAGCATAGAAAACAAAAATTTTCCTACGAGGAGAACTATACGCCAAGATCTATCTACTAGATACAGAGCAACGGGTGGACATACATCCATAGAGAACTTACCCTCGAAGACAACGAGTTTTGTTAACGAGTAGGAACTCGTGGTTGATGTAGTCGTACGCTTGCCGATCTCAAGATCGTGTGGAAGTCCGAGCGCCGCAAATCAGCAGCGCATCCATCCTCGCACACACGTTCAAGACACCGGACAACCTCCACCTCCTCGATCCAGCGAATCAGCGGAAGCAGCAACTCCTTCTAGACGCAAGGCCACCGGGAACATGTATCTCGCTAATCCGAGACCATGGGGGAATATCTAGAGGGGGAGAGAGATCCTTCACGAGGAGGTGTGAGGATGAAGGAGGGAATGGGTGGCCTTTTATAGGAGAAGGGGGGTGCCCCCTCTCTCCATGGCCGGCGCATGAGGGGGTGACCCCTCACCTCCCCCATTCATGTGGTGGTAACCCCTCCACATTAAAATGCCCCTTAACATTCTCTTTTAAAGTCTCCACTTTAAATGCATTAAATTTCTCCAAATTTAATGCTCTCTCATTTAATAAAACTCTTTTATTTATTTTATTCAGAATTTTGTTAATTAATTTAATTAACAAACATTCACATAAACCCCTTGCAACATTTCAATATTACATGCAGAACCACTTTCTGCAATTTCACCCGAAACAATTCCTGTTTCTATCGAAACATTTCCTGCACTTTGCAAACCTTTTGTCTGGAACATATGTGCTCCTAAATGGTGTCCGGCAACCCTTAAGTGTGTCACCCTACGGTTCGCGAATAATGCAGACATGGTTGAGACTCCTCTCAGATCAATAATCAGAAGCGGGACCTGGAGATCCATACTGACTCCTCCATATTCAACGATGACTTCTATGATCGTGAGAATCTTTAACGTCAGCAATTTAATCCCTTTGTCTCATGATATAATACATGTCCGAGATTCGATCATCGGTATCCAAATACCTAGTTTGATCTCGTTACCGACATGCACTCTTTTCTCGTTCCCGTGATACAACATTCTAGTGATCACATCACTTGCTTGCAAGCTATCTTAATGTGATATCACCGAGAGGGCCCAGAGTATATCTATCCGTCATCTGGATTGACAAATTCCACTCTTGATCCATGAGCCTCAACATAACACCTTCGTAGTCCTGGACCCATCTTTATAGTCACCCTGTTACGGTGTGACGTTTAATGTTATCAAGATACTCTTTCGGTGTTAGCAATTAACATGATATCATGGTCTAAGGACTAAGACTACTTTGTATGATGTTATAGCAATATAAACATAATGACTTGATCTTAATGCTATACTTCGGATGAATGTTCATCACATCATTTCACAAATGCTGTGACCTTGTTATTAACAACATCCAATGTCCATGATCAGGAAACTTTGATCATCTTGTTAATCAACAAGCTAGTCTATAAGAGAGGCATAACTAGGAACCCTTTTTTGTTTATTAAACACACATGTATTGATGTTTCCTATCAATACAATTATAGCATGTAAAATAAACATCTATCATATACAAGAAATATATATAATAACAACTTTATTATTGCCTCTCAGGGCATATTTCCTTCAGTTCCGTTGTCAGATGTTTTTAAAATGACTTGTGACTTGAAAGATGATTTTGACTTGACCACAACAAAGTTGTAGACATGAAAACTAGGTTCCCACTTAAGTAATCTAGATAACTAAATTAGGCTCTACTACTAAGTACTTATGAAATAAAATTAGCTTATTGCAAACAAGACTAGAGCTTAGGATTCCTACTACGAATATCTTACTTACATTAGTGATAGTTTGCGAGTACTTAAAGAGTACTCATGGATTTTTTCCTGGCTATTTCCAAGGCCAGACTACGAGGAAGACTACTCGGAAGATGGACAGCAGGAGGTCTATGATAACTAGGATCATCTCCCATCGTCAGCATTGCCTGTAACCCTGAAGATGGAGCCCCTACTACGTTTACTTTCCGCTGCTTTGATTGGATTAAGACTGGATCATGAGATCCTCTATTTGTAAGACTATTATGGTTTATAATGGATGATGTACTGTGGTACCAATTCTGTTATGTCTCATAAAAATGGTAATCCTAGGATTGCGATGTACGGCATAACAGGTATCTGGACTTAAAAATCCGGTTGTTGACAAGTTGGTATTAGAGCCATCCTAACCATAGGAGACCCTAGTTAGAATGGACGTTTGAAAAACTTAGTTTCAAAACAAAGAAAATGAGTATTTACGAAAACCTATTCTCACTCTTACCCTTGAGATTCTTTCAAAAAGAGTTCACTTGTTCCTCAAAACTCTTGCAAATCTGGAACTGAAGCACCATGTGGATCACCTGGACTTCATGCTGCACGAGACTCAGAAGGAGCTGGACAATGCTAGTGCCTACGCCAACCAGAAGCACGCTATTGCAGTCGAGAAGGACCAGACCCTCGTCATGCTTGCTAGGGAGCGCAAGTCACTTCGTCGCTAGCGTGACAAGAACGACCGCATCATCGCTCGACTTCGCCAGAAGGTGGCAACTCTTGAGGAGACCATCCATGATCAGGAGATCCAGCTTGAAGATAGGGAGGAAGAGGAAGGTGAAGACATCCGTGGCAGCGTCGATCAGTTTTTGGTGGGCAGCTCTCCCCTTCTCCGCTTCGGCCGCTCCGGTGGAGCGTCGCGGTGGACCTGCTGCCCCTTGTGCGGCTGCGGCTTGCCGGAGCTGCGGTACGCGGTTTCCCCGTGCGGCGACCGAGAGATGGCGACGTCGGCTTTTGAAGGTTTGAAGGTGAGGTTGCAGGTGACCAAGTCGGCGTCGCCGTCTGTCGTGCAAGGTGGAGGTGCTTGCACCGAGGAGCGTCAACTTCCTGGTCGCAAGGGGAGTCCTCCTAGTCCAAGCTATCGTAGGAGATGCGGCGGGTTCCGCCGGCGCATCGGCTTGCTCGACAGAGACGAGGCCAAAGTTTAGTTTGGACTTTAATGTAATTTTCATTTTACTCTGGACTTTTCTGTAAGAGTCTCGGTTTAATGCAATCAGATCCCTCTTTCGTAAAGAAAAAGGTGCATAGATGTATATAAATTTAGAAAAATCTATCACATCTAATTCGAGAAGTATGTTTTATCTCTTTACTAGTATTTGGGAGAAGGCCTTAAATAGAAGGCTGCATTTATATAGGTCCGACTCACTTGGCCCAGCTGAGAGCATCTCCTTGATCAGTGGAGTAGAGAAAAGCCGTTCTCCACGGAACATTCGAGAAAAGAAAACGGAGTGTGCTCGTCTCGGCGGCGGGGCGGCACCGGTGGGAGTCAGGACCCACCAGGACAGGGCGGAAGGGCGATCGGGTGAAGATACGAAGAGGACACAGGTGAGGTCGAAGCAAGCAGCCAGTCTTGGTCCTTCTTTCCCGATCTACTTAATCGCCTAAAACCCTAGTTTGTCCCCTACGTCCAGAACGGCAGAACCCCTAATTCGCCAGGAAATGTTTGCAGCAATCTTCCAGTACCACCAAGATGCAGGCGAATCTGGACAGGATCACGGAGCAGCTCAAGGAGCTACCTTTGCTCAGGAAGCAGCTCGGCGAGCACCAAGGTGGCCTGGAGCAATTGGCTCACCAGATCGGTTTGGCGGCGGAGGTGAAGAAGGACCAGGCGGAGCCGCACGCGGTGGCGATGCGGGGCGCACCGCCGGCGGCGGCTGGGCCGGCCGAAGGAGGATACGATTACAGACGTCTGGTGAAGGTGCAGTTCCCTGCCTTCAGTGGAAAAGAGCCCAAGATGTGGCAGCTCCGCTGCAAATCCTACTTCGAGTTCTACCAGATGCCAGCGGAGCTGTGGGTCATCTGGGCGTCGTTTCACATGGAAGGGAGGGCCGCGGTGTGGATGCTGACACAAGACAAGAAGCACCTCGAGGAGGGTGGATGGGATCGATTTTGCCAGGCCGTGCAGGAGAGATTTGGGCCAGATGACTACCAGAAAAAACTCAGGGCCCTGATGGAGTTGAGGCAAGAGAGGACAGTGGGGGAGTACAGAGACCAATTCGAGGAACTAATGTGCCACGTAATGTCATTCGACCATGGCATGGACACGGTCTTTCAGGTGACTATGTTCATGATGGGTCTGCGACAAGAGATAAGTGCTGTGGTGAGATTGCATAGACCCAAGTCAGTGGATGATGCTGCCGAATTGGCGATGCTGCAAGAAGAAGTTCTCGAAAATGCAAAACAAAGAGCTCAGAGGGTCGACTACGAAGAATGAGATGCTACCATTGGCAGGTGCGGCGTAAGTACCGTCTACCGTGGTGTGGATGTGATGACATAGATGAAATCTCGTCTTTAAAATTAATGACGTGTTTTGGTAAAACTTTGCCCTTGGAGGAGGGAACACCTGATTTGCTGTTAGTTTCAGATGCACTTCGGTATTATCCATTAACAATTCAATGTCTGTCGTGAACCTTAATCTGTCAAATTTTATTTTCCTCATATCGTTGCTTTAGAGAATGCAATATATGCGGTGAGCCTTTAACTATCAAGCTCTTTTTTTTTGCGGGTAACTATCAAGCTCTTTTTTGTCCGATCCAAATGCTATAATTTAATCTGTTTCAGTGCTAAGAACATGGAAGGTCGTGGTTACATTTTCTTACATGTGTGAACATCTATGGATGTGTATCCGTGATGAGGCTTGATCCATTTTCTTTTTTATCTTATCCAAATACTGCATGTTCAAACTATTTGTCATTGGTAACATGAAAATTTTGGCATTCATTCACCTGTTCCGGCTTTTGGCATTGCTAATCTGATCCGAATGCTGTATGCAGTTTTCATTCTTGCTTTTGATGTGTCAATATATTGCTAATTTGCTATGCTGGAAATTAGAAAGTTTTCAAGCCAACGGAATGGTTTTTGCATGGGGATATAGATAGATCCAAGGCAGAGTGATTGTTTTGAAGTCAGTGTTTCTACATATTTTTACTAGATCATGTTTTTATCACAAGAATACATGACTCCAGTTCTGCATTGCACGTAAAGGTGTTTTGGCAAAGGAAAACTGTTTTTCTATGTTAACTGGAAGTGTTTAATTGAAGTCTGAAGATGTTAACACTCTGTCGTAGAACTTCATGGGAAAGGTTGAGGCGTCTCTTGTGTCTGCAATGATGCTAGGTTCAGGCCTGGGTGGGTGATTAAACATTGATGTTTCTTTCCGGATATAGAAGTTCAGTTAAGGTGCAGGCAATTAAAAACTGCTTATTTATTAACTGGATGTCTTTACCTTAATATGGATGGCGCTGGCCTGTAAATACACCGTGTCATGCCTTGCCTAACATTTGGTTCTTATATTAAGCGAGTTAGAATCTATATCTGTTTACCTCTTAATGCTGAAGTTTATAGCCTATTCTGTTTCTTGACGTTTATTTCCAATTAATCTCACGCTTGCTTGCTTGCTTGCTTGCCGTTGTTTAATCTTACCATGCCAATCCATGCATATAATCTGCTGGGTCTTCACTCCCACAATGCCACAAATTGTTTTTACGCTGTAGCTTGAGTTCTGGGTTAGATAGTTGCACAACACACACCAAATTCCATTTGCTAGAATTTTGTCTAGAGCACTGGAAGTGTGGTTTACGATATTTGCACATTTGCAGCCTTTTTACCCCCTTTCACCGAGCGGTGAAGTGGGTTCGCGTGTCAACTGATGTCTGCCATATCTACGGTTGTTTTAGTTGGAAGTCTTGCTTGCGATGCCCACTTCTTATGAAATTGTTGCTTACCAGATTGAAGCAGGTTCGCGGGCTAACTATTGCTGATATCTACCATCTTCATACACTTGGTGATTTGTTTGCTATCTGTGTCACAAGGCTTTGATGGTTTACTGCATTCTGAACTGAACTGAATTAAGCTTCACCCCGGCCAAAAAAGAATTAAGCTTCACTTTTCTGAATGTGATGTGCACGTGTTTGGTATCAGGCTGCAATGGTGAAGAATGCCACCCCAAAATCTGGCATAATTTGTCCAAAATATCCATTCTACAGCACTAAACTTTTCTCAACTTCTAGTCCCTAACGTTTTGAGCATAGACATCCCACTGCGATTAGCATTATTGACTTGCAATTACTCCCTCCGTTTCAAAATATAAGATGTTTTAGCTTTGTGAAGGAATGTATCTAGACCTCTTTTAGCGTGTAGGTTCATCTACGTTGTAGATGAACCTACACGCTAAAAGAGCATTTCATTCAGAAAGCTAAAACATCTTATATTTTAAAACAGAGGGAGTAGCATAGTGTGCATTCGACACTGGACTACGTTTGTGGTGAAATGGCTTGAATCCTTGGAAAAATGCCAACACGGTTGACATGTCTATGTTGTTCAAAAACGTCATCGTGATTGGCGTGTCTTTGAGGACCATAAGTAGAAGAAAATTTCGCAAGGAACCGTGAGAGGAGTTTAGTGATGTAAAGAGCCGTTTAGAGCAAATTCCTCCAAAAGCCGACGGCTTCTTGATCGATTTATAACAACAATTGTCCCAATTTTGATTGCTCTTTACATGCCATGTCATCTGATCTGATCCTGTTAAAAGAAAAACGGAAATGAAGTCTCTAAAAAACGAAAGAGAGAAGAAAGCGCTGACGTGGCAATGTGGATACCAAGAAAGAGGATAGAGTAAGGATAGGTAGGCAAGTTGGTGGTCTCCCCGTGTTCCGTCCAGCCCGTGGCCATGGCGGCCGCCGTCCACCACCACCACCTCCAACTCCACCTCCTTCTATTTCCGCCGCCTCGGCAACCCGGCCTCTTCTTCACGCCGCGTTCCGTCCTGCCTACCTGCCTCCGCTCCTCCCTCCGGGCTCCCACCTGCCACCTCGCCGTCGCCCCCCTTGAAGAAGCAGATCAGCAGGAGGACAAGGAGGAATTCGTGGTCGTCACCTTCTACAAGCTGGTTCCCGTCGAGGACCCACGCGCCGACGTCGCCGCGCACCTCCACTTCCTCCAGGTTAACCTCTTCCACCTCACACCATTTAGTTCAGTTCAGTTCACCAAACAATAAACATACACTTATACATTGCATTGCATTGCATCTCCTCTGCATATTTACTACAGGGACGCGACATACATGGCCGCATTTACATGAACGAGCAGGGGATCAATGCTCAGGTAAGCCAAAGCCTCTGTTCTCGACATAATCTCACAGGAAAATGTGGTAAATGTTTTCGTCAAAAGCATAGGGAAATGTGCACTAGCAATTATGTCATGCATTTTTTAGAAGAGTCACCATACCGTGGTTCCGCAGTACATATACTCACTATGAACATAATCTTCTAAACGGAATTAACAATCAAGTAAACCGAGCAACTGCTAACACCAGCAAGGAGTATATCACCATAGTCACAAATGTCACATTTCACAACTTAGTTTATACTTCAACCTGCACTAGTTTATACCTCAACCAGCATGAATATGTTGGTCAATGTTTTAGTCAAAAGCACAGCTGCGCAGGGAACTGTGCACTAGCAACTATGTCGTGCGTGTGTGGAAGCTTGAGAGAGTCACGATACCGTGGGTTCCACAGTACACATACCCTCTCTGAACATAACCTTAACACTGAACCTACAATGAGGTAAACCGAACAACTGTTAACACCAGCAATGAATTTACTTCGTCACCATAACAATGTCACATCTCATAACCTATATCCATGTGCCTCCTAGCCTCCAATGAATATTAGCAAGGACAAGAAACGTGATTGCAGGGTGGAGTAAAATCTTGTTAGCGATATATAAATGCCGCAGGTTAAGGCATGGTTAGTTTGCCATAGGCATCCAAGAAAGGTGCAGGGCGGTAGAGTGGTTAGATTAATACATGCTTATGTCCTAGGTCCCATGTTTGCATGAGCAAATAATTTCCGTAACACACAGTGACCTGGGATGTCCATTAATCCAAATTTTCGTACCCATGATTGTCCTTCCTCTATGGAGGCTGAACTGTAACTCTAAATTCTCCCTGTGCAAGGAAATGAAACGCAAAATCTTTTTACATTTTATTGAAAAATGATTATTCTTACCAACTCATATTCTAACTTTTGCTCTTGTCACAGTACAGTGGTCCATGCAAAGACGCAATGGCGTATGCGGACTGGCTCAGAAAAGACCATCGCTTTTCTGATATACTCGTCCAAATTTCGCCAGCGTTAAGTGGGCATGCTTTTCCTCGGTTGAAGCTGCGGTATAAACCGTCACTTGTTCAGGTAATATAAGCAACGACTACTATTTCATATGTAAATAAAGTTCAGTATCTTCACACGTGTACAGTCTGATATTCTCGGTGCCTCGGTGATAAGATGAAGATTGTGGTTCCCAGGGGTGTGGGGGTGCATAATCTCTTACCTGCTAAGTGGTAACCATTTAAGTAACTGACTATGTTACAAGAAAATAATTGAATATGTTATCCCAGACTTCTAGTCATAGGTCTAAATGGTGAAATTGGGAACAGGTATGTTCTCCAAGAGTTGAGAAGAAAATAGTTGTCATATTGTGTACAAAGTTTCAGCTCACAACCTTGTGTACCTATGAACTCGGCGACCATTTCACATTCTGAACTTTCCTGGATCTTCTCCTGATACTATCATATACGGTGGCAAGCCTCCTATACCTTTTTCCTGTTGCTTTCGTTTTGAGTGGTGAAATGGACTCGGTTATCTTACTGATTCCCATTGCAACTAGTTGGTATTTCTTTTGCCCAGTGTGTTCTTAACTTTTTTTTTGTAATGCTGGAATAAGGATTTTCGTGTAAATTAGTATGCTAAAACTTAATGCAAGTTCAACCAAGATCTACGCTGTAAATTTCGTGATCCGTCTATAGTTCAGAGAATTTTTTTGAAGCTTATAGGAGTTTACATGCTATATAAATATCGTTCTTGCTCTGTTTAAGATGCTGAAGATGACACGCCAAGCCGCCAAAGACATGTACTGCCATCATTGAGTGTCATATTCACTACAGGTCTACAGCAATGTTTTCTGTGTCACCTTGTGCAACAGTTATGAAATTGCATTATTAGAGAATTTTTTTTTCCATATGAGCTTATTTGGTACAAGTGAAAAGATTTGTTTAGTTTACTATATTCAGACTTGAGAGCATGCCAGAGATAAGTCCAATTCTCCAGACATCTCATTTGAAAACAAAACTTGCAGTTGGAAGGAGGCAGTTGTCATCTTCCTTTGGTGGAACCTAGCATGCGTGCTTCACCACTGACCCCATCTGAGTGGAGGGCAAAACTTGAAGCTAGAAAACGCTGTGAAACCGAAGCAGCTGGATATACATGTGAACGAAAGGTTTTGCTCCTTGATGTTAGAAATGGTAAACTAATTTCTTTCCCCCCACCCCAGTAGTTGCCAGTCAGGAAGCACCGTTTTGATAAATCTCTCTGTTATGTTTGGTGGGTTGATTTGATTTGAAGTAAGTAGTAATTAACTTATATGTTGTTGTTTTGCATCAGACTATGAATGGGACATTGGGCATTTTGAAGGAGCTAAGAGGCCTAACGTGGACTGCTTCAGAAGCACTTCCTTTGGGCTCTCAGAGCAGGAGGTATTCCTCTAGTTAATGCCGGCTTGCTGCAATGTAATTCGTGTATAGATGAGATGTACTTCCTGTTTAATTTGAATGTATATGCAGATTGATTCGACGGATCCTCTGCATGGAGTAGATAAAGAGAACACAGACATATTAATGTACTGCACGGGTGGCATACGATGTGACGTATATTCAACAATTTTGAGGTAAAAAAAAGTCTGTATATGTTATTGGATGGGTGCCTATATATTTACTTAATTTGCATGAAATACTTAATCCGTGTGTCCTTGACAGGGACAAGGGTTTCCCGAACCTGTACACTCTGAAGGGGGGCGTGTCTAACTATCTGAAGAGTGAAGGATGCACAGAGTGGGTAGGCAATCTGTTTGTGTTTGATGACCGGCTGTCCCTGCCACCGGCAAAGTTTGCAGAAGAAGGTGATGCAGGAGAAGAAGGTGATATTGACAATGGGAAGCCACCGTCATCGTCATCACGGTGGTTGGGTCGGTGCTACATATGTGGATCGGAGGTGGAGGAGCTGAGGCACCGCAACTGTGCCAGCATCGACTGCAACCGCCTCTACCTGTATGAACCTTGGTTCCTAGATTGCGTTGTACGTACTGTATTACGTAGATATATGTAGGTAGACTGAGCCGCTGATTGTGAATGTGGGAACGATCTGCTGCAGGTGCTGCGGGTGGTGCTTGGAGGAGCTGCGGGGCTGCTGCTGCTCGGAGTGTCGAAGCGCACCACGGCTGCGGCCCCTGCTGCCGGGACACCAGAGATATGACAAGTGGCACCTCTACCGCGACGACACCTCGACCATCTCTAGTTGATTTCAGATTTACTAGATTACTAGCATGCTGTCATGTCTCTTTTTCTATGTTTACTTGTTCTAGATAGATAGGGAGATGTGTACTTGCAACTTCCAACCACAAACGTATAAAAGAACTGCGATTAGTATTTTCTTTCTGTATTGAAAAGGTTTACTTCTAGATATGGAATGTAGCCATTTCTGGTACCTTTACTGCAATCTAATTCGTTGACACTTTCGGTGCATCTTAGTTTATGTTTTTGAACTACAAGATTAGCGCACATGTGAGTCCTGCCCACGTTTCCCTTCTTGGAGGTGTTGCCGAGGAATGTCGGCACCTCACTCGCGCCCTCGTGGTGGTGTCTCCAGGTGAAACCTCTACTTTGTTCCCAATTGGCAATGATGGCGGCTTCGACGTCATTTCTTTCTTGAACTAACATCACTTTTGGAGACACTGTCTGGACAAACATATGAGTTCCGGTGTTGCATAACTCTGTTCCAACCCTTGAAGGATGACGGCACCAGCATCGGCCCATCGAAGGAAGAAAAGATTGTGAAATTCTCAAAGCCATCTTTTACATTTGCAAGGCCTCATATGTGAAGGCGCACAATGCTAATGCTAATCCGGTGTTGCATAACTCTGTTCCAACCCTTGAAGGATGACAGCACCAGCATCGGCCCATCGAAGAAGAAAAGATTGTCCCTGCAAAGAAAAAAAGGAAGAAAAGATTGTGAAATTCTCAAAGCCATCTTTTACATTTGCAAGGCCTCATATGTGAAGGCGCACAATGCTAATACTAAGTCGAGGATGGTCAAAAGGAGTTTGAATGAGAAACTGAAGGCCACCAGATGAAGTGTAGATGAGGGCTCCGAGATGAAAGATAGTGCTGGATGAAGGCTCCGAGATGGAAGATAGTGGGCTGGAAGACACCGAGTTTCTCTGGAAGACCCGGACACCCCCCACATGTTTTTTCTTGCGAAATTTCACCAATCTTAATAATCATCAATAGTAGTACAGAAAGACCTAAAAGTAATAAAAATTACAAATAGATCATTGGACCACCTAGCGACGACTACAAACACTAGCACGAGCCGAAGGCGCGCCGCCGTCCTCGCCCCTCCATCACCGGAGCTGGACACCCCCCACATGTTGATGGCGAGAAAAACGATGATTAGTTATGTCATGCCTGTGTGTATTGAGAAATCTGTTGTTTTACTTTATCTCGTTGTTGTGTAGCACTTATAATTTGTTTCTGTATGAAATTGATGCTCCTGAAATTTATGTGTGTGTAGCGTCTGGGGCTGCTGACAAGCAGTGCAGCTAGGGCTAAACTCCAAACAGAGAATTTTCACCTAGGTAAAAATTCGGGCATGGAGAGTTGCTTTGAGTCGTGTTCCTACAAGAACAAGTAAGCACTAATCTAAGTGATCTTCTGGCCTATTGTGCATAGTTATGAGCTATTCCATTAATCTCCCTGAGTATGTGGAAGATCGAAGCCTGCAAATGGTGGAAACGGTTCTGAAATTGGATAGCATGTCTTCTGATTTCCCATAACATTGTCTGGTCTTTCGCTCCTGGCCCACCACAACTTTTGCAAAGTTGAGACGGTCTGTAAAGAAGACTGGATCCTTAAACTTGATGGCTGAAGCAAAATGTGCAACCAGGAGCATGATATGAGCTTCAACATGCAGTGGAGATTGAATCTCTTTTTTTGATGCCAAAATAAACACATCAGTTCGTCCTTCAGGAAGAGGTTCAACATAGTAAATTCCAAGCGCCGCCGTGGCCAGGGCTGCTCTTCTCCCTTTTTTCCAAGCCGCACCAGCATAGACTTTTGGTCCTATAAAAGAGAAATCAGAGAGAACCAAGAAGCCCAAAGGAGACTGCAAGTTTCTCTCCGGCGTTGGAATAGGAGAGCACGTTTCCAGATCATTTATTAGAGCATAAGTGTGCAACACCATCTGCTGGGGTTAGTTTTTTTCTCCTGCGAAACAATCAAACAACTCATCGTTCCTTGCTTTACAGAGACACCAGAGAAAAGTGAACATGAAATTCAATTCATGGCAGGGTGTCCTTGATTCAGAAAATCAAGAACAAGTTGAGAAAGCTTATCTGAATTTGCTGCAAGAAATTCAGATTTGACAAACCAAGGGGGCAAGAACCAAGCAGCCTTTGCAAATGGACAGATAAAGAACAAGTGAAAATCTGTTTTAGGAACATCGCATCTACAACATATCTTTTTTTTAAACGAGGCAAAAGTTTTGCCTTTCATTGATATAGAAGAGCTGACCAGTTTATGAGGAAAACTGGCCGAAAACCGTTACAACACAACACCACACGCCAGCCCCAAGGCTGCGCTCCACACGGGTCGATGACCAACCAGGTCGACACCACACCTCAACGCAACAGGCGGAGGCGAAAGACTGGAGCCATTGCTCCAAACAACCACACCGGCCCCAGGGCCGCGCCCCGCCAGGCGGAAGACGAACTCACCTCTTCCAAACCACCCAAACACACCACAGGTCCTTCAGTCCGGTGGACATCCAAAGCGAGGCCCCAAGAGGCAAAGAGACACAATAGCGCCGCCCACACTCGATCCCGTGAGGGATCTAGGGGTTCCCCCAGAGAGCCCGGGCAAAGGATCGAAAACACCGCTTCGACGACGACTTCAAGAAGGATGCGGCGCCCATGGGCGTCATTGTCGTCGGCCCTGGCCAGCCGCCAGGGCAAGGCTTTCGCCTAGCGATGAGTCCCAAACCTCACGCCCGCCCAACAAGGACCGGCACAACCGCCACACCTCCTCACCCACCTCACACTCCCGACGATCAACATGCATCCCTTCCACAGCCACACCTAGGCTCCCTGTTGCCGTGACAAAACCGCCGTCCGGATTATCACCGCTGCCCGCGAGTTAGTTGCTGAAAACAACCAGAGTGAACCCGGGCAGCCGCCACCGCAAAAGGAATCGTAGATCACCGCCACCAAAACACCTCCCTAGCGACCCGGATCGAGCCTGGACAAGCCCACGCCGCCACGACGAGCCCTTCGCCTACGCGCCACCCGCCAAGCGCCACCGCCCACCGACCACGCACATAGACGCGCCACGCTGGCTGAGAGCCCCATCACGGCTAGACGAGGCCTCCCGCGCCGACACCACACGCCGGAGCCGCGACCCGCACAAGCGCCTATCCTCAAGAAGATTCACAAGACGTCGACAGTGCCCATCCTCTTCCAGCCACGCGAGCAGCCAACCTCCCCTCCACGCATCGGGCAGCACCACCGCACTCCCTCGAGAGGTCGTGAAGCCCCGGATCGAAGCGCATCCGCCACGGCCCGCCCGGCCCACCTCTGGCTCAGATCGAGCCTAGGCCGCGCTGCCGCCGTCACCACCTGTGACTGCGCCGTTGGGCCGACGCCATCCTCTCCATGCTGCCCGACAGCCCGCCACCGCAAGCAGCCGGGTCGAATAGCATGCGGCACTCCAGCAGTCATGCGCGCCGCCGAGAGCCACCAAAATGAGAGAAAGCAGAGCCCCGCCGCCGCCTCCCCGCAAGGGCTTAGCCCAGTGGAGACCCCCGACGGCGGCGAGGGGAGTGGGCGGCGGGGAAGGGTGGCGGTGGCCGAAGGTTTGGGTAGCCGCCCGTGTCGCCCAGGATAGAGCGATGCGGGGGCGTTTCGGTGCGAGTTTGGCAGGCCATGTATTACAACATATCTTATCAGAGGCTCTATTACCCGAGGCTAGAGCATGTCGCAGGATTCTCCATGCAAAGGTCTTCACTCTAGGGATCATGTTCTTGCATCTCCACACCTGGTTCATAATGGTCTTTGTGGACTCCTAAACTTGTTCTGGAGGCGGCGTACCTGTATCAAAAAGCATTTGCAAACAAGCTCTACATGCAGATTTAGTGTTAGAAACCCTTCTCCGACTAACACGCTCTGACGGGAGAGTAGCATGTCACAATAGGGGTTTAAGCGCCTGTTAGTACTGTCTTAGTGCGCTCTACCCTATCTCTGTTGAAGGGGTGTCGTGAGAGTACATTTGGGCCTTTCTTTTTGTATGTGGCAGAAATTTAAAATAAAATACTCCTTGTGGTAAACCATTAGAAAAGATCCAAAAAAGATCGGTCGAAGCAAGATCTAAAGTCTCATACCTAGAGAAATTTAATCTTCATACACCACCATCAAAGCCAGGAAGGAGATCTCGCCGTTGAACGAAGGACCCAATATCACTTATTTTAGACGATGCCATCTTCATTGACATGAAGACGTAAAAGAAAATAACTATCAAAACCCTAGCCTAATTTTTTAAATATATTACTTTTATTGAAAACTCTAAACATAGATTGGATTTCCCGCTCCTCTCCACGCCGGCGAGGCTGTTAGTAGGAGGAAGAACCGATCTATGGAGAAGGTTACGAAAGAGGTTGAGGTGGAGGCGGCTATATGCTGTTTTTGAAACAACTTTGAAGGAATCCAAACACATTTCTAGAGCAACGGTCCACACACACGCCCCAACCAAACAGAAAGTCGTTTTTTTTTGGAGAGAAACCAAACAAAATCTCGTGGTTAGACCGTTGATGGTAGGATTTCATTTGTTCTTTTATGGGCTCTATCCAATCTACGAGTTAATGAAGTTTAGGCCGGGCCCAGATGAAAAAGCCCAGGAGGCGAGGAGCGCTCTAGAATCTCCAATCCCCGCACCGCAGCCTCCCCATATCTTCCCTTTCCACTTCGTTCTTCAGAGTCTTGGGTTCTTTGTCAACAACTTCTTGAGCGGGTTGGTTCTGCGGCGAGATCGAGAGAAATCAAGGGGCAGGTGAGCGCGCTCAGGTCAATCTTAGTCGATTGCGTGTTCACGAACTGGAATTCCAACAATTTCTTGTTCGCTCATCCGGATTTGGGGAATTTGCAGGCATTTCTAAATGTTCGCCAACCCCTCCGACCTCGGCTACTCCCATCCCATGGCGGCGAATAAGATCCAACGCGGTTCCTCCGGCTGCTTCCCGGAGGAGATGATCCGTGAGATCCTCCTCCGCCTGCCTCCCAGGCACCTCCTCCGCTGCCGCACCATCTGCAAGGCCTGGCGTCGCCTCGCCACTGACGACGCCATCATCCTCGACCACCACGCCCGGCAGCCAGCCCAGCCCCTCCTCACGGTGTACCCCTTCATCGCCCCGCACATCAACTGCCTCGAGGCCGTCGACCTCAGCACCAACAAGCGCCGGATGGTCGCGCGGTTCGTCGAGAGGGCGCCCCGCCCCTTCTCCAACGACGACGCCGCGGCCAACATCACCTACAACATCTACGGTGCGGTCGTGGTCCACGCCTCCTGCGACGGCCTCCTCCTCCTCAGCTTCCACGAGACCTTCTTCGTCTGCAACCCTGCCACACGCCAAGGTGCTCTTCTGCCGCTGTTTCGTGATGGCCACCGACAAATCGCGGGGTTCTACAGGCACGCTGCTTCCGCGGAGTACCGGGTGCTGTATCACCAACTGCGGTATAACCGAGTTGAGGGCCTCCGGAGGAAGTACTACGTCCTCACGCTGGGATCCCAGCAGGCCAGGAACATCGAGCTTCGCACATCGTCAACTGCCGTGGGCGAGGGGTTGGACAAAGGGCTGGCCGTCTCCTCCAAATGGCCGCCCGTCTTTCTCCATGGCAGCCTGCACTGGCCGCCGCAGCAGAGCCAAGAGGGCAACATACTGGTGTTCGACACAGCTGCTGAGTCATTCAGGTGGATTGCTCCTCCCCCCACGGCTGTGATACAGGATGAGAACAACGACACACGGCTGTTTGAGATGGAGGGCACGCTTGCCATGTTCTGCTGGGAGCAAGATGCGAGGATATCTGATCTTTGGTTCCTAGAGGATTACGAGGAGGCGAACTGGGTCTGCAAGCACCGAGTTGAGCTGCCAGTCAAGCTTGTTTATGAGCCTTTGCCATTTTATCCGGCTATCCCGTATCAAGAAGGGGATATGCTGGTGCCAGAAGGCTCTGACACCGTGTTGCATTATGGTAAGGCTGGGAAATTGCAGGGTTCTTTTGACTGTTTTGTTATGGGCGTCAGAATTACTCCACATATGCTCAAAGAAAGCCTGGTCCTCCATGAGTTCCTTCATACACAGCAGAATGGTGGTGCTGGTGAATGGTTCTCCGAGGTTGAATTCGCTGATGGTCTCCCAGTGACCGAGCTGCCCTTTTGAAGTTTTGAGCATCTGTGTTTTCAATATTGCAATCTCTAGTGATGAAGCTCGGACTGATTAGCTTTTCTGATCAGTTTTACCTATTCAAAAGGTTTGCCCGTTTCAGGGTTGGCACAACGGTTATCAGAGATTCACAGATATTCATACGGCTTCTTTCTCTTTAAAATTTCGACAGCAGGGTTTTCTTTTAGTCTGCGCAAGTTGCTTGTGCTATGTTTCAGTAGAATGTATGTTGTAAACTGCATGTTTCCAGAACATGAATCATGAACAAATTGCATGTGTTCTGAACACGATTTTGGATGACTTGGGCACCATACAAGAGGATACACTGGCAGGTCATGCTGGCTGTTATCAAACTTGTTTCTGATATGAATACCATTGCTATGTGCTGTTTTTATCGCCGAAATTTAGGATATCCTTATTATGTTCTGAAGATTTTTTCAGTGATCTTTACCTGGCACTCATGCTACTATTAGGATGTTATTTTTGTGCCATTGTTGAGGTGATTGTTCTATAAGCTCCTCCTAATTTTTTGTACTGGAAGCTTTTGTCTAGCGGGTTATCTCACCAATGTTTTCATCAAGTTCATGCTTTGTTTACATCATAGGCACGTCTCGTTGTTTGAAACTGAATATTATCATGCATGAAAATTGCCTTGTATGAAAATATTTTAAGTATTTTGACTGCAATTGGCAAAAGAACATTAGGTATGGTATTTACTTATGGCTGAGAACATGGAGTGTCATGTTCTGGCTTCTGAGGAAAATTTATACTCCGTAGTATCTATTTGGAAGTGATGCCCAACTGTTGAACTTAAATTGTCGCCTACATAATGCCACTGACGCAGTTACACAGCGGAGTGGCATTGTGGTATTGCTACTTACTATGGCTCATATTAGTGTTTCATGCATTGGATATTGAGTTATCATCTTAAGTTAGAACTCCTTGGGCTCAGACCTGAACTAGTTTTGGGAACTGATGTTGAAGACCTTTAGTTTCTGTATGCATATTAGACTCATGAAATTGAAGTATGGAGTGACTGCTGTTTTGGCATGATAAAAGCTAGAGCTCAATTTTGCCTGCATTGTGCATGGCCGATCTTGAGCTTATGATTTTGGTCTCAGGGCTGTGCAGGAAAGCGCAGTTGAATTTCTAGTCCTTTAAGGGAGTTTGGTACGCTGTTACACTCGTAAGCAGTTTGGAGGTGTAATTTACTCATCACAACTAATACCTTTTGCATGCAACCCTGTAAACAATTGTTTGGATAGACAGTGCACATGGTTGGCAAACTGTGACTAATAATAACTCAGCGTGAACTGCGCATTGTGTGAAAAATTATGTAAGTTGGACTTTTCGCAACATGATTTGTAATTTTTCATTCCTAGGCCGGTTGATGAGTTGGCTCTGATCTAAGAGATTTCGTCATCTGACGATAATTAGCTCATGATTTTTTCTTGACGAGCAGTACCACCAAACAGAAAGCCTCGGTGCAACTTGTGCAACATGTTATGGCCCATTTTGTAAAGTACAATTATTTCCTAAATTTTGTTACTGAGTTGAAGTAACTTTGAAGTCCGTCGATGTTCTTCGTTGATCTTGTTATGGTTATTAAATTTCCGCTAGTTTCCTTTCTATTCTCTTCCATTTATTTTCTTGTCAGTCATTTTTCCTATCTTATCTTTATTTTTTCTATTGTATTTATTTTCCTTTTTAGTTTGGTACTATTTAATAAATTGGTTTTGATTTTTTGCTCCTTTTTACTTTTGTAATTTTCCATGCATTTTACCACATACTTCATTTATGTCATTGCTTTGTTGATACAACAAGTAGAAGTTGGGCGAATACTTTTTGTCGTACATGAACATTTTTTATAGATGTTGAGCCATTTCTCCAAAGTTCTATGAACATTTTGTTTACAAACATAAAACATTTTATTTGCCATGCATGGTATTTCTCTTAGACGGTGAAACATAAATAATTATGTATACTTATTTTGAATTCTGTTATTGTATATATTTTCTAATTTCACTTATTAAACGATATAATTATGTGGTTTCCCTAAAATGCAAAATCATAAAACAAAATATATAGGCGTCCTCCCGTCGTGCAATGATTGCGTACAAGTTTCGATGTCTGCCTGCTCGAATTTTGCTGCATTTCTCATGTGACGGCCACGCGGGCCGCGGGCTCATAGTTCTTTCAAGAGTGAAATGCGTCAGAGGTCCTGGAACTCATTGGCTGATTGCGTACAAGTTTTGATGTCTGCCTGCTCGAATTTTGCCGCATTTCTCATGTGACGGCCACGCGTGCCGCGGGCTCATAGTTCTTTCAAAAGTGAAATGCGTCAGAGGTCCTGGAACTCATTGGCTGCGTCTAAAACGGTCTTGGAACACAGGAAATGTCTCATCACAGTCCCTAAATTTGTCCTAGTTCCTTCAAGAGTGAAATGCATCAAAGATCCTGGAACTCATTGACTGCGTCTAAAACAGTCCAGGAACATAGGAAATGCCTCATCACAGTCTCTAAACTTGTCCACGATGCCCATCTATGGTCCTGGCTATGTATCATGCTGACATGGCGACGTCATGGACCCGCGATGGCGCTCCTGGGTGGCACACGACGCATGTGACGAAATGCTGAAGCGTTATGTGCCTACAATTCCCCTTTGCAAACCCTAAATCGCCTGAGTTGGAGTGGCAGAGCAACTCCAAATCGATGGAGATGGTTGGAGCTGGCGCGGCAGACAACGCTCGTCTGCACAGTTGACCCCGCTCATCTGCTTCGATCACCCCGCTCGTAGGCAAGCCCTTCTTCTTCATCCTCCCGTTCTCTTCCTCATGGGTGGCGGCCATGGTGGGAGCTCACCAGAGGACATGCAGCTGCGCTTCCCACTGGTTGCCTGCAACAATTGCAACATCCGCAGAGTGAAGCACTATGTCTCGAAGACTGATGACAACTTTCTCAAGCATTTCTACAAGTGCATGAATCATGGGTTTTGTGCGCTGTCTTTTCCCTTTTTCTATTCAATTTCAAATTCAGATGTTGACTTTGCTCGTTGATTTGCTTGATTCAGACACACAAAGGTGGTTGCAACTTCTAGAAATGGGAGGATGTTTATGAAGAGCACCTGCAGAAACTTGGGCTGATTTGCCAGAGGGCAATAACTCATTGAAGTTGTTTCCTGGAAGAAGCAACAATGGAGCAGCAAAGAGGCAGATGATCAATTCAGATGAAGTTGAAGGAGATTGTGGTATTGCTCAAAGTTTTCATTTGTTTTTTACTCATTGTAGTCTGTCTAATGATTATGGTTGTGTGGAAGAAGTAGTGTGTGTGTTGTGCAAATGTACCGGAGTAGTTGAATGTATCAATGTGTGTGTTGTGAGATTGTGATGTAAGTTTCTTAAAGCATTTTAAATATGAAAGCTCGACATTTCAAATATGCAAGTGCTTTTGGACATTGATGTGCACAGTTATATTTGCAAAATTTTGCCACTAAATTAGACAACATAGCAAAACATTGTACTTCATAGCTGACTAACATTTCTCACTGGATTATCCATTACAACAAAGATGATACCATTTCTCACCGCATTGTACTTCATGGTTCACTAACAAAAGAAACTTCATGGTCCACTAATAAAATAAATAACAAGTAATAGAACTAAGAAACTTCATGGTTCACTAACAAAAGAAATAACAAGTAATAGAACTAAGAAACTTCATGATTTACTAAAAAAAGAAATAATAAGTAATAGAACAAAATACAAGGTGGTGGCCCTTTGAGATAGTCAAACATGGAGATTTTCTTGGTAGTTTGAATGCAACATTGGTTGTTGTGCTGCTATCATCTG
This sequence comes from Avena eriantha, assembly GCA_910589775.1. NCBI lineage: Eukaryota > Viridiplantae > Streptophyta > Magnoliopsida > Poales > Poaceae > Avena > Avena eriantha. The sequence continues at coordinate 578,280,965 of OU342743.1, forward strand.
CATCCTGTCTCTTTTCTCTTGTGTTGCTCTGAATTGAGCAGTCTAGAGCTTATTAGATGTTTCTGCTTTATTTCTCTTCTCCTTCCATGCCAAGATCCTCTCAGCCTCAACATTGTCATGAGCATCTCTCATTGCTTGTTGTTTTGCTGCTTCAAATTGCTGCAGGTGCATGCCCCAAGTAATCTACCTTGCTTGTTCTTTTTCTTGCATTTTCTTAGATCTTGCAATGTTCATTCTGTTTTTACCTCTTCTTCTTCCTTTTTCTTTGCTTCCTGTGCTTCTTTATTCTTTCCTTCTTGAGCCAGTCTCTTCTTCCCTGCCTCAGCTTGCTTTGCTGGCTCTGCCTTTTTTCTTCTATCTCCTTCAGATCTGCTAGAATATGTTACATGCACTATTCATCTCATTTTTTGGTACCACCGTCCTAGTTTATGCTCAACTTACCCATGTGGCATGCTGGTTTAATGTGAATAGTTATACCAATGTATAGTGCACAAATAAATTTAATCATTGACCGTTGGATAAAGATTGACAAGTCTCAACACTGCCTATGTTTTATACTCTTGTATGATTGTGTTGGATTACCAAAAACTAGGGCGAACAAAAACTTTTATGATGAATGTATGAGTTTCTTGTGATGATCTCTTTAGTTGTTTAAAAAGATGAATTTCCTTGATCTATTTTTGAATGAATGTGATGGTTGTGTGATATTGGTTGTTGCAAGTCTATATGGTCTAGAGCACACTCTTACATTTGATCATGAACACACCTTGTGCCCTAGACCAAAGCCCTAGGAAAGTCTCTTTTTGGCCAAGTCTAAATCTGTTATCAGATTCAATCCTTGGGCCCTTAACTAAAACCCTTCCCATGGCACTTGAGGCAATGCACCTAGTCTACCATCCACCCTGGGATGTGTACTTGACGAGCACACCCATGCCTTGATCAGATCATTCATATACTCACTAATCTTAGAAGGTTTTGTATCCTAGTCATTGTTATGACTTTGGCACTGTTAAAAGATGCAATCATTGACTCTTATTTTCAGAACCTATCCATCTAAATATAAAACATTATAATGTATGTATCTCATCCTTGCAACCTACTCTTCCACCCTATCTGGTTATTTAAGCTTTGTGAGCCTTGTAACCCACTAATTCACCTTGGTCTTGTGAGCTAACCAATATTTGGTAGCCAGATCCTTTATCCATTAGCAAATACAAAAGTTTGTCATTTGAATTCAAACTCAACCCAACCCAGGAGCTCACACACTTCTCCTGGTCGTGCACCACGACCCCCAACCCGACCTTGTCCTTGTGCATGCATGTGGGATGGGGAGAGGGAAGATGTTGTAGGATCTTCTTCGATTGTTTGCTCTCTCTCCCTCTCACCCATCCCCTCTACTTGGACCCACTCCCTTTCCCTCTACAACTCCCCAGGTGAAAGAGCATTTCATGATCCCTAGTATTTTGTGTGTTAGATAACAATATTATGGATATTATCAATGTGTGCTAAGTGTTGTAGACAAAAGGAAGAAGAGCCCTGGTCTAATGTGCAATTTCAAGGTTGCCAGGGCCGGATAATCTGCCCCTTGTGAGGGCCAAATATCTAGCCCCTGTGGATTTTCTCTAAGGACCAGGCGCCCAAGAACTCTATCCCTGACCAGATGTTCTGGCCGGGTTTTTTTCCAGCGCGGATAATCCATCCCCAACCAGGCTCAGATAATCTAGCCCTCCTCCAAATAGATTAAGGACTTCATCGCGTGACTCTTTGTCTCGGGGCAGATATTTGCCCTAGAGATTTTACTCTGGGGCCAGATTTTTTCCTCGGCCGGATTATTCGGCCCCCACTTAGGCTGGATTATCCGGACCCAGTTGAATCCAACGGCTCCATCTCGGGAGATGCTATAAATACCCCTCCCCGTATTCAACCTTAGGTTGCTGGATTTGACGAAAAATCACTGGACTACCGAGCCTCCAATTTCCAAGATCTCCTCTTCACTCATCCATCCGAAGGCTTTAATCTTTGGAGGATTGAGGGAGAAGGACTTGATCTACATCATCAACACTGAAGAGATCTTAAATTTCCCCCTCATTCATTCAAGGGCCCTTTGATCTAGAGTTTCATTTGAATTTCTAGATCTTGGTTTCATTATTTGATAAACTTGTTTGATTGTGGCAGCTTGTTGTCATCACGAGATCCTCCAATTTAGTTGTGGATGTGTGCCCCGATCTCATTGTAAAAGCTCCAGTTCCTTCCTCGAACAGTACCGTATAGTGGAAGGTGGATCAGGCCAGTTGTGGCGAGATCGATTGGAGAACAGGGTGAGGCCTTTTGTGGCGTAGTGGTCTTAGTACCGTCCACCCCTCCAACACAGATGTACTTCACTTAATAAGGAAGAAACTGCAGTAAAACACAAATATCGTGTCTCTATGTGCTCCACTCTTTGTTACCTTGTTCCTCTGTCTGCTCTTTACTCGCTTAGTATCTAGGTTGGCATATAGGTAAGTTCACCATAGTTGCATATCTAGAGAATTTACCTTTGTGTCAAGCCTAATTTGAAAAAGTATTAAAATTTGGAGTAGCACCTATTCACACCCCCTCGACGTGCCCATACGATCCATTTCACCAGGCATTCACCCGCTCCACTCTCTCTCACCCCTGTCGCCCTATGACCCCCATTGGATGGAGGCCACACCGCCTCGGACATGGCGACAACACGCACCCTATGACTACTCCTTGTCGCTTTCGACCACACCCACCGGTGGAGAGACCACCCCGCAGCCAGCCCATGTGTGCACGCCAACCTTCTCCCTATCTCTGCCCCTATATGCAAAAAACTGTCGAGCTAAGCATTCACTCGAGCGCGTCTAGCCCCCTCTCTATCTCTCCCTATCTCAACGGCTCCTGGACGAGCGCATGCATCCAAGCGATGGAGACTGAGCGTGCAGCTCTCCGCCACCGCCCCGCTTGATCAACCCCGCGCTTCAGCCCATGCTCTCAGCCTCATCCTAGACACAATGCACCGTGGGTGCACCTCTCTCGGATTATAATCCCTAGACTGTCCCTCTCCTCCCAACACCCCCATTCGACTTTCTTAGCTCCACATCCACTCCCTAAGGGCCGAGGCTTGGCCTCTCGCTCTCGCTCGCCATGAATACTGAGTTTCTCGCCGTAGTACTGCAGCTTGCGAGCAAGGTTGTCATCAATGCGCTCACCCTTTCTTCCCCATCTCTACATGCACATGCTCCCCTTTGCATGCCACATCTAACCGTACCCTTGTTTCTCCACTAGGACGACGAAGTCGACCGTGATGCTGGGAGCCCGAGATGCCAACATGTTGTCATATGGAAGCGAGGGAGCCGGATTAGGGAATCTCTCGGACCTCCGTCAACCACCGCTTCACCCTCCGACCACCCCCATCATATCCTCGACCCTAGGTGAGCCTCTTCTTTGCTTGCACCATCGCAGTTAGGGTTCCCACGAGTCGCATGAATAGGGAGTGTTGGGGATATGCTATATGGGTATCCTCATAGCATGTCACCAATCCGCCTAACCCGGGTGGCCCATAGTTGGTAGCAAGGCCTATGGCCTGCTGGGCGGCCCAGTTAGATGGATCCTGAAGGGAGGCCCATGCCGGATAAAGGAAGGATACGCAGGAGTCACCGACATACTCGGAGCCTTGGAGTACAAGACACAGAAGACTAGTTCGTGTAGGTGTAGGACTCTTTACCTTGTCCGACAAGGACCTTTCCCTGTAAACCCTAGGTCTTGGCGCCTTTATAAGCCGGCCTGTGGGAGCCTTTAGGGCAGACAACTTCTCTGATTGCTGCGTACAATGCACAACACCTCGCACAACGAACCTATCTCTGTAACTCGGTGTATTGCCATTATAGTGATTTATAGCAGGAGTAGAGTTCCGCCACCATTGTGAGACTTGAACCTAGGTAAGCTGTGTTACCTCGTACCCTCCAACTCTCCGCCTTACCCCACGTCTCTAAACACGCATTGTGAGGACCCCTCCATGGCGTACTCGTCGGCAATACCACGACAGTTGGCGCCCACCGTGGGGCAAGAGGCGCTTCGAGCTCTACACCAGGCGAGGGACAATCCCTTTGCGGGAATTGGCGATACCATAGCCATCGGTCGCATTCTCTTCTCCGGCAACGTCCTAATCGTCCCTCCAGACGAGTTTTGGGTGCCGGTGAAGATGAACCCCACGCGCTGCTCCGTCATCCCCTTCGGAGACATCCACATCTTCATCGGCGAAACTGACTTGGGTCATAGCTCCCAGGAAGTCGGAAACTCGTCAAGCCCCGCACGGACCGCCTATGAGCAGGATACGTCCGTAGAAGGATCTGGGCCATACCTCTCTTTGGAGTATGGCGGCTCAGAGGAAATTTCAAGGCCCATCCAAAGTGCCCCTGTGCAGGATATAAAGGTGGAAGGACCCCGCAAATCCGCTTGGCTTCCCCGAGCATTAGAGATGCACAGGTCACACTTTGTCGGCGTCATCACCATATTCGATCTAGCCAGATGCATTCAAAGGGATGGGGAACCTCCCCGCGAATACCTTGCTAGATGGATGAGGGTGAGGGAAACCCTAGAGGGCGACCGCGCCGACGAGCTCGTGTACCACTTTGTGGAAGGGCTCACGCCTGGAACACTTCTCTGGCATACCCTCCGAAGGCGGCAGGCCGCAGGCCCTCTCACCCTTGGTGAGATGGTTGCCATCATCAACGAATACGCGGCTGCCAATGAAGAGGCCATGGCGGTAATCCCCGTCGTAGTCGGAGGAGGAAACAACAACAACGGCCCACCTCCATCACCCTCCACATCCGCCATGACCAACACGAAGCCAACTCCGACTTCATCCTCGACGCGCTTTACGCCGACATCAATATGGATGCCGGTGGCTCGGACGTTAACTAGGAAGAATACGACGCTGTTATGAAGGAGATCGAGCAGGAGACCGAGAAGGAGGAGCACGCTGAGAAGACCAACACTTCCCACCAGGTGCTAGTCGCCATTGGGAACATGGTGGAAGAAGACGGACAGTAACAAGAACGTGAGAGAGCTCCGCCCACACCAGCAGTCACTAGAGCAGCAACAGCTAAAAAAGCCGCTGAGCCCCCGGCTCTGGCTAAGGCTCTGCCCCCTCCGGTTACCCGCCAGCCACCGGCGCAGGAACTTACCACGACCCCTAATACGGCCTAACAATCGAATCAACCTCTAGTGCCACCATCAACGTCTGCAGCTGGCAACCCTCTAGCCACTCCCGCTGACAAAACAATCTACGGCGCACTTCTCATTGAGCCAATTACCGCTGCCCATATCCGGAGCGTTACGGAGCTTGATGAGAAGCGTGCGGAAATCTTGGCAGAGGCCAAGTGCATCACAGAGCAAGGCGCTAAGCTGGACGAAGACATGGCCAAGGCGCAGCAATCCATCAAGATAGCAAGAGGTATGGAGGCCGAATACAAGCAATTACTGTTAAAGCATAAGGCAAAGAAGGTACCAGCTCACGTCGTCCAAGATCCCGGAGTTCGACGAGGCTTGGGATTTGATGGGTCTAAGCTAACCAAAGCCACCCCTTACATAGATTCAGAAGGGAGGCAGGTCATGCCAACTCCCGCTCTCAACATCGCCATCGCCAAGACCCTCCTGGAGCAGGACAGGTCGCCAGAAGCAGTTACTCAGGTGTACGACCTCATCGCTAAGGCATGCAAGCAACAGGAAAAGGCCACCTCGCAGAGGCTTGAGTCTAACCTGGAGCTGTGCCAGTCAACGCTGAACAACCGCAGAAGGCCAAAATCTCCCCGTGACGAAGGATCGCACACAGGCTCTACAGAGCAAAGACGGAGGGAGGCACACAACAGGACTGACACTATCCCCATATCCTCCGACCATGGAGAAAAGGCTCGTCCCCATCGTTCGCCACCTCCACCACCATCTCGACATCACGAGGAACTAGATCCACGCCATCGCACAAGCATGCCACATCCAAGGCGGTCATAGCCCGGTATCGTTATACGCGATCATGGCGAACAGCCTCAGCATGCCGGAGAGTGCAGCGGCCATGACGGACATAGGAGCAGGTCCCACAAGGAACCGCCATGTCCGACAAGCAACCGCGACAGGCGTGAGGAGTCGCAGGAGGGGCACAACAAGAGAGCTAACCCACTGCCTCCAATGCTGCCATCACCACCTAGCAGCCATCATGGCAGAGGGCATGGAGGATCTCACAAATCGCGCTACAACTCCCCTCCCCATGACGGAAAAGGGAAGCAGCCAGAGCCATATGACGCACGACCGCGGCTGGACAAGATCCAAGAAGCTCGGGAGCTCCCATACCTTGGGCCACGTTGTTTTGGACCAGTCATACGGGCCACAACCTATCCCAAGGGCCTCCGGATAGACAAGACCATCAATCCCTACAACAACACTGCCAGGCCAGCAACGTGGTTGCAGGACTACAGCGAAGCGATTCACATCGCAGGGGGAAACCCCAATGTCGCCGTCAAGTACCTCCCACTCATGTTGACCGGCACCGCCCGGCAATGGATCGACGACTTGCCGGAGAAATCAATATGCAATTGGTTGGACATGCATGAAGCGTTCACCAAGAACTTCGAGGGTATGTGCAAACCTCCCTGCACTGTCGGAGACCTACATCGGTGTGTGCAAGAGAATGATGAAACCTCCCGTGCTTACCTCTCTCGCTGGCTGGATATGAAAAATTCCTGCACAGGGGTGCATGAACAGACCGCTATGGCCGCCTTCATTGATGGGCTGGAAAAGGGGACTTTGCTCCGGCATACGTTAAAGCGCAAGCAAGACAACAATGACCTCAACCTTAACGCAATGATCGCCATGGCTAGCGAGTTCACCGCTGCTGATGACGACGTGCGTGGATTGTTGCTGGCAATAGCAATCCCTACCTAGGCCAAGAAGAACAACAATAACAAGCGGAAGAATCCGCCCGAAGAGAAGCAAGTAGCCGACATGGTCGCCGCAACGTTCACTGGCAGAGGCAATGGCGGGCAGCGTGGACATGGTCGGGGAGCTAGCAGTGGCCAGTAGAGGAGTGACACTACACCCTCAGCACCCCGCGTTCCCCAAACGTCCGAAGAGTACCGCGATATGCCATGCTTTGTCCATCTCGATGCCAATGGCAAATCCACCCACACCAATCGCCAGTGCAAGTTTGTCAATGATTTCAAGGAGGACCCTGAGTCTGGCTACAAGCAAAGTCGGAAGAACAGGCCCCGCGGAAAGGGAAAAGGGAAGAAGGAGGAAGAACCCAAGGAATCAAGTGATATGGACGAGGACATGGACCCAAAATCTTTCGACAAGGGAGAGGATAAAGGGAAAAAATCCCTTCGGAAAGAAGGCTCCATGTTACCACACCTTCCTTGGCACTCCAACCGTCCGGGCCCAGAATGAAGGAAATATGCCCTAGAGGCAATCATAGAGATGATTGTATTTCATATATATATCCATGAGTTCTTATAATGTTCCTTGAATATCCATATATCAGGCAACTTGTATTGATTGGCAATTATGTGAATTGCTTGTGAAACTCTTTACTTGTATGGTTATCAAATAGTTGTCCCTAGTCGGAGTTTATGTGAGGACACACATGAATATTAGACTAGCACATCGATTGGTTGATGACTATGTTTCGCAAGTCATAGACATGGAGATGTCAAACCAATGATGTGGACACATGTTATGAACATGGGGGTTGGACTGACCCAACATGAGACTAGCAATAATACTTGCAGCTCTCTCTACACATCGTGTACGTTTTGTCCTTAGACCTGAGATTGTCGCATGTACTTGAGATGTGGATCGACCTACTTTGGGGCTATCAAGCACTACTCCGTAACTGGGTAGTTATAAAGGTAGATTTCGGGTTTGTCCTGATACATGCTACAAGGCATCGGTCCATCAAGATGGGATTTGCCCCTCTCTACTTGAGAGAGATATCTCTAGGCCCCTCGAGTGATTGGATCCAGAAATGCATGGCCGTGCTACATATGGTTAAGAGTTAACCTAGTAAAGGGATTCCGAATCACAGTATCGAGAAAGAGAGGTAAGCTTGGAGCTAGACCAAATATCGTGAGGCAAAGGGAAATACATGTACTCAACCTTGTGATGGTTCGTCCGAATGATCTTTATATGCGTTTAGGAGTTGGCACGTCTTGCTAGAGGCTGCTACCAACTATTGATGGAGTAAGTGTACTCGTGTCATGTCTATATGTGGATGAACCTATAGGGTCACACACTTTAGGGGCTGGAAGCCTAATGAGGATTGGATCCGAATTAGACCAGGCTTAGGCTGCTATGTTGGAAATATGACCTAGAGACAAATAGTAGTAAGGACTATTATCATATTTCATATAGTTTATGATTAAGTTTTATATCATGCTATAACTGTATTGAGTGGAAACATCAATACACGTGTGATATACAAACAACCAGGGGTTCCCAGTGAAACTCTAGTCACTAGTTCATTGGTCAACAGATGATCATGTTTCCTGATCATGTGGCATTTATGCCAGTTGGAAATGAGGTCATCTCATTCGGAGAATGAGATGATGAACCAATACCCAACCTAAACATCGTGACCTGATCATGTCACGAAGTTCAAGTTACAATGATTAGAAATGGATCATCGTAGACTATTCCTTAGACCGTGAGGCTATATCAATCACTGTCTCCCGAGAGTGCTTAGATAGCATCAAACGCCATCTGGTAAAACGATGGTTATAAAGGTGTGTTCAGGTATTCGAAAGAAACCGTAGATGCAATATATGTCAAGAGCGGGATTTGTCCGTCCATGTGACGGGAAGATACTCAAGGGACCACTCGGAGAAGTTATATCCAACAGCTGCGCAGCGTGTGATTGGATCACGGGGATATCACTTGTCGGAACGAGTCAAGTAGCATTGTTCAGTAACAAGATTGAACACGACATAGTGATGTCATTGATCAGATCTCGGGCAATGCAAGTATCGAATGACAAAGGGAATATGACACGACTGTCCCGGTTCAAACGACGAAAGATCTTCGTGGAATGCACAAGGGTCACATGGCCATCCAGGTCCCTCTGTAGATCATTGGTGCGGGAGTGTCCCGACCATGTCTAGAGTGTTCCCGAACCGTGGGGTATCACACTTAAGGGCTTTATGATGCTTAGAGAGCATTTATAGGATCGGTGGAATCGCCGAAGAAGAGTATGGAGAAAACCGGAAGGGTTTTGGTAAGTCCGGAGGATGTCCGGAGTGGAGGTGGAAGGTGTTCCATAGCCACAGAGGTTGAATAATATGTGAATGAATGTTAAATATTGATTTAATCATTTATTCATATTTATTTAATAAAGAGAAAACCAATTAAAGGTCAAAAAGGCTTAATGGGCCAATTTCCGGAGGGAGAGGGCCCATTAGGGGAAAGGAGAGAGGGAGAGGGGCCAAGGGGGAGGCCGGATGGGCCTAGCCCCACAGCGCGGGGCCCACTAGGGTGGCCGGCGGCCACCCCTCCCCCTCCTCTCCTTTAGTCCCACCCCGGGACTTTGAGGGAGGTAGTACCTCCCCTCCCTTATATATAGTGGGGTATTTGGCCTAGAAAAATACACCAATAATCAATAAAGGTCTCCCCACTTTTGGGAGGACCTCCAATTGATATTTTCTCTCTCCCCCTGTCTCTCGTGACCGTGGTCCCAAGTCTAGACTGCGCGAGCGAGAGACATCTTCACCGCGGAGCGCGGTCGCGCTGCGGGATTCGGATCTGGGAGCTCTACTTCCGCAACTACTGCTGGATCGGGGAAGCGAGAGTCATCATCAGGCACCAGACGTGTGTAACTCCCCGCGAGGTGTCGCACTTGAGGCACTCAAGTCGTTGGAGCCAGAAGGAGCACAAGGACTTCATCATGACCTTGAGGTCGGCTTCGGCTCGTCTACATCAACCACGCTCTCCTGAGCATTGACAACACTTTTTGGTCTTCAAGGGTAAGTTCGCGAAAAGCCACTCCCGTTACTATATTACTAATAGATAGGTCTTGGCAACTTCAGGGGTTCAGGGGCGTAGTGTAAATTTTATAAATGTTATAATCTTGTAAACACATTGCAGTGTTAAGTATATCTGATACTTGTTCTGTTTTACTGAAAACAGGTCCTTCTGCATGAGAGGTGCTTGCTGGAGAGGAGGTGACGTTGCGTGTTGATGGCGAGCATGATGATGATGGCCAACGACACTCTCCCTCGACATTTATCATTTAGTTTATGTTTTAGGATGATTTTTGTAATCAAGAGATTGTGAACTTCTTTAGTGTGTTTTACACTTCGTGAGACGGTTATTCATATGAGTTTGTAACAAACAGTTGTTCCACTTTTATGAATGATTTCTATTCGTGTTCATATCTTGTTTGATTATGTGTGAATTATCCTTGTTGTTTGAAACTAATTGATAATGCATGAACATTTGTAAAACATTAAAATGCCTTGTTTAAAATACCCAACTTAATGATATTTCATTAATGAATGAAACCATTGTTTAAATTCAAAGTTATGTGATAATATGTGAAAGTCATTCGATTTCTTATCACATATATATCGTGCCTAAGTTCGGCGAAATAACTTGAACACCGTGTATTACTTGAATACAAAGTGTTTAATGAATTGTTAAATAGAATACATATTCGATGTATTGTGTTTTAACGAAAAGGGTAAATATCATTATATGATTGTTTAAATGTGTAAAGTAGTTTACCAAAGGAAACATGAATATGAAACTATTTGATTTGATGAAAGTGTTTCATTAACAAAGGGTATAAATATAAAAGAGAATCTAATTACTATGATTTGATCAATCGTAATGAAGTTCAACTTTATAAGAATGGCATAAAAGAAATTGTGAAATGCAAAGTGTTTTGAAATGTCAAAAATGCAAAGCATCACAATGTGATATTAGATATCAAAGGGGTTGAATAGAAGGCACCAAATAAATCGTCGTACTGTATATGTAGAGACCATTAGCTTAGAAATAGTTATCACTCAATTAGAATGTAGTAAACCATTTGAATTCATGAAAGTTTTGGCGTTATTCGATACAACCAAAACAATAACAAATAAGACCTTGTATTGTATTCATTGGAAACTTTGAATACGAAATCCATAGATGAGACCAAAAAGGAAAGCAAGATTCGCATTTCTTGGATTTTGGTGCATTCTTGAGAAAGCTCACTTTTGGTGACGTCTCTCAATTATGAAGCAAATGGAAAATAGTGTAAAACATGATGAGGATTTAAAACCCTGCATTAGAGTGTTGAGAAGCGCAACGGACAACGTTCCTGAACGGTTCTCTTCACAGAAGGAAAGAATCAATGATTTTGATTATTGTGTTTTTCCCTCCACTATTGTTTTTCACTACATGAAGTAGGATTCAAAATGTAAATCCATATCTTGTATGGAGACATTTGTGAATCATTTGTCATGATTCTTGGAATATGACATACGTACGAACTACAAAGGAAATAATGGTAAACTAACTTATGGGAAATCCTAGAAGCAAACTTCCCTTAAGATTAGAAAGCAATTCATTGCTGAATCTCACAAGTAAAAGGGGTTACTTGAATTTTCCCAAATGACTGCAAAGCCATAGTAGGAAAAAGGGGGTGAATGACAAAAGCACAATTTTTCAAGTATTGGATAAATTCAAATGAATTTGATTCATGTGTGCTAAATGTCTAGTGGATTTAAAACTAGTAAAGTACTAGTATCTCATAGTAAATCTCCAAGTTTGATATTTGATCAAAGGATTTTGAAGTTGTTCAAAAAATGAGTGGATATGCAATTTGCATAAAATTGAGTGGGAGCTATAAAAGTCTTCCTAAAACAATATGTGATTGACATATTTTTGAGTGGGAGCTTATAGGAATAATTCTTAAGTATGTTAAGGATGAAAGCGCAAATACTTATAAATAATGATTTATGAGATGTAGAAGTTGATAATAGGTGTATTATGATATTATGTAGTATTCCTTAAGGGATTCTGAAAAGGGTTTCAGAATAGAAGTTAATTAAGGAACTGGTCCTTAATGACTCAAAATAGGAATAGTATTAAGTTTAACATCAATGGTTGAAAGAAAGAAAAGGATGACCGTCATCCACTATGTTGAGACATAGGTTCTATCTTAGTAAACCATGATGATAACTTAGCATAATATGTGATCCAAGAAGGAAAGTTTGAAAGTGATTAAGTTCGAATCACAGAACGTTGAGCTGAGTTTTTGTCCGCAGTGTCTAGTAGAGAACTGTGGACATATTTTCCAAATCCATAAAGGATAACATATCTTAAAGCATAAAGAGTTATGTTATAAGGGAATATGTTGGAAACTCCTATAGATACCAATTAAAGTCAAGTTGGAAGCGAGGTGAACAAAACATCAAAAGTTGCAAAGAGTGCACTAGTGTTTCGATGAATACATTTATAATAATAAGGGTACAATCTAAACTGTTGTATAATGTTATGGCGGGGCTAGTTCGCTTTTAATGTAGAATGATGTGTCCCAGGGCACAGTGCCCATGAGAAAGCCCTCGAGGTTGATCTAACGTCACTGTTGATGGGTTCGTAGCATGGAAAACAAAAAAATTCTACCGCAAGAACGAACAAAACCCAGATCTAATCTAGATAAAAGCCAAGATCTAATCTATTAGACATGTGCAACGAGATAGATCTGTACTAACCCTTATAGATCCGAAAGCGTTATGAGATTGGATCTCGTGGTTGATGTAGTCGATCACTTGCCGATCTCAAGATCGAGTGGACGATCCTTCCGGCGCCGCGTTCCGGCAGTGCTTCCGCAGTCGGTCACACATGCGGAGTCGAAGCAGACCTTCCTCTCCCCGTTCCAGCAAGCAGCGGAGGTAGTAGATCTCTCCACGGAATCCCAGCAGCACGACGGCGTGGTGGTGGTGGTGGAGTGGAGGATTCTGCAGGGCTTCGCCTAAGCCTGAGCAGAAGGAAGGAGGAGGAGAGAGGCGGCTAGGGGCAAGAGTGGAGGAGCAAGGGGGGTGGTGCCTCCACCCCTCTATATATAGAGGGAGGGGTGCGGCCTAGGGTTCCCACCCCTAGGCCCACCCCCTAGGGCCGGCGCACAAGGGAGCTTGGGGGGAGAGTCCTTCCCCCCAAGTTTCCCTTTTAAATTTCCCTTTATCCTTTTATCCTTTCTTGGTTTTCAACTAAACTCCAAAAAATCTTCTAGAACCTTCCGGAACATTCCGAAACCTTCTAGAATCCCCATATAAATACTCCGGAACATTTCCTACCTTAGAAAATGATCCCCATTATATGAATCTTACTCCCCGGACAATTCCGGAGCTCCTCGTGATGTCCCGAATCCAATCCGAGACTCCGAACAACATTCAGTCTCCAACACACATTCCATATCTACTTAAAACAACTTCGAACCTTAAGTGTGTCACCCTACGGTTCGTGAATATGTAGACATGATAGAGACACATCTCCTATCAATAACCATCAGCGGGACCTGGAGATCCATAATGGCTCCCACATACTCAACGATGACTTCGTGATCGATAGAACCATTTACATACGAGACCAATTCCCTTTGTCACGCGATACTCTACTTATCCGAGGTTTGATCGTCGGTATCTCCATACCTAGTTCTACCTCGTTACTGATAAGTACTCTTTACTCGTTCCATGTTATGTCATCCCTTCTGACCCAGTCACATGCTTGCAAGCTAACTAGATGACATTCCACCGAGAGGGCCCAGAGCATATCTATCCGTCATATGGATGGACAAATCCCAATCTTGGTCCATGCGCTTCAACACATACTTTTAGAATACCCAACGACACCTTTATGACCACCCAGTTACGAAGTGGTGTTTGATGCCATCAAAGTACCCATCCGGTGATGGTGATTAACATAACCTCATGGTCGAAGGATTAGGTTACTATGAATTTAAAAGCTTATAGCAAACGAACTTAATGACTTGATCTTATGCTATGCTTACTATGGGTGTATGTCCATCACATCATTCTCCTAATGATAGAACCTTGTTATTAATGACATCCAATCTCCATGACCAGGAAACCATGATCATCTATTAATCAACAAGCTAGTTCTACAAGAGGCTTACTAGGGACTCTTATATGTTTACAAAACACACAAGTATTAGTGTTTCCTAATAATACAATTATAGCATGGGATGTAAACATTCATCATAAACACAAAGATATAATAATAACCACTTTTATTATTGCCTCTTGGGCATATCTCCAATAGTCTCCCACTTGCACTAGAGTCAATAATGTAGATTACATGGTAATATACCTAACACCCATGGCGTTCTGGTGCTGGTCATGCTTTGCTCTAGGGAGAGGTTTAGTCAACGGATCTGCCACATTCAGATCAGTGTGTACTTTGCAAATCTTTATGTCACCATCTCGGACATACTCGCGAATAGCATGGAAACGTAGCTTGATGTGCTTCAGCTTGCTATGTGACCTTGGCTCCTGTGCATTAGCTATGGCACTTGTGTTGTCACAGTAGATGGCCATCGGGTCCAACGCACTGGGAACCACGCCAAGTTCAGTAATGAACTCCTTCATCCATATGGCTTCTTGTGCAGCCTCCGAAGCAGCTATGTATTCTGATTCAGTTGAAGATTTCGCCACAACGCTTTGCTTGGCACTCCTCCAGCTCACTACACCACCATTCAAAATAAATATGTATCCCGACTGTGACTTCGAGTCATTCGGATCGGTGTTCCAACTAGCATCGGTGTAACCGTTTACAACAAGCTGTTCATCACCTCCATAAGAAAGAACCATATCCTTAGTCCTATTTAGGTACTTTAGGATATTCTTGACCGCTGTCTAGTGCTCCATTCCAGGATCACTTTGATATCTGCTAGTCAAACTAACAACATGTGCTATATCTGGTCTTGTACACAACATGGCATACATGATAGAACCTATGGCCGAGGCATAGGGAATATTATTCATCTTCTCTCTATCTTCTACCGTAGCTGGACTTTGAGTCTTACTCAAGGTCTTACCTGACAACATGGGCACGAACCCTTTCTTGCTCTCTTCCATTCTAAACTTCTTTAGAACTTTGTCCAAGTATGTACTTTGTGAAAGCGATGTTAGGCGTCTTGATCTATCTCTATAAATCTTGATGCCTAGAATATATGCCGCTTTGCCAAGATCCTTCATTGAAAAACTATTATTCAAATAGGCTTTGACACTATTAAGAAGTTCTATATCATTCCCAATCAACAATATGTCATCTACATATAGTACTAGGAATGCTACAGAGCTCCCACTCACTTTCTTGTAAATACAAGCTTCTCCATAAGTTTGTATAAATCCAAAGTTTTTGATTACTTTATCAAAACGTTGATTCCAACTCCGAGATGCTTGCTTCAGTCCATAAATGGAGCGCTGAAGTTTGCATACCTTGCCAGCATCTTTAGGATCGACAAAACCCTTGGGTTGTACCATATACAACTCTTCCTCAATGTCACCATTAAGGAACGCCGTTTTGACATCCATCTGCCAAATCTCATAATCGAAATATGCAGCAATTGCTAACAAAATCCTCACAGACTTTAGCTTCGCTACTGGTGAGAATGTCTCATCATAGTCAACTCCTTGAATTTGTCGGAACCCTTTCGCGACAAGTCGAGCTTTATAGACGGTAACATTACCATCAGCATCTGTTTTTCTCTTGAAAATCCATTTGTTCTCGACAACCTTACGGCCATCCGGTAAGTCCACCAAAGTCCACACTTGGTTTTCGTACATGGATCCCATTTCGGATTTCATGGCTTCTAGCCATTTGTCGGAATCTGGGCTCACCATAGCTTCTTCATACGTCGCAGGGTCATCAGCGTTGTCCACCAACATGACGTTCAAGGCAGAGTCATACCAATCAGGAGTGGTACGAACCCTTGTTGACCTGCGAGGTTCAGCAGTAACTTCATTCGAAGTTTCATGATCACCATCATTAGCTTCCTCTCCAATTGGTGCAGGCGGCACAAAAACATCTTCCGGTGCTGCGCTACTCTCAAATCCGAGAGAAGGTTCGATAACCTCATCGAGTTCTACTTTCCTTCTAGTCACTTCCTTCGAGAGAAACTCCTTCTCAAGAAAGGATCCATTCTTGGCAACGAAAACTTTGCCTTCGGATCTATGATAGAAGGTATACCCAATTGTTTCTTTAGGGTATCCTATGAAGACGCATTTCTCCGCTTTGGGTTCTAGCTTATCAGGTTGTAACCTCTTTACGTATGCTTCGCAACCCCAAACTTTAAGGAACGACAACTTAGGTTTCTTACCAAAGCACAATTCGTACGGTGTCGTTTCAACAGATTTAGATGGTGCCCTATTTAAAGTGAATGCGGCTGTCTCTAATGCATAGCCCCAAAATGATAACGGTAAATCTGTAAGAGACATCATAGACCGAACCATATCTAAGAGAGTTCGATTACGACGTTCGGACACACCATTACGCTGTGGTGTTCCCGGCGGTGTCAACTGTGAAAGTATTCCACATTTCTTTAAATGCATGCCAAACTCGTAACTTAGATATTCACCCCCGCGATCAGAACGCAGAAACTTAATCTTCTTGTTACGATGATTCTCCACTTCACTTTGAAATTCCTTAAACTTCTCGAAAGTTTCGGACTTATGTTTCATGAAGTAGACATACCCATATCTACTCAAGTCATCCGTGAAAGTGAGAACATAACGATATCCACCACGCGATGCTACACTCATTGGACCACACACATTGGTATGTATTATTTCCAATAAGTCTGTAGCTCGCTCCATTGTACCAGAAAATGGAGTCTTAGTCATTTTTCCCATTAGACATGCTTCGCATCTTTCAAGTGATTCAAGAAGTCCATCAGAATGGAGTTTCTTCATACGCTTCACTCCAATGTGACCAAGACGACAGTGCCACATGTATGTAGAATTATCATTCAATTTTGTTCATTTAGCATCTATGTTGTGAACATGTGTATCACTACTATCGAGATTCAGTAAGAATAAACCATTCATCTCAGGTGCATTACCATAAAAAATATTACTCATATAAATCGAACAACCTTTATTCTCAGACTTAAAAGAGTAACCGTCTCGCAATAAACAAGATCCAGATATAATGTTCATGCTTAACGCAGGCACCAAATAACAATTATTCAAATTTAAAACTAATCCCGAAGGTAGATGTAGAGGGAGCGTGCCGACGGCGATCACATCAACCTTGGAGCCATTTCCAACGCGCATCGTCACCTCGTCTCTCGCCAGTCTTCGCTTATTCCGCAGCTCCTGTTTCGAGTTACAAATATGAGCAACCGAACCAGTATCAAATACCTAGGCACTACTACGATTACTAGTAAGATACACATCAATAACATGTATATCAAATATACCTTTCTTCTTGATGTTGCCGTTCTTCAGATCCGCCAGGTACTTGGGGCAGTTATGCTTCCAATGACCAGCACCCTTGCAGTAGAAGCATTCAGTTTCAGGCTTAGGACCAGCCTTGGGCTTCTTAGCAGCTGCGGCAGCTTTCTTGCCGTCCTTCTTGAAGTTACCCTTGTTCTTAGGCTTGCCCTGTTTCTTGAAATTGGTGGTCTTATTGACCATCAACACTTGGTGCTCCTTCTTGATCTCCACTTCAGCAGTTTTCAGCATGGACGATAGTTCAGGCAACGTCTTGTTCATGCAGTGCATGTTGTAGTTCATCACAAAGTTCTTGTAACTTGGTGGCAGCGATTGGAGGACACGGTGAATCCCTAACTCATTAGGAATCGTTATCCCCAACTCTTGGAGCTTGTTTGCGTGCCCAGACATGGTGAGCACGTGCTCGCTAACGGAGCTACCCTCTTCCATCTTACAGTTAAAGAACTTTTCGGAGGCCTCATAGCTCTCCATGGCCGCGCGAGTCTCAAAAATCAGCCTGAGCTCCTTCATGATCTCGAACGGGTCGTGGTGCTCAAAGCGCTTCTGAAGCTCCGCTTCTAAACCGTACAGGATGGCACACTGAACTGTGGAGTAATGATTTTTCCGAGTGGCGTAAACATTCTTTACGTCATCAGTGGCATCTTCTGCAGGTGGGTCACCTAGCAGTGCTTCGAGCACATAGGTCAACTGACCAGCCCTGAGGACGATCTTCAGTCCACGGAACCAGTCCGTGAAATTGGTTCCATTGTTCTTAAGCTTTTCTTTCTCTAGGAACGCATTGAAATTGATGGAGGGGGTCGCCATAATCTACAACAAATTTGCAAGTAGTTTAGACTAAGTTTATGATGAATTGAGTTCAAATTTAATTCTTAAATTAACTAGGTGAACTCCCACTCAAAACAACATCCCTCACATTGTCTTAGTGATTACACGAACCAAGTCCACTACACCAAGTCCGATCTTCACGAGAGAAGATGTAGTTTCGTCGGCGAACAATCTTCATGTTCATCATATCATTTATATGACTCATGCTCTACCTTTCGGTATTTCCGTGTTCCAAGACCATGTCTGTACATGCTAGGCTCGTCAAGATTAACCTTAGTTTCCGCATGTGCAAATCTGGCTTGCACCCGTTGTATGCACACGTAGAATTTATCACATCCGATCATCACGAGATGCTTCGAAACGACGAGTCTTAGCAATGGTGCCAACTAAGGGCGAACACTTTATTACTTGATATTTAGTGAGAGGGATCATCTTATAATGCTACCGTCGCGATCTAAGCAATACAAGATTCATAAAGGATTAACATCACAGGCAATTCATAATTAGTGTGATATGATATGGCCCTTTCTTCTTGTGCCTTTGATCTCCATCTCTAAAGCACGGACATGATCTCCATCATCACCAGCATTGCGTCAAGGTCAGTGGCGCCGCTTCATGGTTGTCCATCATCACTAGCAACTATTACAACTACTTGGAATAAAGCTATTACAAGATGAATAGACACGCAGGTCTTAACAGAATTAAAGATAACCATTAGGCTCCTGCCGGTTGCCATATTACAACAAGGATCATTGCATACATCAAATATAATCATAATCACATGATGGCCATATCACATCAGAAAACCCCTGCAAAAACAAGTTAGACGCCTCTAATTTTCTTTGCATGTTTTACGTGGTTTGGGGCTTTCGAATAAGAACGGATCTTACCTACGAAACTGAACCACAACGTTGATACAAGTGCTATCAAGTGCAAAGTGTAAATTGGATCTATACTATGGTGAGAGAGACAGACACCCGCAAAGCCACTTGTGCAAAGCAAGTTACACGTCAAGCGTGGAGCAAGTCTCATGTGCGATGACATGTAAGGTTAGCCCGAGCCGCTTCATCCCACCATACCGCAAGATGCAAATTACACAAAGTAAAAGACGGCACGAGCACCAACGCCCACAAAACCATTGTGTTCTACTCGTGCAACAGATCTACGCATAGATACGTCTCTGATACGACTGATGGGTTCGTAGCTTGGAAAACAAAAAATTTCTACCGCAAGAACGAACAAAACCTAGATCTAATCTAGATAAAAGCCAAGATCTAATCTATTAGACATGTGCAACGAGATAGATCTGTACTAACCCTTGTAGATCCGAAAGCGTTACGAGATTGGATCTCATGGTTGATGTAGTCGATCACTTGCCGATCTCAAGATCGAGTGGACGATCCTTCCGGCGCCGCGTTCCGGCAGTGCTTCCGCAGTCGGTCACATGTACGGAGTCGAAGCAAACCTTCCTCTCCCTGTTCCAGTGAGCAGCGGAGGTAGTAGATCTCTCCACGGAATCCCAGCAGCACGACGGCGTGGTGGTGGTGGTGGAGTGGAGGATTCTGCAGGGCTTCGCCTAAGCCTAAGCAGAAGGAAGGAGGAGGAGAGAGGCAGCTAGTGGCAAGAGTGGATGAGCAAGGGGGGTGGCGCCTCCACCCCTCTATATATAGAGGGAGGGGTGCGGCCTAGGGTTCCCACCCCTAGGCCCACCCCCTAGGGCCGGCGCACAAGGGAGCTTGGGGGGAGAGTCCTTCCCCCCCAAGTTTCCCTTTTAAATTTCCCTTTATCCTTTTATCCTTTCTTGGTTTTCAAGTAAACTCCAAAAAATCTTCTAGAACCTTTCGGAACATTACGAAACCTTCTAGAATCCCCATATAAATACTCCGGAACATTTCCTACCTTAGAAAATGATCCCCATTATATGAATCTTACTCCCCGGACAATTCCGGAGCTCCTCGTGATGTCCCGAATCCAATCCGAGACTCCGAACAACATTCGGTCTCCAACACACATTCCATATCTACTTAAAACAACTTCGAACCTTAAGTGTGTCACCCTACGGTTCGTGAATATGTAGACATGATAGAGACACATCTCCTATCAATAACCATCAGCGGGACCTGGAGATCCATAATGGCTCCCACATACTCAACGATGACTTCGTGATCGATAGAACCATTTACATATGAGACCAATTCCCTTTGTCACGCGATACTCTACTTATCCGAGGTTTGATCGTCGGTATCTCCATACCTAGTTCTACCTCGTTACTGATAAGTACTCTTTACTCGTTCCATGTTATGTCATCCCTTGTGACCCAGTCACATGCTTGCAAGCTAACTCGATGACATTCCACCGAGAGGGCCCAGACCATATCTATCCGTCATATGGATGGACAAATCCCAATCTTGGTCCATGCGCTTCAACACATACTTTTAGAATACCCAATGACACCTTTATGACCACCCAGTTACGAAGTGGTGTTTGATGCCATCAAAGTACCCATCCGGTGATGGTGATTAACATAACCTCATGGTCGAAGGATTAGGTTACTATGAATTTAAAAGCTTATAGCAAACGAACTTAATGACTTGATCTTATGCTATGCTTACTATGGGTGTATGTCCATCACATCATTCTCCTAATGATAGAACCTTGTTATTAATGACATCCAATCTCCATGACCAGGAAACCATGATCATCTATTAATCAACAAGCTAGTTCAACAAGAGGCTTACTAGGGACTCTTATATGTTTACAAAACACACAAGTGTTAGTGTTTCCTAATAATACAATTATAGCATGGGATGTAAACATTCATCATAAACACAAAGATATAATAATAACCACTTTTATTATTGCCTCTTGGGAATATCTCCAACAACTGTAGGCTCCTGGAATCAGGCCTCGTTCTGCTGTCATAGCAACGATGCATTCACACAGATGCTGTCGTGTGATGATAAAGTATTAATGTCAATTAAGGTGACATCAGTAAGTTGCAAAGGATTTGGGACTATAAAGTACATACCCAAGACTCAACCTCTTCCATGAGCAAGCATGTTCAGGGTACCGGATATATGGTGCCAATGATTTAGAACAAAATGCAGCTAGTGTATTTGTACTCTAGTGCAAGTGGGAGACTGTTGGAAATATGCCCTAGAGACAAATAGTAGTAAGGACTATTATCATATTTCATATAGTTTATGATTAAGTTTTATATCATGCTATAACTGTATTGAGTGGAAACATCAATACACGTGTGATATACAAAGATCCAGGGGTTCCCAGTGAAACTCTAGTCACTGGTTCATTGGTCAACGGATGATCATGTTTCCTGATCATGTGGCATTTATGCCAGTTGGAAATGAGGTCATCTCATTCGGAGAATGAGATGATGAACCAATACCCAACCTAAACATCGTGACCCAATCATGTCACGAAGTTCAAGTTATGATGATTAGAAATGGATCGTCGTAGACTATTCCTTAGACCGTGAGGCTATATCAATCACTGTCTCCCGAGAGTGCTTAGATAGCATCAAACGCCATCTAGTAAAACGGTTGTTATAAAGGTGTGTTCAGGTATTCGGAGGAAACCGTAGAGGCAATATATGTCAAGAGCGGGATTTGTCCGTCCATGTGACGGGAAGATACTCAAGGGCCCACTTGGAGAAGTTATATCCAATAGCTGCCCAGCGTGTGATTGGATCACGGGGATATCACTTGTCGGAACGATTCAAGTAGCATTGTTCAGTAACGAGATTGAACACGACATAGTGATGCCATTGATCAGATCTTGGGCAATGCAAGTATCGAATGACAGAGAGAATAAGACACGACTGTCCTGGTTCAAATGACAAAAGATCTTCGTGGAACGCACAGGGGTCACATGGCCATCGAGGTCCTCTGTCGATCATTGGTGCGGGAGTGTGCCAACCATGTCTGAAGTGTTCCCGAACTGTGGGGTATCACGCTTAAGGGCTTGATGATGCTTAGAGAGCATTTATAGGATCAGTGGAATCGCCGAAGAAGAGTAGGGAGAAAACTGGAAGGGTTTCGGTAAGTCCGGAGGATGTCCGGAGTGGAGGTGGAAGGTTTTCCATAGCCACAGAGGTTGAATAATATGTGAATGAATGTTAAATATTGATTTAATCATTTATTCATATTTATTTAATAAAGAGAAAATCAATTAAAGGTCAAAAAGGCTTAATGGGCCAATTTCCGGAGGGAGAGGGCCCATTAGGGGAAAGGAGAGAGGGAGAGGGGCCAAGGGGGAGGCCGGCTGGGCCTAGCCCCCCCATGCGGGGCCCACTAGGGTGGCTGGCGGCCACCCCTCCCCCTCCTCTCCTTTAGTCCCACCCCGGGACTTTGAGGGAGGTAGTACCTCCCCTCCCCTATATATAGTGGGGTATTTGGCCTAGAAAAATACACTAATAATCAATAAAAGTCTCCCCACTTTTGGGAGGACCTCCAATTGATATGTTCTCTCTCCCCCTCTCTCTCTCGTGACCGTGGCCCCAAGTCTGGACTGCGCGAGTGAGAGACATCTTCACCACGGAGCACCGTCGCGCTGCGGGATTCGGATCCGGGAGCTCTACTTCCGCAATTGCTGCTGGATCGGGGAAGCAGGAGTTATTGTCAGGCACCGAACATGTGTAACTCCCCGCGAGGTGTCGCACTTGAGGCACTCAAGTCGTTGGAGCCAGAAGGAGCGCAAGGACTTCATCACGACCTTGAGGTCGGCTTCGGCTCGTCTACATCAACCACGCTCTCCTGAGCGTTGACAACGCTTTTCGGTCTTCAAGGGTAAGTTCGCGAAAAGCCCCTCCCGTTACTGTATTACTAATAGATAGGTCCTGGCAGCTTCAGGGGTTCAGGGGCGTAGTGTAAATTTTATTATTTTCATGCGTGGAACCCCTACAGTGGTATCAGAGCTAGATCTATGTGTAGTAATGCTAGTACGGGTAGAACACACGAGGTGTAGCGTGTGGGCATTGATCTTTTAGTTGTTACCCTCCCACGTGTACTTGTGTATACTGCAGTAATGCTTGATGAAGCGGCCCCAATCGACTTTACGCGTTCATTCGCGAGACTGGTCCACGCTTGACATACGGCTTGTACCGTATAAAGTGGCTTAGGGGGGTGTCTGTCTCTCTCGCATTAGTTGGTATACCATTTGCAACGGAGGGCCCTGAAAGGGTTGTTGTAGAGACAACTACTTGATCAACGTTGTGCTGAAAGTTCGTAGGTAAGAACGATTCTTTTGCGAAAGCCCATTCAGCCACGTAAAACATGCAAAGATAAAGTAGAGGCGTCTAACTTTGTTTTGCAGGGGGGCGTTGCTTTGTGATATGGTTGTGGCAAAGGTAAAGTGATTACCTTTTGTTACGTAGTAGTAGATAGTCATGGAGGTGATGGACTACCAAGCCGGAATGACACCGGTACCCTGGTGTCTACGGCGCCGGAACCCTGGCACCGGAACCTGGTGACGGTGGATGGAGATCACGACGTGAAGGACCTTATCACATAGCATTTACATTTAATGTTATTGTTTGTATATCTTATTATGTGCTAGTATTAGATACTCGATGGTAGCCTAATAAGATGATCCCTGTTAAAATAACCAACGATTGTGTTCCCCCTTAGTGTGCACCACCAAAAAGTTTTTCGGTATGAGGCAGGCCGTGATGATCGGGTGTCAGACATATCTACGTTCACATACAGTGGGTGCAAGCCATGTTGCACAGCGAAAACACTAAGGTTGATTTGGCGAGCCTAGCATGTACATACATGGCCTCGGAACGCGGATGGTCAAAAGATCGAGCACGAGTCGCATGAATGATGTGCCGACGTTTAGCGTCCACCCGTGAACCCACATTAATGGCCGTGATGATCGGGGGAGATGTGGCTGATAGGGGTCGTGTTATCACTAGAAACCCTTTTGGGGATTGGTGTTTCTGAGTGGAGTTATTATTAACTCATTTAATTATAAACTTAGTCTAAATTCCTTGTGCAATTATAAATGTAGATGGCTCACCGTGAAGCTTACTTTGCCATTGAGGATTGGGTAAAGGGTGAGAAACTTAGACTTGATGGATCCAACTTCCCTAGTTGGCTAGTGCGCCTAGATGATTTCCTTACTAGGAATCATGTTGTAGACTACATACGCCGCACAATGGATTTGACTGAGCCAGACTACTATGAGACCCCACAAGAGCTGGCAGACTGCTACTATCGTCAAGAGATGTCCACCTACATTCAGATAATAATGCGTTACAGGATGGTGGATGAACTACATCCGCTCATGGGTGATGTTGATCCATATTCGATGGTGGATCAGCTGAGAGCAGAGTTCATAGGCCATGTGCGCATGTGGAAGCACGAGCTGCTTGGAGAGTTCCTTTCCATACAGATGGAGGAGCATACATGTCTGAAGGGTCACTTGGAGCGCATGCTTGATGCACACACAAGATTGGTACACTTCGTGGATTACTGGATGGCTTATCCATTTGTGATAGACGTACTGCTTCGGTCGTTGCCTCCCAGCTACGAAGGACATGTCCAGAGTAGCATCATGAGTGGTGATACGGAAGCATTGGATTTCCATGAGTTCATATTACGTTTTCAGAACGTAAAGGTTGAACCAATCACCGGAGAGGTCATCAATGACCAAGGTATATATTTGATATACAGTTTTATAAATGTTATAATCTTGCATACACATTGCATTGTTAAGTATATCTGATACTTGTTCTGTTTTACTGAAAACAGGTCCTTCTGCATGAGAGGTGCTTGCTGGAGAGGAGGTGACGTTGCGTGTTGATGGCAAGCATGATGATGATGGCCAACGACACTCTCCGTCGACATTTATCATTTAGTTTATGTTTTAGGATGATTTTTGTAACCAAGAGATTGTGAACTTCTTTTGTGTGTCTCACACTTCGTGAGACGGTTATTCATATGAGTTTGTAACAAACAGTTGTTCCACTTTTATGAATGATTTCTATTCGTGTTCATATCTTGTTTGATTATGTGTGAATTATCCTTGTTGTTTGAAACTAATTGATAATGCATGAACATTTGTAAAACATTAAAATGCCTTGTTTAAAATACCCAACTTAATGATATTTCATTAATGAATGAAACCATTGTTTAAATTCAAATTTATGTGATAATATGTGAAAGTCATTCGATTTCTTATCACATATATATCGTGCCTAAGTTTGGCAAAATAACTTGTACACCGTGTATTACTTGAATACAAAGTGTTTAATGAATTGTTAAATAGAATACATATTCGATGTATTGTGTTTTAACTAAAACGGTAATTATCATTATATGATTGTTTAAATGTGTAAAGTAGTTTACCAAAGGAAACATGAATATGAAACTATTTGATTTGATCAAAGTGTTTCATTAACAAAGGGTATAAATATAAAAGGGAATCTAATTACTATGTTTTGATCAATAGTAATGAAGTTCAACTTTATAAGAATGGCATAAAAGAAATTGTGAAATGCAAAGTGTTTTGAAACGTCAAAAATGCAAAGCATCACAATGTGATATTAGATATCAAAGGGGTTGAATAGAAGGCACCAAATAAATCGTCTTAGTGTATATGTAGAGACCATTAGCTTAGAAATAGTTAGCACTCAATTAGAATGTAGTAAACCATTTGAATTCGTGAAAGTTTTGGGGTTATTTGATACAACCAAAACAATAACGAATAAGACCTTGTAGTGTATTCGTTGGAAACTTTGAATACGAAATCCATAGCTAAGACCAAAAAGGAAAGCAAGATTCGTATTTCTTGGATTTTGGTGCATTCTTGAGAAAGCTCACTTTTGGCGACGTCTCTCAATTATGAAGCAAATGGAAAATAGTGTAAAACATGATGAGGATTCAAAACCCTGCATCAGAGTGTTGAGAAGCGCAACAGACAATGTTCCTGAACGATTCTCTTCACAGAAGGAAAGAATCAATGATTTTGATTATTGTGTTTTTCCCTCCACTATTGTTTTTCACTACATGAAGTAGGATTCAAAATGTAAATCCATATCTTGTATGGAGACATTTGTGAACCATTTGTCATGATTCTTGGAATATGACATACCTACGAACTACAAAGGAAATAATGGTAAACTAACTTATGGGAAATCCTAGAAGCAAACTTCCCTTAAGATTAGAAAGCAATTCATTGCTGAATCTCACAAGTAAAAGGGGTTACTTGAATTTTCCCAAATGACTGCAAAGCCATAGTAGGAAAAAGGGGTGAATGACAAAAGCACAATTTTTCAAGTATAGGATAAATTCAAATGAATTTGATTCATGTGTGTTAAATGTCTAGTGGATTTAAAACTAGTAAAGTACTAGTATCTCATAGTAAATCTCCAAGTTTGATATTTGATCAAAGGATTTTGAAGTTGTTCAAAATAATGAGTGGATATGCAATTTGCATAAAATTGAGTGGGAGCTATAAAAGTCTTCCT
Organism: Avena eriantha; assembly: GCA_910589775.1. Taxonomy (NCBI): domain Eukaryota; kingdom Viridiplantae; phylum Streptophyta; class Magnoliopsida; order Poales; family Poaceae; genus Avena; species Avena eriantha. The sequence goes on from OU342743.1 coordinate 578,307,782, forward strand.
AAAACAATATGTGATTGACATATTTTTGAGTGGGAGCTTATAGGAATAATTCTTAAGTATGTTAAGGATGAAAGCGCAAATACTTATAAATAATGATTTATAAGATGTAGAAGTTGATAATAGGTGTATTATGATATTATGTAGTATTCCTTAAGGGATTCTGAAAAGGGTTTCAGAATAGAAGTTAATTAAGGAACTGGTCCTTAATGACTCAAAATAGGAATAGTATTAAGTTTAACATCAATGGTTGAAAGAAAGAAAAGGATGATCGTTATCCACTATGTTGAGACATAGGTTCTATCTTAGTAAACCATGATGATAACTTAGCATAATATGTGATCCAAGAAGGAACGTTTGAAAGTGATTAAGTTCGAATCACAGAATGTTGAGCTGAGTTTTTGTCCGGAGTGTCTAGTAGAGAACTGTGGACATATTTTCCCAATCCATAAAGGATAACATATCTTAAAGCATAAAGAGTTATGTTATAAGGGAATATGTTGGAAACTCCTGTAGATACCAATTAAAGTCAAGTAGGAAGCGAGGTGAACAAAACATCAAAAGTTGCACAGAGTGCACTAGTGTTTTGATGGATACATTTATAATAATAAGGGTACCATCTAAAGTGTTGTATAATGTTATGGCAGGGCTAGTTCGCTTTTAACGTAGAATGATGTGTCCCAAGGCACAGTGCCCATGAGAAAGCCCTCGAGGTTGATCTAACGTCACTGTAGGCTCCTAGAATCAGGCCTCGTTCTGCTGCCATAGCAACGATGCATTCACACAGATGCTGTCATGTGATGATAAAGTATTTATGTCAATTAAGGTGACATTAGTAAGTTGCAAAGGATTTGGGACTGTAAAGTACAGACCCAAGACTCACCCTCTTCCATGAGCAAGCATGTTCAGGGTAGCGGATATATGGTGCCAATGATTTAGAACAAAATGCAGCTAGTGTATTTGTACTCTAGTGCAAGTGGGAGACTGTTGGAAATATGTCCTAGAGACAAATAGTAGTAAGGACTATTATCATATTTCATATAGTTTATGATTAAGTTTTATATCATGCTATAACTGTATTGAGTGGAAACATCAATACACGTGTGATATACAAAGATCCAGGGGTTCCCAGTGAAACTCTAGTCACTGGTTCATTGGTCAACGGATGATCATGTTTCCTAATCATGTGGCATTTATGCCAGTTGGAAATGAGGTCATCTCATTCGGAGAATGAGATGATGAACCAATACCCAACCTAAACATCGTGACCCAATCATGTCACGAAGTTCAAGTTACGATGATTAGAAATGGATCCTCGTAGACTATTCCTTAGACCATGAGGCTATATCAATCACTGTCTCCTGAGAGTGCTTAGATAGCATCAAACGCCATCTAGTAAAATGGTGGTTATAAAGGTGTGTTCATGTATTTGGAGGAAACCGTAGAGGAAATATATGTCATGAGCAGGATTTGTCCGTCCATTTGACGGGAAGATACTCAAGGGCCCACTCAGAGAAGTTATATCCAATAGCTGCGCAGCGTGTGATTGGATCACGGGGATATCACTTCTCAGAACGAGTCAAGTAGCATTGTTCAGTAACGAGATTGAACACGACATAGTGATGTCATTGATCAGATCTCGGGCAATGCAAGTATCGAATGACAGAGGGAATAAGACACGACTGTCCCGGTTCAAATGACAAAAGATCTTCGTGGAACGCACAGGGGTCACATGGCCATCCAGGTCCCTCTGTCGATCATTGGTGCGAGAGTGTCCTGACCATGTCTGGAGTGTTCCCGAACTGTGGGGTATCACGCTTAAGGGCTTGATGATTCTTAGAGAGCACTGATAGGATCGATGGAATCGCCGAAGAAGAGTAGGGAGAAAACCGAAAGGGTTTCGGTAAGTCCGGAGGATGTCCGGAGTGGAGGTGGAAGGTGTTCCATAGCCACGGAGGTTGAATAATATGTGAATGAATGTTAAATATTGATTTAATCATTTATTCATATTTATTTAATAAAGACAAAATCAATTAAAGGTCAAAAAGGCTTAATGGGCCAATTTCCGGAGGGAGAGGGCCCATTAGGGGAAAGGAGAGAGGGAGAGGTGCCAAGGGGGAGGCCGGCTGGGCCTAGCCCCCCCACGCGGGGCCCACTAGGGTGGCTGGCGGCCACCCCTCCCCCTCCTCTTCTTTAGTCCCACCCCGGGACTTTGAGGGAGGTAGTACCTCTCCTCCCCTATATATAGTGGGGTATTTGGCCTAGAAAAATACACTAATAATCAATAAAGGTCTCCCCACTTTTGGGAGGACCTCCAATTGATATTTTCTCTCTCCCCTCTCTCTCTCTCATGACCGTGGTCCCAAGTCTAGACTGCGCGAGTGAGAGACATCTTCACCGCGGAGCGCCGTCGCGCTGTGGGATCCGGATCCGGGAGCTCTACTTCCAACTGCTGCCGGATCGGGGAAGCGGGAGTCATCGTCAGGCACCGGACGTGTGTAACTCCCTGCGAGGTGTCGCACTTGAGGCACTCAAGTCGTTGGAGCCAGAAGGAGCGCAAGGACTTCATCACGACCTTGAGGTCGGCTTCGGCTCGTCTACATCAACCACGCTCTCCTGAGCGTTGACAACACTTTTCGGTCTTCAAGGGTAAGTTCGCGAAAAGCCCCTCCCGTTACTGTATTACTAATAGATAGGTCCTGGAAGCTTCAGGGGTTCAGGGTTGTAGTGTAAATTTTATTGTTTTCATGCGCGGAACCCCTACATGCTAATGGGCTGCTAAAGTAGAAGCCCACCAGGGATGCCTATATAAGTGAGAGTGAGGCAAGCTGAATAGTGTTGAGCATTCCACCCAGCCGCCACTCCTCTTACGCCTGTATTGCATGCGCGGACCTAGCAGTCTGCCGTGTGACCTTCCACTCCGGACGTGTGGATACCTCGGAGGTGCTGCAGCTGTAGCACTTGGACGAGCCGCGCAAAGGGGAGCTGCTCGTGGGACGAGGACGAGGAGGAGACGTAGAACATCTACACTGCCCTGACGTGCTTCATCGAGTTCCGCAACTACGTGTCTAGTGGTAATCCCATGATCTATGACCACAGTATTCCTGGTCGATGCGGTAGAAAATTTTGATTTTACGCTAGTGTAGCCTACTCGTTCCCCATCAGTGGTATCAGAGCCGATGCTGTTCAGTCATAGGTTCAGGAAGTTTTCATATGGTGATATGTAGATTGATATGATTGATGTGATCGTTTGTATGGCGGTGGTTCTAGATTGATCTATGATCTTACTTTCCGTGATCGTGATTCTAAGGTCGTCGAACGACTTACCCCTACCGGTCGGTTTCCGCCATCAGGGTAGACAGTGACACATAAATCCATTTGAATCACACGAAGATACCGCGAGGGGTGCTGCCCCTTCGAACCCTGTAGGGGGAGACCCCCTAGACCCCCCTTAATCGTAGCCCCCTTTGGTATCACGTTAAGGTTCATAGGTGCTATGATTTCACATGATCCGGTAGAATGCAATTCTATGCACAAATTGTTTTGCAGGATATATGTGATCAGTATGGCCCAAAAATGTATGTGATGCATGTATGTAATTTTTCATGACCTGCGTGTCGTGAGTAGGGCAACACGGCTGGAGCCATATGTGTTGTCAATTATTGTAATGGCCTACGTGCCAACTTGTGATGATCCCAATACCATGTAATTTTGATTACTAGCTGTTAGCAGTAATAGCTTGTATTAGTTCTTGGAGAACTCATCACTTGGATGATGGCTCGCATAGAGCATGAAGATGGAGATCATCATGGTGGAAAGGTTCTATGGCGATGGAGATCACCATGAGAAAAATGGGCCATACTGTATCACATCTATGTGAATGCTATTCTTATACGTTTTACTACTATGCATGCTTAGATGATAGAAGTAGAACGATCCCTCACAAAGTTTAAGTTAAACCATGCCCTCCCAACCAAACCTTGCGCCATCCTATGCCCTGTACAATCGTTGGTGGGTCTATGAAATTAGGGTGCCACGGTTTTCCTTGGCTGGATGGGTTTGTATTGGATACCTACACGCATAAGGGGTGGTGAGCTTGACAAGGTCATCTTAACAGTTAAGGACCTTGGGGCATAAAGGTTGGGCGCCTAGTTTTGACATAGAGATGTCACCCAACAACAAGAGTCATATGTGATATGATTAGCAAAGGTTGCTTACCGATTTACCTTGTCTTCTAGAAGTGGTGCTAAAGCTCACTAGTCGACTTGTTAATTGTGGATCTTGAATCACTTAGTATCAATAGAGGGATGTTGATTTAAGTGGGAGTATATGCTATTAAATTGTTTAATATGTTTTACTCTTTCATGGTTACATGGCTTAGTATTTTGCATATTTTTGTGGTAGATCAATGGCACCGAACAATTCATCACCTTTTGCTTTGCGTTCGATTCTTGAAAAGGATAAACTAAATGGAACAAACTATTCAGAGTGGGTCCATAACCTGAGAATTGTTCTCAGGGCCGAGAAAAAGGAAACTGTTCTAGATACCCCAATCCCGGATGAACCTGCTGATAATGCAACTGCTACCCTTAAGAATGCCTACAAGAAAGCATGTGATGAATCTCTTGAGGTTAGCTGCCTTATGCTTGCATGCATGGAACCTGATCTTCAAAAACAGTTTGAGGATCAGGAAGCGTACGATATGATCATCGCTCTTAAGGACATGTTCCAAACTCAGGCTAGGACTGAGAGGTACAATGTTGCTAAGTCCTTTGTGGAATGCAAGCTGGCAGAGGGAGCGGGTGTAGGCCCCCATGTGATCAAAATGGTTGGTTACAGTCAAACTTTGGAAAAACTTGGTTTTCCATTAGGCCAAGAGTTGGCTACTGATTTCATTTTGGCATCTCTTCCATCTAGCTATGGGCATTTCATTTCGAACTACCATATGCATGGGGTGGAGAGGGGCCTTAATGAATTATGTGGGATGCTGAAAATAGCAGAATGTGACATTAAGAAGTGTGCAAGGCATAGCCATGTGATGGCCGTATAGAACAAGCCTAGCTTCAAGAAAAAGGGCACTTCTTGGCAGAAGAAGAAGGACAAGGCTAAGGATACGGTCCCTAAGCCAAACCCTGCGCCCAAGCAAAAGGCTGGACCTGCAGGAGACACTGCGTGTTTCTTTTGTCACGAATATGGCCACTGGAAGAGAAACTGCAGCAAGTACCAGGCTTCTTTGAAGAAGAGTGGAAGTAAGAGTACTTCCCACTCAGGTACACTTGTTGTAAATGTTGTGGACATTTTTCTCGCAGATTCTTATGTTAACTCTTGGGTATTTGATACCGGATCGGTTGCTCATATTTGCAATTCGATGCAGGGGTTAATAAGAACTAGAGAAGTGCAGAAAGGCGAAGTGGATTTTCGTGTCGGAAATAAAGCAAGGGTTGCTGCATTGTTCGTCGGTGTCATGCAACTTCACCTTCCGTCAGGATTTATTATGGAGTTAAATAATTGTTATTACATTCCTAGTATGGGTCAAAACATTTTATCACCTTCATGTTTGATGAGGGATGGTTATTCATTCGCGAGTAGAAACAATGGTTGTGTAATCTCTAAGAATGCTATGTTTATGGATGATGCTCCCATTGTGAATGGGTTATTTATTTTAAATCTTGATGATGCATATGTTTACAATGTTAGTGCTAAAAGGCTTCGGCCTAATGATTTGAGTCCTACCTATTTATGGCATTGTCGTTTGGGGCATATAAGTGAAAAGCACATGAAGAAGCTCCATGGTGATGGTCTTCTAACTTCGTTTGATTTCGAATCATATGAGACATGTCAAGCTTGTTTACTTGGAAAGATGACCAAGACGCCTTTTACGGGTTTTCCTGAGAGAGCGACAGACTTGTTGGAACTCATACATACTGATGTATGTGGACCAATGAGCACGACAGCGAGAGGAGGATATCACTACTTCATTACTTTCACTGATGATTGTAGTAGATATGGCTATGTCTACTTGATGAAGCATAAGTCTGAAACTTTTGAAAAGTTCAAAGAGTTTTAGAGTGAGGTAGAGAATCAACGTGGCAAGAAAATAAAGGCCTTGCGATCTGACCGTGGAGGTGAATATTTGAGTCATGAGTTTAGCAATCATCTTAAGAGTTGCGGAATTGTTCCACAGCTCACGCCGCCCGGAATGCCTCAAAGAAACGGGGTCACCGAACAGCGTAATCGAACTTTGTTGGACATGGTTCGATCGATGATGAGCCAGTCGGATTTACCATTATCATTTTGGGGTTATGCACTAGAAACATCAGCTTTCACACTAAACAGGGTACCGTCTAAATCCGTAGTTAAGACACCATATGAGATGTGGACTGGAAAGAATCCCAGTTTGTCTTTTCTAAAGATTTGGGGTTGTGATGCATTTGTCAAGCGACTTCAGTCAGACAAGCTAACACCCAAATCAGATAAATGCATATTCGTGGGATATCCAAGGGAAACCTTAGGGTATTACTTCTACAACCGAGAAGAGGGCAAAGTGTTTGTCGCTCATAGCAGTGTTTTCCTAGAGAAAGAGTTTCTCACAAAGGGAACGAGTGGAAGGTCGGTGCGACTTGAAGAAGTTCAAGATGAGCCAGTCGGGGATGCTTCTATGAGTGATGCCATTGTAGCAGAACAAGTTGAGGAACCCGTGGCAATATAAGCACCACAACCACGAAGGTCGGCGAGGCTCCACGAAGCGCGAGAGTTATTATTGTTAGACAATGATGAGCCTGCGACCTATGCAGAAGCGATGGTGGACCCAGACCTCTGAGAAATGGCTGATTACCATGAGATCCGGGATAGAGTCCATGGGAGACAATCAAGTTTGGAACTTGGTTGACCTGCCTGATGGTTTTAAAGCCATCGAGTGCAAATGGATCTATAAGAAGAAGATTGATATGGATGGAAATGTTCACATCCATAAAGCTCGACTTGTTGCAAAAGGTTTTCGACAAGTTCAAGGAGTTGACTACAACGAGACTTTCTCGCCCGTACCGATGCTTAAATCTATACATATCATTCTAGCCATTGCTGCATATTTCGACTATGAGATATGGCATATGGATGTCAAGATGGCTTTCTTAAATGTAATCCTTACCGAGGATGTGTATATGATACAGCCTGAAGGTTTTGTCGATCCAAACAATCCTGGAAAGGTATGCAAACTTCAAAAGTCTATTTATGGGCTGAAGCAAGCATCTCGGAGTTGGAACATTCGATTTGATGAAGTTGTAAAGGAGTTTGGCTTCACCAAAAGCGAACAAGAACCTTGTGTGTATAAGAAAGAAAATGGGAAATCACTTGTATTTCTAATCTTATATGTGGATGAAATATTACTGATTGGAAATGACATTCCTATGCTCGAGTCTGTTAAGACCTCATTGAAAAATAGTTTTTCTATGAAGGACTTGGGAGAAGCGGCATATATTCTGGGTATCAAGATCTATAGAGATAGATCAAGGAGGCTAATTGGATTAAGCCAGAGTACGTACATTGACAAAGTGTTGAAACGGTTCAGCATGGAAGAGGCTAAGAAGGGGTTCTTGCCCATGTCTCACGGCATTAAACTCTACAAGACTCAGTGTCCTTCGACCACTGATGAGCGAGAACACATGAGTAGGGTTCCATATGCTTCGGCTATTGGATCCATCATGTATGCAATGACATGTACTTGCCCAGATGTTTCCTATGCTCTAAGTGTTACGAGCAGATACCAGGCTGATCCAGGTGAGAGTCACTGGACAGCGGTAAAGAATATCCTTAAGTACTTGAGAATGACTAAGGATATGTTCCTAGTTTATGGAGGTGAGGTTAAACTCAGTGTAAAGGGTTACATAGATGCGAGTTACCTTAACGACTCATACGACTCAAAATCGCAATCAGGTTATGTGTTTGTCATGAATGGTGGTGCTGTGAGCTGGAAAAGTTCCAAGCAAGATACAGTGGCCTCCTCTTCAACATAAGCTGAATATATTGCTGCCTCGGAGGCTGCGAAGGAAGCTGTTTGGATTAGGAATTTCCTGATCGCTCTTGGTGTGGTTCAGGGCGCGTCCAATCCCATGGATGTTTATTGTGACAACAATGGTGCTATTGCACAAGCCAAGGAACCTAGACATCACCAAAAGAACAAACATATTCACATGCGTTACCATCTGATTCGTGAGTTCATTGATGATGGTAGTGTCATGTTATGCAAAATACATACGGACTCAAATGTTGCTGATCCCTTGACAAAGCCACTCCCGCAGCCTGCGCATGAAGCACACACAAGAGCAATAGGTATTAGATACTATCTAGATTGACTCTAGTGCAAGTGGGAGACTGAAGGAAATATGCCCTAGAGGCAATCATAGAGATGATTGTATTTCATATGTATCCATGAGTTTTTATAATGTTCCTTGAATATCCATATATCAGGCAACTTGTATTGATTGGCAATTATGTGAATTGCTTGTGAAACTCTTTACTTGTATGGTTATCAAATGGTTGTCCCTAGTCGGAGTTTATGTGAGGACACACATGAATATTAGACTAGCACATCGATTGGTTGATGACTATGTTTCGCAAGTCATAGACATGGATATGTCAAACCAATGATGTGGACACATGTTATGAACATGGGGTTGTACTGACCCAACATGAGACTGGAAATAATACTTGCAGCTCTCTCTACACATCGTGTACGTTTTGTCCTTAGACCTGAGATTGTCGCATGTACTTGAGATGTGGATCGACCTACTTTGGGGCTATCAAACACTACTCCATAACTGGGTAGTTATAAAGGTAGCTTTCAGGTTTGTCCTGATACATGCTGCAAGGCATCGGTCAATCAAGATGGGATTTGCCCCTCTCTACTTGAGAGAGATATCTCTGGGCCCCTCGAGTGATTGGATCTAGAAATGCATGGCCGTGCTACATATGGTTAAGAGTTAACCTAGTAAAGGAATTCCGAATCACAGTATCGAGAAAGAGAGGTCAGCTTGGAGCTAGACCAAATATCGTGAGGCAAAGGGAAAGACATGTACTCAACCTTGTGATGGTTCGTCTGAATGATCTTTATATGCGTTTAGGAGTTGGCACGTCTTGCTAGAGGCCGCTACCAACTATTGATGGAGTAAGTGTACTCATGTCATGTCTATACGTGTATGAACCTATAGGGTCACACACTTTAGGGGCTGGAAGCCTAATGAGGATTGGATCCGAATTAGACCAGGCTTACGCTGCTAATGGGCTGCTAAAGTAGAAGCCCACCAGGGATGCCTATATAAGAGAGAGTAAGGCGAGCTGAATAGGGTTGAGCATTCCACCTAGCCTCCACTCCTCTTACGCCTGTCTTGCATGCGCGGACCTAGCAGTCTGTCGTGTGACCTTCCACTCCGGGCGAGCCACGCAAAGGGGAGCTGTAGCTGTAGCACTTGGACGAGCCGCGCAAAGGGGAGCTGCTCGTGGGACAAGGACGAGGAGGAGACGTAGAACATCTACAATGCCCCGACGTGCTTCATCGAGTTCCGCAACTGCGCGTCTAGTGGTAATCCTGTGATCTATGACCACAGTATTCCTGGTCGACGCGGTAGAAAATTTTGATTTTATGCTAGTGTAGCCTACCCATTCCCCATCACAGAAAACCTCTTTGAGGATACTGATGGCTACCCTACCTCCGGTTCCCCAGTACGTCAGGTGGTCGGAAGTTCCAATTACTTGGGATAGGAAGGATCATCTAGAACTCATCCCAACAGAGAACCAGTATGCCATGGTCATCAACCCTTTGATTGACGACATGGAGTTCACCAAGTGCCTCGTGGACAGTGGAAGCAACATCAACATCATGTACCTGGATACACTGCACAAGATGAACTTGACGGAGACCCATCTAAGGAAGAGCAACACCGTGTTCCATGGGGTTGTCCCTGGCCGACAAGCAAATTCCCTAGGCTGCATCACCCTTCTGGTCGCTTTTGGCGATGTAAACAATTACCGCAAAGAACGCATGACCTTTGAAGTGGTGCCCTTCAAGAGTGTGTACCACATCATCTTCAGCACGACATCTTCCACTCTTTCCTCGCAAGGCTATGCTTTGTCTACAACAAACTCAAGATTCCTGGACCAAATGGTGTCATCACTATCGACGGAAGCTTCACCAAGGCATGGGAGTGTGAGCTCAGCAAAGCCGCCTTCACCGAAGCAGTCCTCTATAGTGAGGAATTCAAGGAGATCCAGAACCAGGTCGATGCCTCGGAGATGCCGGCTTCGAAGCAAATTACTGCTGCCAAACCCGCCTTCAAGGCCGCCATCAAGACCAAGTAGGTGGAGCTTGTCAAAGGTGATTCCTCCAAGACCACCGCCATTGGCATGGACCTGGATCCCAAATAGGAAAGCGCGCTCGTCGACTTCCTCCGGTAGAATAGGGACATCTTTTCTTGGCAACCTGCCGACATGAAAGGTGTACCTAGGAAACTTGCCGAGCACGGCTTGAAATATTGATCCTAATGCCAAACCGGTGAAACAACCTCTTGATGCCCCACAAGTATAGGGGGTGTATCACAGTATTTTCGATAAGTAAGAGTGTCGAACCCAACGAGGAGCAGAAGGTGCTGGCTAGTGGTATGGATCAACAATTCTCTGCAAATACTTAGCAAACGGAATTTTAGGGGTTTTTGATAAAGCAAGTAAACAAAGTACGAGTAAATAAAATACAATAGGAATAAATGCAGCAAGAGGCCCAATCCTTTATGCAGCAAAGGACAAGCCGGTTGTATTACTTAAGATGACCAAACGTTCTCGAGGACACATGGGAAGACTGTCAAGTGCTTTCGCTTCATATGGTTGATTAATCTTCTTTAGCTTGCTAAGTGTTGTGTGGGTGAACCTGTGTTAATGTACCGAACTTCCTAGGACTAATACATACTTGTGATTATACCCCTTGCAAACATCCGTAAGTAGAAGAAAGTAATTAAGGTAGAAACCTAACCACATCTTTAAACTCTAACACCCTTACGTCCCTTGTGCAATGGTTTCCTAACGGGGGTTCAGGTTTCTGTCACTCCGGCAACCCCTACGATTAGTAGCCAAATACACAATGCATTCCTCTAGTCCCATATAGGTGAAGTGTCATGTAGTCGACGTTCACATGACACCACTAGAAGAAGTACACCACAACTTAAATATCAAACTATTGAATCTTTCTCAACACAATTCCACTACTAACAACATGACTTCTCCCATGTCCTCAAGAACAAAACGAACTACTCATAAGACATCATACGGATCATGATCAGAGATGGAATAATGATGTATAACAATCTGAACATAAACAATAATTCTATGGTTCACTCAATAGCATCAACTACAAAGAGTAATCAACACCGGGAAAGTTTCCCCTATGAACTATGCAAAAATACACACATTTAAGTCTAGCCCACTTCCTATGCAAAGGAATTTTGTAAACAAACAAGTTGTTGAAACCAAAAGCTACAAGCATAAGAAGGCAAAAGAAGTGCAACATAAAAACTTTTAGCATAAAACGAGGAAACTTGATATTATTGAGATGCATAAGAACACTTTTCCCTCTTTCATAGTAACTTTCAGTATCATGCATAAACTTAACAATATAACTATCACAAGGACCATCGTGACAATGATCACTTGTTCTAACAGAAAACACAGGAATACTAGCTCTCATAACACTACTTTGTGAAACAATATTAGAGGTATCCTAATAAAGGATAGTGTGTCCCTCTTCTACATATTTAGTAACAAAGTCTTTTACATTTGCTATAATAGGTTCATCAACCTTTTGTTCATCAGGTTCAACAGATTTGATTATACTTTCATTAACCATACTAGCCATCATAGAATGTTCCTTTATTTTAACTGGGAAAGGCATTTTCTCAATGTAAGGTTTAGGTAAGACATGATTAGCAGTATAAACTTCAGTATTTCTTGCAAGAACACTCTTAGGAACATCTTTATAAGGTTCATGATACTTATTCCACTTCTTTTTAGGCACTTCAATGTAGGAAGCAAAAGCCTTAAAATAAGAAGCAATAGCTTGAGAGTCTAGACCATAAGCATTTTTAATATTTTGAAAGTCATCAGTTCCCATAAAAGATTCAATGCATTCATAGTCATAATTTATACCTGACTTTCTACCTTTGTCATTCTCCCATGCTTCAGCATTATCTTGAATACGGTCCAGAAGATCCCATTTAGCTTCTTCGTCCATGTGAGTGAATGATCCAGCACAAGAAGCATCCAATAAATCCTTGTCATGTAGAGGAAGCCTTGCATAAAAGTTATTGATAATAATATTGTTGGGGAGCTCATGAATGGGACATTTGAACATAAGTAACTTCAATCTCCCCCAAGCTTGAGCTGTACTCTCTCCATCAAGAGGCCAAAAGTTGTATATTTGATTCTGATCTTTATGAATCTCACTAGGAGGATAAAACTTTGAATAAAAGAGAGGCACCATTTCCTCCCATTCCAGAGCTTGACCATTCTTCAGCAGCTTATACCATTCCTCAGCTCTTCCTTTCAGCGACAATGAGAATAACTTCTTCTTAACTTGATCTGTAGTAATACCTGCACACTTGAACAACCCGCATAATTCGTGTATAAAGAGTAAATGATCACCGGGATGGACAGTTCCATCTCCAACATAGTAGTTATCCATAACACGATCAAAAATTCTTGTAGGTATTTTAAAAGTATCATTCTCAGCAGGTGGTGGTTCATCTACTACCTTAGCATCGGTAGTAGCATTACGAAATAAGAAACTCGGCGAATTATCCATAATGATAATAAAACAACTAACAGAAGTAAACAATACTCAGAGTAGAGGTTTCCTTTACTAGTTCCACTCTCCAATAGCGCTTCACTCCCCGGCAACGGCGCCAGAAAATAGTCTTGATGACCCACAAGTATAGGGGGTGTATCGCAGTATTTTCGATAAGTAAGAGTGTCGAACCCAACGAGGAGCAGAAGGTGCTGGCTAGTGGTATGGATCAGGAATTCTCTGCAAATACTTAGCAAACGGATTTTTAGGGTTTTTTGATAATGCAAGTAAATAAAGGACGAGTAAATAAAAGACAATAAGAATAAATGCAGCAAGCGGCCCAATCCTTTATGCAGTAAAGGACAAGCCGATTGTATTACTTAAGATGACCAAACGTTCTCGAGGACACACGGGAATATCGTCAAGTGCTTTCGCTTCATATAGTTGATTAGTATTCTTTAGTTTGCTAAGTGTTGTGTGGGTGAACCTGTGCTAATGTACCAACCTTCCTAGGACTAATACATACTTGTGATTATACCCCTTGCAAACATCTGTAAGTACAAGAAAGTAATTAAGGTAGAAACCTAACCACAGCTTTAAACTCTAAGACCCTTACGTCCCTTGTGCAATGGTTTCCTAATGGGGGTTAAGGTTTCTGTCACTCCGGTAACCCCTATGATTCGTAGCCAAATACACAATGCATTCCCCTAGGCCCATATAGGTGAAGTATCATGTAGTCGACGTTCACATGACACCACTAGAAGAAGTACACCACAACTTAAATATCAAACTATTGAATCTTTCTCAACACAATTCCACTACTAACAACATGACTTCTCCCATGTCCTCAAGAACAAAACGAACTACTCGCAAGACATCATACAGATCATGATCAGAGATGGAATGATGATGTATAACAATCTGAACATAAACAATAATTCAATGGTTCACTCAATAGCATCAGCTAGAAAGAGTAATCAACACCGGGAAAGTTTCCCCTATGAACTATGCAAGATTCAACCCAATTGTTACAGCAATATGGAGATGGTGATGAGGGTGCTGATGGTGATGATGGTGGTGATGATGATGATCCTGATGAAGTCCAGCTTGATGATGGTGTTGATGGCGATGATCTCCCCTCTCCGGGAAGGAATTCCCCCGGCAGAAATCTGTCTGCCGGAGAGATCTTTCTCTCTCGGTGTCTTCCTCCCCGCAGAGGCGGCCGAATATTTCTGTGGTCGCTCTCCAAGGCTTAGGGTTTAGGGAGGAATATATACGCCATAGGGGAGTGCCAGGGGTGGACCAGGGCGGCCACACCACCTGGTGGCATGACCTAGGCTGGCCCGCGCCAGGGGGTGGTGTGGGCCCCTTGTGGCCCATCTCCAGCCCCCCTTTTGGCTTCCTTTGTCTTCTGGAAAAATAGGATTTTTCGTATATTTTCCCAGATTTTCTGATCTTCGTGAATTTTGCCTTCAAATAGCACCTTTTCCATCAGAATCCTGACTGTAGCGGTCCATGCTCCAAAAGTCATCAACCATGCAAAAACAGATGAAATAACATAAGTATCACCTCTCAATACGAAATATATCAATGAATAACAGTGAATTATGACATAGAATAGTGATGCAAAATGGACGTATCAAATCTACGATGCTTTGGTGATGAAAGACGAAGGGCTATAGGCAAAGAAATAGCTAGGTTACTTAAGGCTGGCTTTATCCAAGAAGTTATTCACACCCGATGGGTGGCAAATCCTGTACTTGTCCCCAAAAAGGGAACCAATGAATTAAGAATGTGCGTTGATTACACCGGCTTGAACAAAGCGTGTCCAAAGGATCCGTTTGCTTTGCCTCGCATTGACCAAGTCATTGATTCAACGGTTGGCTCGAAACTTCTGTGTTTTCTTGATGCCTATTCAGGATACCACCAGATCCGGATGCGAAAGTCGGACCGATTGGCCACTTCGTTCACCACACCCTACGGCATGTATTGCTACGTCACGATGCCCTTTGAGTTGAAAAACGCCGTTGCCACGTACCAGCGGACGATGCAACATTTCCTGCATGAGCAAATAGGTCGCAACGTACACGCTTACATGGACGACATCATGGTAATGTCAAAGAAATCAAATGATCTTATCCGTGACTTGCAGGAAACCTTTGACAATCTCCAGAAATACAACATGATGCTGAACCCAAAGAAGTGCATCTTCGGGGTGCCATTCGTCAAATTGTTGGGCTTCATTGTTTCACATCGCGGAATCAAGGTGAACCCGGGGAAAATCAAGGTCATCCTCGAAATCAAACACCCGACATGCCTGAAGGACATACAAAGGCTCATAGGCTGCATCACAGCAGTAAGCCGGTTCATCAGCCGACTTGGTGAGAAGGCTATGCCGCTCTATAAGCTTCTCAAAAAGGCGGACAAATTCACATGGACATACGAAGGTGACGCAGCACTTCAGGAGTTGAAGAGAATACTCTCCTCCCCACCTATACTTGCAGCACCGGTACCAAGGGAGCCTATGTTAGTGTACATGACGGCAACCAACCGAGTAATTAGTATCATCATTGTGGTGGAGCGCAAGGAACAAACGCACGAATATGGAGTTCAGCGACCCGTTTAGTATGTAAGCGAGGTCTTGACGGAATCCAAGCAACGTTACCGCACTACCAGAAGATAGCTTATGGAGTTTTCCTTGCTTCACGCAAGCTAAGGCATTATTTCCAGGAGCACCCCATCACAGTAGTGAGCAAAGCTCCATTGTCCGACATCATGAACAACAACGACACTACAGGGAGAGTGGCAAAGTAGGGCATTGAACTTGCTGCCTTCGACATCACCTACAAGCGACGCAACGCTATCAAATCAAACGCATTGGCGGATTTTCTTGCAGATTGGACATAACTGCCAGAAGACACTCCTGTACCAGAGCCAAAGTATTGGGTCATGCACTTTGATGGGTCGAAGTTACTCAATGGCTCAGGGGCTGGCGTATTATTACAATCGCCAATAGGAGAGGAGTTGCAATACGTCCTGTAGATCCACTTTAACGCTACAAATAACATGGCAGAGTATGAGGCCCTCATTCACGGACTTCGCGCAGCCAAGGATATTGGCATCAAGCACATAGTTTGCTGTGGAGATTCCGACTTGGTTGCCCAGCAAGTGGCTGGCACCTAGAATGCGCGGAACCCTATGATGGCTGCATATCGAGACAAAGTAGACGAAATAGCCAAGTGCTTCGACGGCTACAAAGTCAAGTACGTCAAAAGGAAGGATAATGAGGCGGCATATCTGCTGTCAAAGCTTGGATCAGCTTGTCGACCAATTCCGCCAGGCGTTTTCCTGGAGCACTTATGAACTCCATCCGTGAAGGGAGCAGGCCCCGACAACCAGATAGAGTGGAGTCATTTGTTAACGCAGTAACAATGACCTCTTAGGCTTGGACGAAGCCGTTCGTGGATTATCTACAAGATGAAACTTTGCCCACTGACGAAGTCGAAAGCCGACAAATAGTACACAGAGCAAAAGGCTACGTCATCATTGACTTCCAGCTATACAAAAGAAGTACGACAAGAGTTTTCCTATGGTGCTTCCCCCAGCAGCAAGGTATTGAAAGCCTTAGAGAAATGCATCTCGGAGATTGTGGGCATCACGCCGCTCCCCGATCGTTGGTGGTCAAGGATTTCCGACAAGGATTCTACTGGATAACTGCCAAGGCGGACGCCGACATGTTGGTACAAACATGCCTCGGGTGTCAGTTTTATGCAAGACAACCAAGTGTTCTAGCTGAAGAATTACGAACAATACCAATAACTTGTCCGTTTGCATTCCGGGGGCTGGACATGGTGGGACCTTTGTAGACAACACCCTGTGGATTCACACACTTGCTAGTAGTAGTGGACAAATTCACAAAATGGATTGAAGCTAAACCCATTAGAAAGCTCGATGGGGCAACAACCCTAAAGTTTGTCTGGGATCTAGTGGTGAGATTTGGTCTCCCACATAGCATCATCACCGACAATGGCAGAAATTTATCTCTCGGAGACGTTGAGGAGTACTATCATGAGAAAGGAATCCGCCTTGACCTAGCATCTGTGGTACATCCATAGTCAAATGGACAAGTTAAAAGGGCCAATGGACTAATTCTGCACGGAATCAAGCCATGCTTGGAGGCACCACTACGTAGAGCAGCTGGAGCCTGGGCGGAGGAACTACCATATGTCTTGTGGAGTTTATGAACAACACCCAACAGATCCACCGGCTTGACTCTTTTCTTCATGGTTTATGGAGCAGAAGCAGTTCTCCCATCCAACATCCTCCACGGTGCACCAAGAGTTTCCACCTACAAGGAGGATGACGCTGAAGAATCGAGACGATTATCTATGGACTTACTTGAAGAAGAGCACATGCTGGCATGCCACAGATCTATCGTCTACCAGCAGAAGCTGCGCGGCTACCATAGTCGCCGTGTAAATCATCGCTCGTTTAAAGAAGGGGATCTGGTGCTTCGACTCAAGCAGGAGAAATCACACAAACTATCCCCGCCTTGGGAAGGACCATTCATCATAAGCAAAGCATTGCTAAATGGTTCCTATTATCTCGTCGATATTCGCGAGTTGAAAGATAGGCCAAAAAATCGCAAGCGCAAGCAACGTGACTCCGATGATGATTACTCGAAGACAGATCGACCATGGAACATAGCACAACTATGTCCATTTTACACTTATCACATTTATATTATGTAATAAGTTTCTTATATGATCAATGAAACAAATCATTTGGTTCACTCATATTCTCTAAGTCTTTTACCTCCTTTAGTTGTTCATTTTTGGATCATATAAACCCTTTATGTGCAAGGTTGCATTTGCCCTTGTGAAAATTCCACCTACGGGTGTTAGTTTAAGTTTTCTAGTCTATATGTTTTCTAAAGTTTTTATGTGGATTCCGGAGTAGTGACTTTTCGGCACTCAAAGTCGGCGATTTTTATCTTAGGTTCTGGACGGTGCTATTAAGCATCATCACCTGAGAGCATAGTTCTATGTTGCGAGTCTTCCGTCTCACGAAAGTTCAAGCATACGAACTAGAATAATGGATAAGCCAACACTTGCTTAAAAAATATATACACATGCTGGAAACAGATAAGTTGCAGGAAGCTTGAATACAAGTTTTCCGCCTTAGAAAAACATAAGTTTTTTCTGCATACATTTTGCAGAGATACATTTAATACAAACACTATTTTTCATGGCTCTGCTGTAGGGGGCTTCGTGGTGGCATCATCAGGAGAGCCAGGACGAGAGATCTCGTCAAACTTTGAAGGAGAGGGGATAGACTCAAAAGAGGCCATGTCGTCATCCAGGATCTCGGTAGGCACGATATCAGCCTTGACCATCTTGGCAACCATGGTATCGAAGCCAGCAAGAGAGTTCCAAATAGCATCGCTATCAATTCTTGTCCTTCCTCGTCCAGCTTGGGCATGCCGGAGGTCACCAAGTCGATGTCGGCATTGTAATAGTGAGCCTTGACCAAAGATAGGGTCATCCTAGCACTAGCCTGGATACAGGAGGTTTTCCAGTCTTTGATTTTCTCGGGGGCTCGACGCAGGATTTCCGCATACTTGGCTGCTGAGTCTACCGCCTTGATATTGATGCCCAGAGGTTGAGCTATCTCCTTGGCTTGGGCGATGGCGGTGCTGACGAAGTTGCCGGCAAGAATCATGTGTTCCTTGGGACTTGGAGGACCCTCAGCCAATTTGGCTAAGCCAATGGGAGCTGTGGTTTGCACAAGCATACAAGGACCATGAGTATAAACAAGTCAAATGGTTATCCAACTTACAGAAAAAGACCAAGACAGAGAAAGGTTACCAAAGATGCTCGTTTCCTCTTGCATGCATGTCTCCGCCAAGACATCACAATCCTTGACTTGAACATCTCAAGACTCCTTGTATTCTGCTCTTTGGAAGCTTGGTTCTGGTATTTGAGCTGTGCAATCTGATCCTTCAGGCGCTGCATCTCGATGTCTGCAGACTCTTGCATAGCCTTCATCGTTGCCTCATGGCCCTTGACGACCTCGGCCAGGTCCTTCTTTAGAATCTTGTTTTCATCATCGAGCTTCTAGATATGCTTGGATTGCTCGACGATGCTCTTGGCCTTAGCAATGGCTTCTATAAGATGGAAATCTCAAAGTGCTATCAGAAGACGGAAGAAATTATTCAATGGGAAAGCAAGGAGCTGTCGTAGGAAACAAACTCTGGATATTTTTGATCTGTTCCTTCAGGAATTTGGTTTTACCCTATTCAAGGTCCATCTCCTTCTGAAGAGCAGCAAACCTCTCATTGGCGGTGATCCTCCATTTATTCTCATTTTGCACATGATATAAGTATACTTAGTTTCTCTAGAGCATCTAGTCGGAACTATTCAGTCTCAACTAAATGCCCGGGGGCTACAGTACATGATTTTAAAGTAAACTAGTTTCTCTAGAGCATCTAGTCGGAACCTTGTAGTTTCAACTAAACACTCGAGGGCTACACGGACAAGTTCTATACTTAGTTCTTTGGAGCACTCAGGCCAATAACTATTGGATTATCCCCCTAAGAGCTCGGGAGCTATAGTGGGATATATTACACCAAGTAAAGCAAGTGAAGTTCAAAAAACTTACGATGGGCAATGATCCTGAGATTGCTGGCCAGATGAGCATATGAATCGTGGAAGGTCCGGGCATTCTTATAGATTGCATCGGCCTACTTAATGAGGTCATCTAGGCTCAACATCGGAGGAGTCGCAGCCAATGGAGAGGTCGAAGCCGGAGGCATGGATGAAGCTCTAGCTGCCTCCTGCACCTTCAAGGCAGTTGATGGCTCGGAGGCTCCCGCCTCGATCGCAGCTTCCACATCCACCTCTTCCACTTCCTTCCCCTTCTTGCTGGCATCCTTAGCCGGAGCTTCAGCCACTTTAGAAGAGGTGCTCTCCTGCGTCACCTGGCCGCTGGGAGCAACGTCTGCCTCGACAGAACCTAAGACATCAAGGTTTGGATTGATATCTATCTCCAAGACAAAGGGCTCAGGGATGACGGGGGATTACGGCCTAGAGGGACCAGAAGAGGGTTTGGTGGCAAGAGTAGGGGGAGCGGTGGCGGGAGAGGACTTTGCGGACGGACCCTTGGTCAACATGTCACGAATGTTTTTTGACCCTCCAACATCTTTGGAGGATCGCTTCAAACTAACACCGGCTTTCCTCCTGAAACATTCAAGGTATAAGTACAAGAGTTGAAAAAAGGTGTGAGCTGAAATATACAAGCCGGAGAATGAAAGTACTTACTCCATGGTAGGAGCCTTGGTGAGGGGAATGCCGGTGGACTTATTCTTCTTCTCCGCCTCTAAGGCGGAAGTGGTTTGTTTGGAGACTCCACTCTCTGTTTTCTTCTTCTTGGCCTCGACAGCAGCGTTAGAGGTGGAGCTCTTCCGCTTTCAGCTGGCTGATCCTTGGAGGCGTCATCGTCGGACACCACCTGGATATCCTTCATCTTTGGATCGTAGACCTGGGAGGCCATTTGATCCGCCACCAAGGTCGCCAGCTGGGATACAGAGGAGTGTTAGACGGACGACTTCAAAGATGGAAATACCTTATAGTATATAATGAGCAACAAAGGAAACAGAAGCTACCACTAGGCATGTACCGCAGTCGAACATGTCATAGGTGATCTTGAAGCCCCGCTTCTTGTCTCTCACCCTGACGATGTCCTTTAGCCGGAGCTTGATGGAGCCAGTAGAGAAGTTATACCACGAAATCCGCATGGGATCACTCCTATCTTGGCTCTACTTGCACATCAGCTCGGCGCGATGCTGCAGAGGCTAGCTCCGCCTAGCGTACCAGCACATGGCAAGATCCAAGCCCGTCAGACCTCCGTCTACGAGCCATTTGATCCGCCTTACGGCACGATTGGCTTCATCGTCAGAGGGAAGAGAGGCTGGGGTCCGCCATGCGGGCACTTCGGTGGCACCTCCATCGACAAAGTCTAGCTAGGTTGATACGTTGCTAACGTATCTATAATTTTTGATGTTCCATGCTTGTTTAGTATCTACTTTCTTATGTTTTGTCCACCCTTTGGAGTAATTCTTATACACTTTCTTGGACTAACCTATTAACAAGATGCCATAGTGCCAGTTACCTGTTTTCTGCTATTTTTGGTCCCAGGAAAGTCAGAAAATGAATATTCTCGGAATTGGACGGGACAAAAGCGAAAGTGCCTATTTTTCCGCCCTGGCCTCCCACCGACCTTGCCTCTTCGCCTATAAGATGCCTCCCGATGCAAAAACCCTAAATCGAACAACCTCTAGCCACGAAAAGTTCCGCAGCGCCACCACCATCGAAGGGGAGATTCGAGGGATAGAAAGTCTCTGTTCCGGCACCCTGCAAGGACGGGGAAGTGCCCCCGGAGCCATCTCCAGCGATCTCCACCACCATTTCCATCACTGTTGCTGATTCCCACGATGAGGAGGGAGTAGTTCTTCCTCAAGGCTAAGGGTTCTACCGGTAGCTATGTGTTCATCTCTCTCTATGCATGATCATATTGTGATCATGAGCTTTGTAATCAAGTAGATCTACCTTGCTACTCAAGTGCTTTAATAGATCTCTGCTCTCCCCATGTGTGTGAAGTTGACAGTGTGCACACCAAGGTGGCACTTAGGCTATAGATTACAAATACTTGTTATGAGTTATATTTGGAGTTGGATGTCTCTATGAAATTGTGGTGTTTGTTGGAACCATCTAGTGCTCAAGGTGACACTGTGGGGTTATCTAGATGGGAAAGGCTTACTTTGAGGTGTGCTGTTATAGCCCTACCATGGATTAGAGTGTCCAACCGGAGAGTAGTTAAGAGTAGTATCATAAAGAGAAGATATTTATATGAGAGTGTTCACTAGTGAAAGTATGATCCTAGGCCTTGTTTCTAAGCATTGAAACACCGTTTGCAATTAGATCTACTACATGTTTGCTTGCTTCCATCTTCATTTCAGTTTGCCTTTAGTCTCTTCCCACGTCAACCACGCGCCAGCAAGTATTTTCTGGCACCGTTACCACTTATAATTATCCATACCACTTGTATTTCACTATCTCTTCGCCGAACTAGTGCACCTATACACTTGACAAGTGTATTGGGTGTGTTGGGGACACAAGAGATTTCTTGTATCTTGATTGCAGGGTTCTTGAGAGGGGATACCTTTGACCACTTCCTCCCTGAGTTCGATAAACCTTGGGTGAGCCACTTAAGGGAAAACTTGCTGCTATTCTACAAACCTCTACACTTGGAGGCCTAACAACTGTCTACAAGAATAGAAGTGCGTAGACATCATAGGTCTCAAGACGGTCTGGCAGGGGGACATCTGGCCCGTTAAAATATGTGTGCTGCTAGTTCTTGCAAGACTCGTGCCCCACAATGTCGGGGAAGCGCCGGTTAGCCCGGATCTTAAAGCTAATGGTTCCGCAGGTCCACAATACATCCTTGGACTCTACAGAATCTCTCTTGACGGTGAAAAAGTATACAAACAGATCTATTCTAGGCTTAATCCCTAGATATCCTTCACACAGAGCTACAAAGTTTCTAAGGACTAGAATGCTGTTGGGAGAGAGATTGTGGGGGAAGTACCCAGAAGTGCCGGAGGGTATCCAAGAAAAAGTCAGAGACTGGCAGGCTAACGCCGCGTACCAGCTGAGATTTGAGGTACACCTTCTCTCCGGGTTGGGGAGAAGGGACCACCTCGCTGGCCAGCGCCGCCCGCCAGACAAACTTCTCTGCCGCGGGGAGATACCCCTCATCGACCAGCTCCTGGAGATCTTCGACGGAGAGTTCAGAACCTCTCCACACCCCCTTGTGGGAGTCGCTTTCTTCTTCAGCGGCTTCGGTTGCTGCTCGTTCTTGGTCAACGCCGGAGGATTCTATCATGGCAGAGACGGGAATGACCATCCCCTCCGGCGGAACGATCACTCCCTGGGATGGCTCCGTCGTAGCCTTGGGAATCACCGTCGTGGAAGGAGCAGAGCTGCTGGAGGCCATTACGACGAGGAGTGTGTGGAGGACGAAAGGGCTCTGGTTAGGGTTTTTGCAGGAGAGCTCGAACGGTCGTGTGGCTAGAGGAAGACGAAGACTGGGAAGCGAATGCGGGTAAAAAGAAATAAATTGACTGCGGTGGAAAAATATAAGGCTCGCGTCAAGATTCATGCAAAAGAATCTGATGGATGGAACATTGCTGACGTGGAAGTGAACGTGCGCGGTGATTTCACCACGTCTCCCGTCTTTTCCCGCTCCACCATTTCGATTTTCGCGCGTGTGAAAATAGCTAATGATTAATTCTTTGCTTCTGTGAGTTTCGAGGTAACATAGGTTGTACCCTACATCATACTCCTGACAGTTGCAATGAAGGGTCACGTTTGAAGATTCCATTGAAGACGGAGATCATCCGACTCTGGAAACAAAGACTCAAGGAATCTCTGACTACATTGCGAAGCCGGAGAGGATTACAGGGTTCTTTGGGAGACTTTTGAGATATTGCTTGATGGATTGTCGGCATCACTTAGACGGGATATTTAGAGATCAACGAGCAAGACGGTGCAAGTTTTCAAAGTTCTCCGGGGGCTACTGTTGGGGATATGCTATATGGGTATCCTCATAGCATGTCACCAATCTTTCTAACCGTGGTGGCCAATAGTTGGTAGCAAGGCCTATGGCCTGCTGGGCAACCCAGCTAGACGGATCCTGAAGGGAGGCCCATGCCGGATAAAGGAAGGCTACACAGGACTCACCGACATACTCGGAGCCTTGGAGTACAAGACACGGAAGACTAGTTCATGTAGGTGTAGGACTCTTTACCTTGTCCGGTGATACATTGCAAATGTATCTATAATTTTTGATGTTCCATGCTTGGTTTTATCTACTTTCTTGTGTTTTGTCCACACTTTGGAGTACTTTTCATATGATTTCTTGGACTAACCTATTAACAAGAGCCACAGTGCCAGCTGCCTATTTTTCTGCTGTTTTTGGTTCCAGGAAGTCAGAAAAAGAATATTCTCGGAATTGGACGGGACAAAAGCCAAAGTTACTATTTTCCCGGAAGACTCACGGAGCCAGAAGGAGAGTCGGAGAGGGGCCATAGGGTGGCCACACCACCCCTAGGCGCGGGTCCACCTAGGCCACGCCAGGGCATGGTGTGGGCCCCCTGGCCGCCCACCGACCTTGCCCTCTGGCCTATAAGAAGCCTCCCGAGGCATAAACCCTAGATAATCAAGCCTCCAGCCACGAAAAGTTCCGCAGCGCCACCACCATCGAAGGGGAGATTCGAGGGATAGAAAGTCTCTGTTCCGGCACCCTGCGAGGACGGGGAAGTGCCCCCGGAGCCATCTCCAGCGATCTCCACCACCATTTCCATCACTGTTGCTGATTCCCACGATGAGGAGGGAGTAGTTCTTCCTCAAGGCTAAGGGTTCTACCGGTAGCTATGTGTTCATCTCTCTCTATGCATGATCATATTGTGATCATGAGCTTTGTAATCAAGTAGATCTACCTTGCTACTCAAGTGCTTTAATAGATCTCTGCTCTCCCCATGTGTGTGAAGTTGACAGTGTGCACACCAAGGTGGCACTTAGGCTATAGATTACAAATACTTGTTATGAGTTATATTTGGAGTTGGATGTCTCTATGAAATTGTGGTGTTTGTTGGAACCATCTAGTGCTCAAGGTGACAGTGTGGGGTTATCTAGATGGGAAAGGCTTACTTTGAGGTGTGCTGTTATAGCCCTACCATGGATTAGAGTGTCCAACCGGAGAGTAGTTAAGAGTAGTATCATAAAGAGAAGATATTTATATGAGAGTGTTCACTAGTGAAAGTATGATCCCTAGGCCTTGTTTCTAAGCATTGATACACCATTTTCTATTAGATCTGTTACATGTTTGCTTGCTACCATCTTTATTTCAGTTTTACTTTAGTCTTTTCCATGCCACAAAGCTATTTTCTATCACCCTTACCATTGTCTTATATCCATACCACTTGTATTTCACTATCTCTTCGCCGAACTAGTGCACCTATACACCTGACAAGTGTATTGGGTGTGTTGGGGACACAAGAGACTTCTTGTATCTTGATTGCAGGGTTGCTTGAGAGGGGATACCTTTTACCACTTCCTCCCTGAGTTCGATAAACCTTGGGTGATCCACTTAAGGGAAACTTGCTGCTGTTCTACAAACCTCTGCACTTGGAGGCCCAACAACTGTCTACAAGAATAGAAGTGCGTAGACATCAAACTATTTTCTGGCACCGTTGCCGGGGAGGTAAGGTAAAAGGTATTCGCATCGGAGGATTAAAGAAGAAGAACCTCCCACGGCAAACGCCTATTTTCTGGTGTGAGTACTCGAAGTTATTTCCTTTAGATTCTGCAATTTTGTCTTTTTGTTTCTTGTTTTCACTAGTAAGTCTTAATGGAAAACAACAAAAAAATTAGAGAGCTTTATAGTATTTATCTTGAGTTAGGACATGAAGTGTTTGAAGAGAAGATTAAAAACCCTATGGAACTTTATTGCATGCTAATAGCAATGTTATTAGTATGAATTCTTTGGACACCATTATTGCTAATACTATGGAGAAGTCTAAGCTTGGGTAAGCTAGTTTTTATGAAAATGACCTTTTTAGTTCCCCAGCATTGGAAGATAGCTATTCTATTGCTTATGATGATACAAAACCTCCAATATATGATGATTACAATGATGAATATGATATTTTCAGTCCACCTAGTATTGAGGAGAAAATTCATTATGATTACAATATGCCTCCTATATTTGATGATTATGGTGATGAAACTAATAATGATGGCTATTATGTTGAATTTGCTCCCACTACAATCAATATTTTATGTGGGGAGTATTAATTCTTTGATGCATGTGGCTCATGATAAGAATGTTTTGTGTGATAGTTATATCGTTAATTTTATTCATGATGCTAATGAAAGTTATTATGAGAGAGGGAAACATGGTTTTATGTATCTCAACAATATTAAGTTTCCCCTCTTTATGTTGAAAATTTTGAAGTTACACTTGTTTTGCTTTCCTATGCTTGTTGCTTTGTGCTTTCATGACTTGTTTCTTTACAATATTCCTATGCATAGGAAGTGGGTGAGACTTAAATTTTCTTTGAATTTTCTTCTTGATGCTCTCTTTTACTTCAATTCATATTTCTTATGTGAGCATCTTCTCAAACTATCATGCCTAACTTAAAGGCGTTAAAGAAAAGTACTTATTGGGAGATAACCCAAAAGATTTAGATGAGTCTTGAAAGTTATTACCTCTGTAATAACCTCTCCTTATCCTTTTTATTTGCTTTTTGTGCCAAGAGTAACCTCTAATGAGAGTGAAGTAATGATTGGGAATGTTGCTGTCCTGAAACAGATTTTTGTTCTTCACCGTAAACATTCGTGAGAGAGCTCTGTATGTCGGATTGAGCTGTAATTTGTTGTGCTTCTGCCGCACGTTGTTATCTAACTTTCGTTAGTTCAACACTTTTTTATTTGAGCAACAGAAGGTCTTCGAACAAATTCGTCTTTACCTGCTGGTCTGTTTTACCAGATTTCTGCCATTTTCTGCATTTGCTTCTTGTGGGTTCCTTTTTGAGTTCTTTTGGGGAATTGAGCTTTTTGAGGGAAGTGCTACAGTAGCTAGTGTTCTAATGTAAGTTATTTGGTGTTAGAACTGAACCTTGAGACTTATTTATCTTAAGTGCACTAATGTTGCTAATAAAGATTGTGTGAAGTTTTGTATGAAGGAAAAATTTCAGGTGTATGGAAGGATTGAGTAATGAGATGAAGGATGGACTAAAGCTCAAGCTTGGGGATGACACACGTGTAACCCCAAGAAATATCCAAGAAGTACAAGCGTCAAAGCTTGGGGATGCCCAAGGCATCCCCTTCTTCATCAATAAAAATCCCAGGTTTCTTCCAAACGCTTTATTTTTATTGTTTCATGCACGGTTGTGTTGTTCTTGGAGCGTCTTCTTTTTTGTTTTCGTTTTGGTTTTTCGTTTGCTTGGTTTGCGTAGTTTGATGAATAAATTGGTTGGACCCCCTCTTTCATACATTGGTTTGCAAATAGTTTGGTTTGGTTTGTAAAAGAGTATGAAAGTTCATACTTATGTGGTAAAAAGAGCTTGTTTTGACTGTGGCCTATGCTTTGTCATGCCATGCTTGATATTGTTTTGGCTTTATGCTTAGTATTCCTTGCTGTAGCATGACTTGTTATAAACAATTGAGATTGCTTAATGTGCCTTGGATGAATCATGCGTTGTTTTAGCATATTAAAGCATAGTATAGTGGTATTCTCCTTTGATGCTTTATTTGTGTTGACTTGGCGCATGCTCACACCATGTTATGACTATCTCAAGTCATCATAGCCTTTATGATCCTTTAGTTTTCAACTTGTAGTATCACTTTATGCTTTGATCAATGATGTTTTGTCGCTCTGCATGATTATGGCCATTATTGCTCTCTTAGTTTGTCGCTCCCAGTCTTTTGCTAGCCTCCACAACAAAGTATGAGTTCCACTCATGCATACAAATCCCTAAAACTAGTTATTCCAAAGAGTCCACCATACCTACCTACTAGCTTATGCTATTCCAAGTATATTCATGCTTTTGTTTACCTTCCACTTGTTATGAGAAAACTAGTGATTAAAGCTCTCACGAACTTGATGGCACACTTTACTTTACTTGCCCTTAATAAACTTGAACCATTGTGTCTTCTATGTTGTATATGCTTGCACTTATTTGTTGGGAATTAGCAGAACCATGTTTTCATGGGGAACGCTTTCAACATTGCACTTGGTACTTGTACCTAGTTGATATCATGCTCTTTTGTATATGGATGTCGTCGGTGTGAAATGAAAGGGGAGCTTGTAAGTCCATGGAGTTATGTATATGTGTTAGAGAAACGCCTAGGCCACTGGTCTAATCCATGCTGACATGGTGGAAACCTGCAGCGTAACCATAATGAGCTGTCTATGAAGCATTCTTCTTATAAAAAAGAGTCCTATATTGAGAAAAAAAGAGAAAAGAAAAAAAAGATACTATGAAAAGAGGAAAGAGAGAAAAAAGCACCATATTCCCATGGTAAATAAGAAGAATGCTGAGATGCTCGTTGTCTGCTTGCCTTGTCATTTTGATATGGGGATTCTTCCGTATCATCGGGCAAGGGGTACCCCGTTGGCGGTTCTCTATGATACACATGTACTTACGATGACAAGAACTTACCGGTGACTAAACTTGAGTAGCATGAGGAGCGACCCTCGTATACAAGGGTCATGAGATTTCTGACTTATACTTCGTCAAACATGTACACCATAGTTTGTTCACTTTAACCTTAATCACTTCAAGATGCTTATGATAGGGGCAATGAGAGCTGAAAGCTATAAGTACCATAATTTTTGGAAGCTCTTTATGAGACTTGAGTCCCTACTTCCTTTTACAAAGGCCTTTCTTCCACTATTATATTGAGTCTCCATCTTCTACCTTTATGCACCTACTTTGAGAGCATAGTGGCTATTCTTAGTTCTATGTGCATTGTCCCAAGACTAGTTGATTGATGCATAACGTGATATTGCTTGTTTTAAACTATTTGTATCTAGTCACTCTTATGAACTTTGAAGGTGTCCTATGCATTTATGTTTGCTACTCTATTGAGGGACAAGCTGAATACTTTTATGCTATGTTTTCTTTATGTGAAACAAACAAACGTCTTGCAAAGCATTGTTATTCATGAATCTTTTGTTTGTGCTTTTCACGTTGCAGCATAGTTTCTTTGCTTATTGCTATAACCTTGTCTTTCATGTTATGATTGAAGT
Organism: Avena eriantha; assembly: GCA_910589775.1. Taxonomy (NCBI): domain Eukaryota; kingdom Viridiplantae; phylum Streptophyta; class Magnoliopsida; order Poales; family Poaceae; genus Avena; species Avena eriantha. The sequence continues at coordinate 578,336,475 of OU342743.1, forward strand.
ACTTTGATCCCAGCTTTGAATGTTTTACAAATACTTTGATCAAGTCTTTGATGGTGCATGTCACCTCAAAAATTATTGTTTCTTTTTACCACTTACCTACTCGAGGACGAGCAGGAGTTAAGCTTGGGGATGTTGATACATTGCAAATGTATCTATAATTTTTGATGTTCCATGCTTGGTTTTATCTATTTTCTTGTGTTTTGTCCACACTTTGGAGTACTTTTCATATGATTTCTTGGACTAACCTATTAACAAGAGCCACAGTGCCAACTGCCTGTTTTCTGCTGTTTTTGGTTCCAGGAAGTCAGAAAATGAATATTCTCGGAATTGGACGAAACAAAAGCCAAAGTTACTATTTTCCCGGAAGACTCACGGAGCCAGAAGGAGAGTCGGAGAGGGGCCATAGGGTGGCCACACCACCCCTAGGACAGGGTCCACCTAGGCCGCGCCAGGGCATGGTGTGGGCCCCCTGGCCGCCCACCGACCTTGCCCTCTGGCCTATAAGAAGCCTCCCGAGGCATAAACCCTAGATAATCAAGCCTCCAGCCACGAAAAGTTCCGCAGCACCGCCGCCACCGAAGGGGAGATTCGGGGGACAGAAAGTCTCTGTTCCGGCACCCTGCCAGGACGGGGAAGTGCCCCCGTAGCCATCTCCATCGATCTCCACCACCATTGCTGATTCCCATGATGAGGAGGGAGTAGTTCTCTCTCGAGGCTAAGGGTTCTACCGGTAGCTATGTGTTCATCTCTCTCTATGCATGATCATATTGTGATCATGAGCTTTGTAATCTAGTAGATCGACCTTGCTACTCAAGTGCTTTAATAGATCTCTGCTCTCCCCATGTGTGTGAAAGTGACAGCGTGCTCACCATGGTGGCACTTAGGCTAGAGATTACAAATACTTTTTATGAGTTATATTTGGATTTGGATGTCTTTATGAAATTGTGGTGTTTGTTGGACTCATCTAGTGCTCAAGGTGACAGTGTGGGGTTTTCTAGATGGGAAAGGCTTACTTTGAGGTGTGCTGTTATAGCCCTACCATTGATTAGAGTGTCCAACCGGAGAGTAGTTAAGAGTAGTATCATAAAGAGAAGATATTTATATGAGAGTGTTCACTAGTGAAAGTATGATCCCTAGGCCTTGTTTCTAAGCATTGATACACCGTTTTCTATTAGATCTGTTACATGTTTGCTTTCTTCCATCTTTATTTCAGTTTTACTTTAGTCTTTTCCACGCCACAAAGCTATTTTCTATCACCCTTACCATTGTCTTATATCCATACCACTTGTATTTCACTATGTCTTCGCCGAACTAGTGCACCTATACACCTGACAAGTGTATTGGGTGTGTTGGGGACACAAGATACTTCTTGTATCTTGATTGCAGGGTTGCTTGAGAGGGGATACCTTTGACCACTTTCTCCCTGAGTTCGATAAACCTTGGGTGATCCACTTAAGGGAAACTTGCTGCTGTTCTACAAACCTCTGCACTTGGAGGCCCAACAACTGTCTACAAGAATAGAAGTGCGTAGACATCATCCGGCAATGACCTTTTCCTGTAAAACCTAGGTCTTGGTGCCTTTATAAGCCGGCCTGTGGGAGCCTTTAGGGAAGACAACTTCTCTGATTGCTGCGTACAACGCGCAACACCTCGCACAGCGAACCTATCTCTGTAACTTGGCGTATTGTCATTATAGTGATTGGTAGCAGGAGTAGAGTTCTGCCACCATTGTGGGACTTGAACCTGGGTAAGCTGTGTTACCTCGTACCCGCCAACTCTCCACCTTACCCCACGTCTCTAAACATGTATTGTGAGGACCCCTCCATGGCGTACTCGTTGGCAATACCACGACAGGGAGGACGACAATGAGCCAAGGAGCCCCCTTATCCCTTCAGTGGTGTGGTGCTTAAATATGTTTGACCTACATTTTTCCTAGAATTAATTGATCTATTGTGAATTTTTGAGAAATTATTTACTACTGAAGGAGTTGTTCTTAGTAGAAGAATCATAACTAATTAAATGAAAATGCTAAAAATGCAAAACCACTTATGGTAGATTCCTTATTTCAAAACCTGCCCAGTGGTATTTTTTTGCATATTTTTGACCTACATAACTTGGTCGTGGCAAAAAATACCTTCTAACAGTAGTGTTTAGCAATTACTTCATAAGCATAGTTTTAAAAATGATTTTGAGTGATTCAAGTTGTTGTGTGCTCTTAATTTCTCTTCCTACTGGTACCTACTGGTAGAATTGATTTCCTATTTGTGTTAAATGATGCACTATACTGTTGGTATTGTTTTGCCACATGTGTTGATCATATGCTTGTTTGTGTGTTCTCCCTTGTTATGATGATAGATATGAACGAGGAAGGTTACGAGGAAGAAGGAGGTTTTGAAGAAGCTAAAGAAGAGGACCAGAGACAATTTGCCGATCAAGGCAGTCCACCTAGTTTCTCATAAGCTTGTCATAATATTTACTTTATGCATGTTATCCACTATCTCAAATTGCATTGTTTTACTATAATGTTGTTTATATCTTATAGTAGATTGGCTCCTCCAAGATATATTGAATTTTTACTCCTAAGTACAATCCCATGTGACAACCATATACCCTTTTTAGTAGTATGGTGGTTAACACCATGTCCCTTTGCAATCCCCTTTTAGCAAAGTAAAAACTATAGGTTGGGAACCCCTCAAAATGTTTACAAATGGTTTTATTTCTAAAACCTTGGGAAGGTTGCCTTACCAAGAGGAAGTTCTGGAAAGGAGAAATGTTTGTATTCAAATGATGTCAGAAAGAAAGAGGAGGAAAAATGTTTTGCGAAAACGACAATCGGTTCTATGTAGTTTTTATGGAACAATTAAACCATACAACTACACTACCCTTGACTGGTATGGGACTTAACTTGAAGTTTATTTATTCTAGTATGGGATGCCTCACAACTACTATAAGGGTTCGAGTCCCTCGAAGCCAGATTTTTCCCAGAGTATCGTTGGTTGACCTGGGAAAGACGCAAACTACCATCTTGGTAGCTGGACGATACTATGAGTCTCTCATTGAAAGTGCACACTCGAGGAGTGAAAAAGGCACACCAGATGGTCCTTGGTACCTGACGTACCGGTATTGAGAGGAACACCACATAGGGTAGGAGACCATGCTAGGGTAGGGATTCTAAGGGTTTTGTTTGGTTATCTGACCCATGATCCATGCATGATCAGGGCAGGGTATACCGAATCTTGTGGGTAAAGTGTATAACCTCTGTAGAGTGTAAATATATTCGAGTATCTATGTCTATGGTCATGGATTGTTGGAAAGGTTTCTTCTTAGCAGTGTTGGGTTTTGGTTTTACATAAAAATGTTTTTGGAAAAGCAAAGGCTTTTAGGAAATGGTTTTGGGTCATGGGATGACCCAAAAGGGAGGAAGTGTTGTGTTCATGTGATGACTGGAAAGGAAAGGAAATGTCTTGGTCATGGGATGACCAACAAAGAAAATCGGTGACCCATCCTAGTGGATTTCAACTCCAAATGTTTTTCAACCAAGATATGGAGATGCTATATCTATAATAGAAACTAACTTTAGAAAAGAACCGTAGATAGAGTCACCCTACTACTACAACCATATTGCATATCCTTTTGTTATGTTCCTTTTAGGTGGTTTGCGAGTACATTCCAACGTACCACTGACATTGTCCCTGGCTAACATTGTCAGACTTCAAGGAAGATTGCGATGATAAAGGCTTCGATGACGACTTCACAAACTTGGACGTTTCAGTTGCATGTAGGGTTAATGGCGTGAGTTGGGTCTACTGAGTTTCCACTGTTATCTTGATGGTTCTGCCCGACCTAGCATTTATGTAAGACTTGGTCATCTGACCGCTTGTAAGAATTTAAATTTGATACTGTAATGAATATTGTACTTTGATACTAAGTCGATTATGCACCACGATGCATTGATCTTGGGACCATGGTGATTTGCATAAGGGTATATCGGTTAGCTATTCCGGGGTCCCCGCACAAACTAATGGATTTTTTTCATATGCTAAATTATGTCATGTCTAGTATCTAGAAGATCTTGTTAGCCTTTAGAGCAATCAACACTATGCACAATCCTCAAAACATACTTCTCCATAAATATAGAATCTTTGTAACACCCCAGTTTTTGTTAATCCTTAATTAGGGTTATTTGTGCATTCATGAGAATCATTAGTTTTGCTAAGAATAAAAATGAATGCAAGAAAAAAAATAAAACCCTAACCCTAGTTTCTTCTCTCTCTAAAATCATTTCAAACTGGTTTTGGTTTTTGAAAAATACAAAATGTATAGAGCCCAATCAGTATACAAGGGCCCTGCTATGTTCTCAAATATTTTACAAAGCTCTAGTATTTTGGAAATATTCAAAACAGAACTGATTTTGAAATACAAAAGAGAAAAAAAGAAAAACTAAATTGGAAAAAGGTTTTGCAAATAAAAATGACCAGCAGAGCTCCCTGGGTCGTAGCCCATCTCTCCCTCCCTCTCTCTGCCGCGCAGTGCAGCCTGGAGCAGCCGCATCAACCTTTCTCGTGGCCCAACCTTAGCCCAAGTCAGCCCATCTGGAGCCCGGTACCCCTTCGGCCTTCTTTCTGCCCCATCGTCTTCGTCGATGATGAGCAAGCTGCTCGCTGTCGCCGCCGTCGCCATTCGTCCGGACAGAGATTCCCGCTCATGCTATGATCCTCACTACTGACGTCCTCGAGGTCTACAAGTACATCTCCCGCCGCTGGACGAACCCTAGCTTCCCTCCTCCCTCCTTATCCTCTCCTCGCTGGAACCTAGCTCTCTGGAGCTTCGGCGCCGTCGTTTTCGCCCATTTCTTGACCAGTTGAGCACGCCGTTGTGACCCACTGCTGCTCCGTGTTCGATTGCCCCTAGCCACACAAGTTGGAGAGGACCGAGGCGGCACAATTGACCCCACCGTCCCCGACACCAGCCACTGCCGTTTCCGGCCACCCGGCCTGGACCTCATCGTCAAGCTTTTCGCACTCCTGACAAGCTTCTAAAGCTCAAGGTGAGCTCCGCTTGCCTGCTTGCTTGCCGTAGCTGCCGCGTGTCGTTCCTCTGCAAGCTTCACCGTCGCTGCTCGCCGTAACCCTAGTTTTGGTGACCCTCCCGTAGCGGTGCCACCAGGTTTAGGCTCCCTGCATCATGCTCGTTCAAACTAGTAGCCCCGCGTGTCCCTGCTCGGCCCTAGCACCTCCAGCCGCCGCTGTCTGTATAGCTCGTCGGTGTGCCGACGTGGTGCCCATGTGGTGTCAATGTGGCTCCGTGTGACACTGATGTGTGGCCTGCGTGGCACCAACAACCTTTTCTAGCATGGCAATGTGACATGTCCCCAGGCCCCACTAGTCAGTGACCATGGCTAGATCCAACCACGATGTAAAATGTTCCCGTGTGTGTGCTGATGTCGGCGTGACATAGTAAAGGTTTAATAATCGTTTTAATAATTTCAGAAATTGATTAAATACTCCAAAATTCAGATCTAATTATTTAGAAGTCAGAAAATATTTATAATATATCAAAATGTTTAGAAAAATGAGATCTACACTTTAGCATCAAAATCATGTATTGTTCAACAAATTTCATTGCAAGTTTAATTAGAAGAACAGATGAACCCCCGCAGGTGATTCCAAGGTTCCCCCTGTTCTAGGGTTTGCACACCTCGGACCCTGTTTAAAATGGTCAAGCCTGCTCTAGGGTCTCATTTCAATACAATTTAACTTGTCATATCATCATCCTTGCTTGAGCATTGCATCATGTGTTGATTGTTTCTCTCTCTTTCCAGTGTTTACTTCGTCCCGATAGAATACGATATCGAGATCGAGAACGAAGACCGAGATCAACACCACCGAAGATCGACGAACAATACTTGGCCAACTATAACCAAGTCAAGCACAGGGCTTCTGAAGATCTACTTTCTGGTTATCAACAGGCAAAGGAAAGTATATCACCACCATTATACAATCCTATGGTTTCGAAAGCATTTCAATTCTTGCCATGATGCATACGATTCTACTGTGGTCTTTTATCGATAGATAGAGTATCCTTTTTGTTGCATTAATCCCTTTGAGCTTATATTACCTAATCCACTACTCCTATGATAACTAGGTTTGGCTTGTGTGCACTGCTAAAGCTTATATTTGTGTCTCACTTAGCCATGCTTAGCTGTTAGTGCTGGTTCATCCAGATGATGTATCAGATGCAGAGAATCTAGTATGACAGGAGAACGAGGTACACTGACGAGGTAAGATTAGTGATAAAGGTTAAACATGCTAAGGCTTGTATGGGTGGCTACGGTGGGATATGGTTTTTGTAGTCCCATGCTCGCCACCATTAGGGCCCGAGTTCTTGCCCTCGGAACCAAGACAAACGTACAGCCACACGGGGCCTAGAAAACCCCACGAGTAACTAACTTGCCTAGTAGATTCCATGAGTCACATAGTTCGGGCGTTCCATTCGACATATGCATAGAAAACATTTTGAAAGATTTGGCAGGTGAAGGTGCATCATAACAGGTAGGTAAGAGTGGACTGGGTTGCTTGGGGTCGATAGAGCCCCTGATAAACTAACCTTGCCTCACGTCTCTAGGGATTGGCTTCGGGACTTGACCTGTTATGGTGGAACCCTCCTTAGGGCGTAACTCATGGTCTCGGCAAAAGCAAGGTAAAGGTCATGTCCAACCGCCCTCTGTCATCCTTCCAAGGAAGAGGGCTAATCATTGTGGCATTAAGAGAAGGTTTGTACGTGTGGGTAAAGTTGTACACCCCTATAGGGTTAAATCTTTTCAAAAAGCCGTGTCCACGGTTATGGACGACTTGGGAATGAACGTGAGATCATAGAGAACTTTAACCTAATCGTAAAACTTGGCAACTAAGGTTTGTTAAGGATGCTTCCTCATGGGTACGGGGGGTGATCCTAGTTGTGAGATGAGGATTACTTTGGTGGATATCAAAAGATGATGATTAATTCTTCGGAGATGTCGCTCTCTTATCCCCTTTTAAAGTGTTCTGATTAGTCGAGCTTCTTCTCCCTCTTGTTTTACAAACAAAGTTGGCTTTATGCAAACTAACCCCACCAACCATAAGTCTTGCGGAGTACACCATGTACTCACCCTTTCTTTGTTGATACTTTTGTAGCAGAGTAAGTGTTCCCCCGAAGATGAGTTTGGTACGACATTGACACTGATGAGTAGCTTGGGGTTCCCGGCCGGCAGCCTGGAATCTATGGGCTGGGACATCATCATTATGCGTCAGGCCTCTTAGGCCATTTGTTAAGTTTGCTATAGTTAATAGCATACTTTTCCTTCCGTTATTTGATGTTTGTGGTCAGTGACCTCTGCTTTTAATATTTTGGTTCTTTTGTGTCGTAGGGTTACTGTTGTGTTACTGATTCTTCACTTAATATTCTTGAGCTCTAGGTTAAGCTTATGTCAGGCTAAGGTCTGAGATTTGTTTAATCCGGATCTCGGGGGTGTCACAGTTGTTGGTATCAGAGCAGTACCGACCGTAGGAAAACCTTGCTATTGGTCGATATTGAGTCTAGTGCTTGTGAAAACTATTTTAGAGCTGAAAAGTATTTGCAAAAACTCTAGTATGCTTCTTTTGCTCCTTATTTGGTATGGCTCTAACTCTGGGTCATCTTACCTTGAGTTGACTTGGAAAAGTTTTGATATCTCTTCTAGTCATTCAAAACTTAGGTGCCTTCTGGGCATGTCATTTCTTAACCATTTGACCTAGTGTTGAGTTCTTTAGAGTTGTGTGTGTTGTGTATTCTTTGTTCCCTTTTCTCTGTTTTAGCTGAGAGATTCCTTCCTATCATGATCTCTCTGTCCTATGGCACCTACAATTTCATGTTGATGGTTCCATGGTTCTATGTTGTAGGCTTTGAGGTTTCTTTTCGCCTCGTGTATCTACTTTTTATTTGTTTGGGTACTTCAAAAGTCGTTTCTTCTATTGGAAGCTACCTTGTGATTACTATTGTAGTGTATGCTACGTCACTCAAGTAGTAGTTACTTCTTTCTAGGGCTTTAACCCTCGGACTTGAACTGAAGATCCCGGATGGTGCTGGATTCTGGTGTTTTGAATATTGTACATGAAGCTGATCTTTAACCCAAGATCCATTCCTTTGACCCCTATTGCTAATGTTCACACATTACCCCAGGATGGATAGTTTTTAAATATAGCCTTCGAGCTTGTGGTTATTGTCGCTGTTGGATCGTGACAATTAAGGACTTCCCCTACCACTAGTTATGGCAGATGTTCTTTAATGGAACCAAATAGATCATGACAAGAGTACTCCTAGTGAGTCTCATATCTATACTCATGACTCTGCCCCATCTTTCCATTCTATGTAATGGTTTTCGGAAGATTGATAAACCATGCATCCACATCTCGAGATTCCATCCCGAGCATGTTCCTTTTCCCTTTGTTGTTTCTGACCTTTGTCTACTAGCTGGTAGCCATGTAGTAATGTGCATTGGTGTCTTCCAATGCAAGATACTCTTGTGGTCTATCAAGACAAACCATTTCAGGATGTCAGGAGAAACAAACTCCAATACCTTGCATATCTAGGATCAGGTAAAAGTGTTGTAATCCACAGATCAAGAGGCATGATTAGCTTCTACCTGCTCTACCTTCGAGTATCACACCCTTTTATACTAAGAGGTCATGTCGAGTTTCATGACCCTCTTAATGAAGTGATGCTCTCACACATCTTTACCCACCCTTCCTCCGAGCTTTTATGCTCGTGAATGATGCGTGTGTGTAATAATTTGGCCATCTAAGATTCTCAACAATCATTATTTCTTCGAACTCCATGGAAATTTGTGTCATCTTTAGCATGATTGGTTAAACCTATCACTAAGCAAAGGATGACTGTGCTACCAAGTCCGTTACTCTAGTACACTCTCCTTGGTCAAAGAGTTAGGATTGTGCCGAAGCTTTCAGACTATGCCTCCTTGCCCTACCAAGCAAGTTTCCTCTCGAACTAAGTGACATAACGGTGGTTCGTGATATTCTAGGTGTCCACCAGAAGTATCGCCATGTTGCCACATGACCGTGTAGTCAACTTCTTGAGAAAGCTAGTTCTTTGAACTACTTCTATCTCCAAGGAACCATACTGGATACCCTGAACTAGTTGGTTGAGCTTAAATAGCAGCTTGGAGAGTTGCAAGACAAAAGTACTATCTGACTTAACCAGGTCAGGACCGATCATGAGTGAATAGAAAATCGAAAACTTACATAGTTGTTCCAGTGTAAATACTTTGTTTAATTCTACCACTTCTACTAGGAGTAGCCTTTTTAGTGCTAGTTGAACGTAAAGTAATGGCTTTTGTGCAACGTCGAAAGGGTCCTGATGTAAATGGATGTCTAGTTTCGTTCGTGTTGAAGAAAGATAGTATTTCCTTCGTGGATATGTTATCTTCCCCCCACCTTTGATTTGATTTGGGTTATCGTCAAATCAAACTCAGCTGCAGGGACTATCTTGATGATGTTGCTACTTGTGATGTTTCACTTGAGTACATTCTCATGTCCTCTGGTCCATCCAATACTTTTGCCTTGTTCATATGGCATATGAGTTCATCTTCCTGGAGTGTCTTGATAAGTTTGTTATTGAGCCCATCGATAACATCCTTATCTTCTCCATGCTAGACTAGATTCATATGGAATAATTGGCATAAATGTTGGAAAACTTTCGGAGAACCTTCTTTGGGTTGTTTTGAAGTATGTGTTCTAGATGTTAGTAGTGACCTTCTCCGATTTACATGCAATTGTAGAGAGATGTTGCCATGGATTCAAGTAGAGTTATCTATGTACCCTCAAGAACACACTTGTATTTAGTTGCAAGTACCTGATGTATGTGCACTTGTCTTTTGACAATTTGTTAATACATGGGTCTAGCAATCTAGCTCAGCCTTTTGGAGCTTTACACTCTAGTATTGAGAATCTAGTAACTTTACCTTTGTAGTAAATGTGGCACACTTTCTATTCAGACATGCTTGAGTCTGAAGTATCATTCCACCTAACCAAATCTGAATCTCAAATAGGTATGATGGTTGGGGTTCTTCAAGGTTTTGGCATAGGTTTCTTTGAAATCCAGCAAGATTGTTGTAATGGTTGACACAACTAGTCGGAAGACCTATTGCCATATTCTCTTGAATAAGCAAATAATAACCACTCTTCATGAGGCATCTTCTATGATTCATTATAGGAGTTGTGCTTATGATTCCCTTTGTATCCGAAGTCCGATCTTTACTTGATGTCTGTTTCTCGAACATCAAGGAGAACATTTAAAATAGTGTTGCTAAATGTCTCTCGGTCGATCCTCCAGATCCTTTTACGTTGGCAAGCGTTTGCTGAGCCAAGTAATAGAAGTCTAAGAATGAAGCTTCGTTTTCCTCGTGTCACCGAGAATCTTCTTACCTCATCCTGGTGGTGTAAAGTGATATCACGATCTTTGGCAAAGATTTTGATAATCCTAGATGAATACAGAGTTTCCTTCGTTTTTCAATCATGTTCAAAGAGCGACTATGATTTTGATAATCACCAGTTCCTCTTGTTACATGTTCCTTGTGACTCTTACGAGTCCTCGCCACAAAACACCTTTCTGTCTTAGCCTTCTGTTAAACGAAAGAGTGACCCTTCTGTATCAAAAGTAGTTCAACAACTTAGTTATCTGTATCTTTGTATCCCTGGAAGTCGCCGTGCTAAGGCCACAAAGGACCAGCGCACTAGAGCAGCAACCATCGCCAATGATGACATCCATACATCGGAGGAGACTGACCAGAAACAAACTGACGGACACGAAAACGGATAGAATCCTAGAAGATCCGCCGGACAAATGACTCCATGCGCCCTCTGTTGGCGCTAGATGCACCACCGGAGCGAGGATAGAGCGGGGAGGACCTTATTCTGACTTCAGAACGTAGCCGTCGTCTCAACATCCCGAAAAAACACTAAAAAATAGTTAAAACAAAGAACGAAAAACGTCCCGCTGGCGAGAGGTCGTGGTCCGCCACACCTCCAAGGCTCTAGGGTCACCGGAGGCGGAGTGGACCGGCCGACGTCGCCGCGCCGAGGGGTAGTTCATGAATTGTTGGATATGATGTGATTACATTACAGTTTAGAAATAATAAAATACTAATTCCGTACGTACTCTTAACATGATGTACAGTACATTACAGTTCAGTGACAGGAAGGCAAGGAGCACACGACAAAATGAGCCAACCTTGTGTATGAACAAAAATGACGTATGCTAGAGTCCGTTTCGTTCATTGTACCTGGACACCTTCCCCAGTGCCGGGAACCTAGACCGGGATGTAAGTATCCTCCGTTTCAGGACTCCAGAGACCAATAATGTCAATGCTAACGTCCATACATATAAACACACATGAACGGGCAGTGTGTTCTCATTGGTTAGTTCATCCCCACTGAAGCTTCGATCAATCAGAATATCATTCGCATGAACAGCGTGAACTCAAGGCCAAGGTTTGTGTAGATCAGTAGACTACACCCTGCACAACCTTTTCTCCTCTTCTTTTTATTACAGTAGATTGCTTATATCTTCCTTCCTTGGACTCCTTCTAGTTCTATGTACTATCTCTATTTCAAAATATAAGATGTTTTACCTTTTCTGAAACAAATCTATCTAGACGTCTTTTGAGGGAGTACGACCTAGATGCATTGTAATCTCTGGATCATTGTTTTATAGGAATTTATTAGAAATAGCATGCAAAATCGGAAACCACATTCGATATGAAGGAGTAGTTAATTTGACGGACTACGCTAATTGCACTACATCCCAGTTATGCCCTAAAATATAATTGTGGCATAAAAGAAAGCCTAAAGTAACACTAAACATAGTACCTTGTTTTGTCCACACAAAAAAAGATCAGGCATGAATCTGTCATGCGATTACCCTTTTTTCATAATTGTGGATCATGCGTGTAGATCATGCGATTACCCTGTTTGTAGTGTGTTCCTTCTCTAGATCATGCGTCTTAGATCATGTTGGCATGTTGACCCCAACCTGAAAATTGTTGGATGGCTTAGCGAACTAATTAATTTGAACTAACCTCTAACTCATTCTATAGGAATGTGCATTTGATATTTTGTTCTTCTCGTTGCCGAACCATCCAGTGTTGGTGACACATCTTATCTTTTGGGCATGCATGCCACATTGTGTTTCCGTATCCTCGTGTAGTTTATCAAGACATAGATGTGTTGGAATGTCGGAGCAACATGTGGTGACAACATCACATGAATGACAATGGTTCCGAGTTCTAGCCTTGGCTTGACCTAGAAATGGCGGCTTATGCAGGCTCCTTGTAAATGAATTAATTGTGAAGAGTTTTAGGGAGTCTATTATCGATGGTGCAAATCCTTGGTCATGCCTTCATTGGTTGGATTTGTAACAATGGCAGCCATGCTTTGGAGGACAATTCGGGTTAGCCAGGGGGGCGTCCAAAGAAGGTGCAATAGTTGAAGAACGATTGCTGCTGCGTGTCAATAATGCTCATTACAACTTACAACATGGCCACAATTGGTTGTTTCCTACAAATTAGTTGTGTAAATTCTTATTGGGTAGATTGTCTTGTAGTATGGTCGAGGAAGTCAAGAGTATTTTATACCATCGTGGTCCGTTAATAAATCACACTTTGTTGGTCAAACTACTAGGTGAAGTTTGCCACCTAATATGAAGTGGCCTTGTACTTAAAAATGGAGGGGTAGTTTTTGCTCCCTGTGGTTAACAATGAAGTTCACGTCATTGGATCCGGGGCTGACCAAGAAAAAGCCTTCAATGGGGGCAAAAATGTCGACCGGGGCCATTTTTATTGATTATATTCTTTAAATTTCAAAAAGATTTGGCAAATTAGATTGCTAAATGTATGGAACTGCAATCAACACTACGGCACACCGGCCCTTTGCCCTGTGGGCAAGAAGACACGGCAAAGGCCTTCCTAACCACGGCAACGGCTTTGCCGTGTGTATACACACGGCAAATGACACACGGCAACGTTCGCCACGTCAAAGGCCCTTTACCGCATGTTTTCTAAATAAGACACGGCAAAGCCTTTGCCGTGTGTCTTACACGTAGACACGACAAAGTAAAGTGAGATGACGGTTCCCTTAGAGATGACGGTGTCTATTCTTTTCCGTGTGTCGTCCATAAATCCAACACGGCAAAGGCTACATTTGCCGTGTGTCGCCCATAAATCCTACACGGCCAAGACTGCCTTTGCCGTGTGTCTCGTAGACGCAAGGAGGCTGCCTTTTCAAAAAAAAAATTGAAAAAAAATTCAATTGTTTTTTTCAAACTTTTTCTGAATATTTTGTACTTATTAATCTCATATGGATTACTTTTAACCCTATGTATGCTTAATATTAGGTCAAATTGTACTCATGATCAAACTTCCCCTTCGGACCGGTCAAAAAAAATTCCCCTTCGGTCACCCATCCTAACACTACTCTAACTCTAGCACACTTAACTTCTTCGTTACTTTCGAATGAGTTTTCGAGAAAAAAATCATACCTTGTCAATAATACTTTCATATCAATCCTATTAACTCTTGGACCATGATGTCACACATCTTAGTTTTAGATTGCAAACAATTATTTAAGTAGACAGTGATGAATAAGTAATAATAATCTTGAATACAAATAAAAAATAAAATGATTTTATTTTTTGCCTTTTTCTATTTAATATGGAATAATTCATATATTTGAATCCGTAAACCGGAATTCGACAAATAAAATATCTAAATCGATCAAAAAATGAGAGGAATCCAAATATGACATCCATATAATCTTGTGAACCTAAAAATGATTGATGACTCTTATCACATTATTTTGATCGTTTTTGAATTTCTTATGCCTCTTTCAACCTATGGTCAAAAATTGCGGGCATGAAGATTCTTAGCTCGGGGCTGAGCCTCGCTAAACTTGCATTAAATCTCTAAAGAAACATCAGATTGTGAACCTAAAAATGATTTTTGTAAAAAATCATGAGCATCAGATCATGTATCTGCAGTTCATATCTGATCCACTTCCTATCGATTCGGCAGAAATTTGTCTTTTTCAAAAGGGGTGGACGAAAAGGTTTTAAAATCCCTAGTTGGGACATTATTCATGTAAGATGGTCTAGTATTTTTGAATAATGGGATGGTAGCACTTTTAAATTGAACATTTGGTGTTGCTTCACAAAACATCCTGATTTTTGCGCTCCGAAAATAGAAAATGGCTTTTCCGTGCGACGAAAAGGAAAACTTCCTCCTATAACATTGTTCTCCATCCCATGACGCACATGCATGCACAATATAGGCACATTATCACAAACTATGCCACGATTCTTTCCATAACATTGGTCATTTGAACCGAAATCGAGGAAACCTCGAATGAGATAGGTCATTTTGTGAAGATTTTTTGAGATATAACCAATATACCAAGTTTGATATTTTTATCTCAACTATGTCACATAATATGACTCCACGTGAGGGTTTAACATTGTTTCGATCATTTTTGAATTTTTTATGCATGTTTTAAACTATGGTCAAAATGGTGAGTATGAAGATTCATATTCAACATAAATATCTAATATTTGAGTGTAGATAGATAGATCTTATTTTTATGTAAATTTTGATATATTATTTCTATTTTTATGAATTAGAATGATTTTTTAATGATTTTTCTAAGAGTAATATGATAAAAGGGAAAAAACTTTGTCGTGTATACTGCGGAATACACACGGTAAAGGCCCTTTGCCATGTATATTTCGGAATACACACGGCAAAGGGCCGGCGAGGGCACACGGCAAAGAGGCCACCGTTTGCAGCCGTTAGCTCATTCCCGTCAAGTGGACCTGTGAGGTCACGGGTCCCACCTCGTTGCATTGATGACACCTATGCCGTGTGCCGCCGTCAACTTTGCCGAGTGTGTTTTCTTTGCCGTGTTGCTTTGTGGGTCTTTGCCGTGTATATTTCTTTACCGTGTTCCTTTTTAGAAATTTGCCGTATTCACGTACTTTGCTGTGTGCTTTCTAGGTTGCACAAAGTAAAGACAAACTTTGCCGTGTTTCAATCCATTTGGCACACGGCAAAGCCTTGTCTACACGGCATCAGCATTTTTTCCCGTAGTGCAATAAATCATGTTCCTAAAATGCTCCAAAGTGATAATGTTTGTTTCGAAACGGTGATTACTTTGATCTTTGCATCCATACGTTTGAACTTGAGGTTTGAGACAAAAATTTAACCCAGAATAAACTTCTTTATGCCACTTTTAGTTCTTGAGCTAATGAGTATGCTATATGCCCTACTGCCGTTATGTTCGCTTCGTTAGCTAATTATTAATGAGCTAACGGTGTCGCGTGCTGTCGACACCTGCTGACATTTCTTGACCACAACTCCACCGCGAATATACGAAGAGAATATATACATCGATCCCATGCACCGTACCTATTGCTTTACAACTAAATCGCAGATCAAACTATCAGTCTATCACTGACATGCATCCACCCCACCCCCACCAACTGCAGATGCCAGAAACGGCGCCGACGCCCCGCAACAGGCCAAAGCGTGCCACCGCGCTCCTCGACGCGGCCGCGAGAGCCCGCCTCGCGGCTCTCCCCAGGAGCGCCGACGACAGTAGCGGCAGCGAGCACGACGCGGCGCCAGCACTCTCCAGCCTCGTCAACGAGTACCTCCTCGAGGCGGAAGCCACCGTCCCGTCTGCCACCATCCTCGCCGCCGAAGCCTCCTCCGATCTGGACGACGATCCCGATGGCGCCACCAGCTCACCTGCGGCGGCGGCGGACACGATCGAGGAGATTAAAGCCAACCTCGACCCGGACGACGAGCTTCGCCGACGGCTCGTCTTCGCCGTCGCGGACGCCATGCGCGGGCTAGACGATCTGCGGACAAACCGGTCGGCGTTCGGGCGAGCCGTGATGTCCCGCCTACGTGAGCGCGGCCACGACGCCGGCCTGTGCAAGGCGCGGTGGGACAAGTCGAGCGTCATGGCCGCCGGGAGCCACGAGTACATCGACGTCGTCGTGGTCACTGGCGGCGAGAACGAAACGAGGTACGTCGTGGACGTTGGCTTCGCGGCCGGCTTCGAGGTCGCGCGGCCGACGGAGGAGTACAAGGCGGTCCTCGCGGCGCTGCCGAAGGTACTGGTCGCTCGTACGGAGCACCTCAAAAGGGTCGTCAAGCTGGCGGCCTCAGCGGCTAGGCGCTCGCTCAAGCGCAGCGGCCTCAGCGTACCGCCCTGGAGGAAGAGGCGGTTCGTGATGGCCAAATGGCTGGGGCCCTACAAGCGGACTGTAAACTCCGTGCCGACATCGGCGGGTACGGCATTTGCCAGCAGTGGCGTGGCGGGGATCTGCCGGACCATTGTTGGCTTCTTGCCGCCGCCTGCGGCGGTAGGGACATCGTCGGGCCGGCTTTGGGGTTGAGCCGTTGAGGTGGCTGCTAGGGTCTGAACGATGCTATGGTAAGGCTAAAGATCGCATGTACTCCTAGTAGATAGCTTAGCTATTGAGGTTTGAATTACTAGTTAAATGGAGGATGTGTACATACTTGGTTCGTTAGTTGAGTGGATATTATTGATTCTTTGTGTTGGTCATGGCATCTCCACTCGTATCCTCGTACCGCGTCTGGCGTAGGCGTATTTTGGTGCGTATGAGGTGCCCGGCGCGGATGTGTTACGGGGAGCGCCCGGCGCCGGGCCGTTCACCCACACGCATCCCCGTACTTTATTTTTATATAATTGAATTTAAAATAATAAATGAATTAAATTAAAAATCATTCAAAACAATAATTTATTACAAGTTCATCACTCAAACAAATAATTCAACAAGTTCAACACAGTAAAAATATAATTTAATAATTTGAATCACAACGCCAAACAGATGAACAAACTAGGTGGCTCCATGGATCCTCCACGAATGATCCACCCGATCATCTTGCAGTTGGCACCTGGTGATTTGAATCACAACGCCAAACAGATTTGAATCACAGCGCCAAACAGATAATTTGTCTCGAACTTCTTCCCGCCTGACGAGGAAAGAAGCAAACGCAGGTGGCACCTGGTGATCAACATCTGCAGGACCCTGGCGATAATACGGTTCAATGTCAAACACTGGCTTCTCCTGCTCACTCTCAATGATCATGTTGTGCAAGATCACACAGGCAGTCATGACCTCCCACATCTGATCTTTCGTCCAGGTAAGAGAAGGGTACCGGACAATGGAAAATCGTGCTTGCAGCACACCGAATGCCCACTCACATCCTTCCTGCAAGCCTCCTGTTGTGTCGCTGTCGGGGGGATTGTCCTTGGGTACCCCAAAGACGCACCCAAGACAAATAAAAAAGGCAAAAACGCAATAGACATAAAGAAAAACGGCTTCGGTGGCAATCTGGGCTGGCTGAAGCCTCCCAGCCGGCCCACAACGGCGCCACCTCCTCTTTCCGGCTGGGCCGCCCCCAGCCGGCCCATCCACTCTCGAAACCCCGACTCCACCATGCAGATCCCCACCTAGGAGTCCCTTGGCATTGCCAGGCTGGGCCGCCTTCGCTTCATCCCCGGGTGGGCCACGCCACTCGCCTAGGCCGGCTGGAGTCCCGCCCCGGTTGGGTCGCGCCCGCTCCCGCCCGGCTGGCCTGCATCGCCCCCCGCCTAGCTGGGCCCCTACGCGGCCACCATGCCCGGTTGGGCCGCCTCTCGCTCGACGCCTGGGCGGGCCACGCCATTCAGGCTGGCTGGGACTCCTCCGACTAGCTGGGTCGCCAGCGGCAGGGTGCAGCCGGATCCTCTCTCCCAGCTTCCCATCGACCAAGTACCAGTATGGTGGACTCCAGGAAAAGTACGAGAAGATAACGAAGGACATTGACAAGACCCAAAGCACCGAGCCCATGCTGCCTACGTAGGAAATAGGGAGCACTATAACTGATGATGTAGCGAACAGTGTACCTCAATCAGATGACATATGCATAGTAGAAGTTAGGCTTAGTGGGCCCTCTTTTGTCCCTTAGGCTTCCAATATAAGGCACCAAGGAAGACTCTCTCACACTCACTTGGACATCCATCGATCACTTCCACGCACATACCACTAGTACTAGTCTGATCGATCGCCAGCTCTCAGTTAAGATAGATAGGCTGAGCATTTAAGAGGTAGCTAGTTCATACGGCTGGAGGAGCGATTGTACTCTGTATTCTACTCATAGTCAGATCGGCAGGAGTAGAAGTTTTAGCTCACCACTAGGGCTCTGAACCTGGATACTTCATGTGTCTCGCTACACTTGCTTGTACCCCATCCCACCTGCGGACGCCATAGAGAGCTTTCCTTCTAGTCCCCACAACTCTATCTAACCTTCTTAGGTACTGCCGTTTCCAATACAACGACAGTTGACGCCCACTGTGGAGCAAAATATATAGCTTCGGCCGGAGTTCCGTTCCACACGGGACCACTTCATCGTCACCGGCTCCGACGCCATTTCGAGTCGCTCGGGGGCTCGCCGCCCTCGCGCCGTCGTCACCGACACCATGCCAAGTTTCTCGCTGCTGTGCTGTCATCGCCGCCGGCTTGCCAAGTATATCAGCGGGCTCACCGCCGCTGCGCCACCGTTGCTGTGAGGCCCGAGGGCTCACCGCCACCACCGTGTAGCCGCCGCCCGCGTCTTCCAGCCGCGCCATCCACGATGGCACCGCCCTCGTATGTCCTCGGTAGCACCATGCACCGGCATGCCCGTGCTCAACCTCTTCAGCTGGCATTGTGGCATCCGCGTTCGCCCGCGCTCGTGCGTCCCTGCTCCGGCGTGCTCATGCCGCCGTGGTTCCTTGAGCGTGCGCCCACGCACCCGACCGCTCCTACAGCAGCAACTCCCCATCCTCCGTGCTGTGCCGCGCCCGCGCCCATGCGCCTGTGCACAGGTGCTGCCGCCAGGCCGCGCCGATGTGTGTTCCCGCGCGCGTGCCCCCGCGCACCCCTAGCAAGCCGCTCCGCGGCATCACCCACATCGTACCCGCGCCCGCGTGCACCTCCACCTACGGCCTCCCGATCTCCTCCCACAAGCTCGAGCTCGCCGGTGCGGCCACCTCCGCCTCCTACCGACATGCGTCTTCTCTCGGGCAGCGCCGCGTCCGCTTCGTAGTGCGCATGCACCCGAGCTGCTCCAAGCTACAGCCCGCCCACCGCCAGACACCCGCGTGCCTGCATCCCCCGCCCCCACAGTAAGCTCCCTGCCCGCGGTCCCCTCCGCCATCCTCCATAGCACCACCGCTCGCGGCAAGCACCGTATCGCCACTGCCCACAGGTCCTCCCCGCCCTCGCGCGCACTGCCACTTGGGGCCCTAGCTTCTGCGCGCTTGTACGCCGCTGCACCTCTGCCTCCTGCCCGCGCGTCCGCCGCGTCGCCGTGTGCCGCCATCGGCGCTTCCCAGTGCCCGTGTTTCCCTCTGCCGGCGGAAGTAGTACGAGCCGGTTGAGGGAAAGGAGGTGGGAGATGGGTGGGGCTGGCCGGAAAAAGTAGAAAAAAAAGAAAGATAGGTAGGGGCCGGTTGGTCTCCTGCAGATTAGGCAAAGGGGAGAGAAAAGAAAAATAAAGAAAGGCCAAAATCTGGCTAGACTAGCTCAATCGAAAAATAAAAAATCCGGACAAGGAAAAATAAAGAAAAATCCAGCTAGAAAAAGACAAGGAAAATATGAGAAAATTTCATCAGGCTAATCTGTCTGGCTACCCGTTTGTCTGTCTGATTCGTCCGGTTCGAACCCGTTCCAGCTGAGTTAGGCCGACTCCGCGCGACTTCACCCTGTTTGGTTGCCGGTTGGGCCGGATGGACCCTGTCTCGGCTGGGCCAGGCCGGCTCGGCGCATCCTGACATGTTTGGCTGTCTGGCCGGCTGGGGACCGAATCTGGCTACGCCGCATTTGGTTGCCTATCCGGCTGGGGCCAGGCCATCCGGCTGGAATGCTAGCTGGACCGTTTCAGCAACTAGCAACGCCTACAGAATCGCGTCTTTGACCCTACCGCGCCAACTGCAGCAATGTGAGTGTGTTTCCAACCTCGAGCAACCGTCGAGGGCTCATCAGATGTTGATTTGCTTCCTGCTATCAGTTTTCCGTCACTGGCAACCCCTACCCGGGGGCTCGCTAGTTGGCCCGACCTGCTAAATCTGTAAATCGACTGAGTAGTGTGCGGCAGTGTCAGAGGCTGACTCTTCGTCTCAGCTATAGACCACAACCTAGCTGTCCGGCTAGCAAGAGCAAAAGCCCGAGGCATCCCACATGAAAAACGGTGAAGGATGCGACAGATTGGACTTCCCGGCCTTGTGCCTAGTTTGTATTTCCCGACTGCTAAGCCTCCAGTATCGTGCGCAATGTATTCCCCTTCGATTCCGGCTGCAGACCGCAACCCGGCAGCCCGGCCAGGACACAACGTAAACAGCAGAGCGCACGAGAAAGTGACTAAGTGTTCAGAAAAGCACAAGCTAGTTTTTGAAAAATGAAACCATCATTCGGTTGATAGAATACTGTAGGTTGATGTACTGACAACAAATTCATTTATATTTGTTTGTTTTGCACGACTACACCGAGTCGGATTTCAAGTGTAGAGAAGATTCGAAGCACCTGTCTCCGTCAGCTACTCCAAAACTTGGGCGCTACACCCAGTGGGTGCGCTCGCGCGCCCCCACTAGAGTTGTGTTGCTTCCCGGGCTGGAGGTGTCCAGCCGGACGCCATTCAAGAACTTCATCTACAACAAAAACTTCGAGTTTTTGGAGCTCGTGCGAATTTCTCCCTCTGGGTGAAATCAGCGCGCGCTCGGGGGCTAGTGTCGGGGGGATTGTCCCCAGGTACCCCAAACATGGACCCAAGACAAATAAAAAAGACAAAAAGGCAATAGACATAAAGAAAAATGGCTTCAGCGGTAATCTAGGTTGGCTGAAGCCTCCCAGCCGGCCCACAGCGGCGCCACCTCCTCTTTCCGGCTGGGCCACCCCCAGCCGGTCCATCCACTCTCGCGGCCTCGACTCCACCATGCAGCTCCCCACCTGGGAGTCCCTTGGCATCGCCCGGCTGGGCCACCTCTGCTTCATCCCTAGGTGGGCCACGCCACTCGCCCAGGCCGGCTGGAGCCCCGCCCCGGCTAGGCCGTGCCCGCTCCTGCCCGTCTGGGCCTGCATCGCCTCCTGCTCGGCTGGGCCCCTGCGTGGCCACCACGCCCGGCTGGGCCACCTCTCCCTCGACGCCTGGGTGGGCCGCCCATTCAGGCCGGCTGGGACTCCTCCGACTAGTTGGGTCGCCAGCGGCAGGGTGCAGTCGGATCGGTGGTTGCCGATTCGCTGGGATCGGTCGATCCCAGCTAGCCCGATCCTTTCTCCTAGCCCGATCGGTCGATCCAGTACGGTGGAATTTAAGAAAAGTATGAGAAGATAATGAAGGACATCGACAAGACCCAGAGCACCGAGCCCATGCCGCCTACGTAGGAAATAGGGCACACTGTACCAGATGATGTAGCGAACAGTGTACCTCAATCATATGACACATGCATAGTAGAAGTTAGGCATAGTGGGCCCTCTTTTGTCCCTTGGGCCCCCAATATAAGGCACCAGGGAAGGCTCTCTCACACTCACTCAGACATCCACTTCCAGGCACATACCACTAGTACTAGTCTGATTGATCGCCAGCTCTCTCTCTCTCTCTCTCAGACAAGCATATATAGACAGATAGGCTGGGCATTTAAGAGGTAGCTAGTTCATACAACTGGAGGAGCGATTGTACTCTGTATTCTACTCATAGTCAGATCGGCAGGAGTAGGAATTTTACCTCACCATGAGGGCTCCGAACCTGGGTACTTCAAGTGTCTCGCTACACTTGCTTGTACCCCATTCCGCATGTGGACATCGTCGAGAGCTTTCCTGCTAGTCCCCACACCTCTATCTAATCTTCTTAGGTACTGCCGTTTCCAATACAATGACAGTCACAAACCAAAAAATTCCTCTAGGCACAGGGTTTGAGATTGTTTTCACAAATGTTGACCATCTAGGATAGATGCCATCTGCTAGATAGTATCCTTTGTTGTAGTGGTGGCCATTGTTCTCAAACTCCATCGGAGGAGCCGTGCCTTCAACAAGCTTGGCAAACACATTTGAGCATTGCAACATATTGGTGTCATTGTGTGATCTTGCCATACCGAAGAAACCATGCCAAATCGACAGATCATGATCTACCACACCCTTGTGACATTTGTGCATGCCATGGTGTGCAAATGGACAGTTCTTCCATGCCCAGCGCTGATGACCCACAAGTATAGGGGGTGTATCGCAGTATTTTCAATAAGTAAGAGTGTCGAACCCAACAAGGAGCAGAAGGTGCTAGCTAGTGGTATGGATCAGGAATTCTCTGCAAATACTTAGCAAACGGATTTTTAGGGGTTTTCGATAAAGCAAGTAAACAAAGTACGAGTAAATAAAAGACAGTAGGAATAAATGCAGCAAGTGGCCCAATCCTTTATGCAGCAAAGGACAATCCGGTAGTATTACTTAAGATGACCAAACGTTCTCAAGGACACATGGGAAGACTGTCAAGTGCTTTCGCTTCATATAGTTGATTAATCTTCTTTAGCTTGCTAAGTGTTGTGTGGGTGAACTGTGCTAATGTACCGACCTTCCTAGGACTAATACATACTTGTGATTATACCCCTTGTAAACATCCGTAAGTACAAGAAAGTAATTAAGGTAGAAACCTAACCACAGCTTTAAACTCTAAGACCCTTACGTCCCTTGTGCAATGGTTTCCTAACGGGGGTTCAGGTTTCTGTCACTCCGGTAACCCCTACGATTAGTAGCCAAATACACAATGCATTCCCCTAGGCCCATATAGGTGAAGTGTCATGTAGTCGACGTTCACATGACACCACTAGAAGAAGTACACCACAACTTAAATATCAAACTATTGAATCTTTCTCAACACAACTCCACTACTAACAACATGACTTCTCCCATGTCCACAAGAACAAAACGATCTACTCACAAGAAATCATATGGATCATGATCAGAGATGGAATAATGATGTATAACAATCTGAACATAAACAATAATTCAATGGTTCACTCAATAGCATCAACTACAAAGAGTAACCAACACCGGGAAAGTTTTCCCTAAGAACTAATGCAAGATTCAACCCAATTGTTACAGCAATATGGAGATGGTGATGAGGGTGCTGATGGTGATAATGGTGGTGATGATGATGATCCCGATGAAGTCCAGCTTGATGGTGGTGTTGATGGCGACGATCTTCTCTCTCCGGGAAGGAATTCCCCCAGCAGAAATCTGTCTGCCGGATAGATCTTTCTCTCTCGGTGTTTTCCACCCCGCAGAGGCGGCGGAATGTTTTTGTGGTTGTCCCCCAGTATTAGGGTTTCGGGAGGATAATATACGCCAGAGGGGAGAGCCAGGGGTGGACCAGGGCGGCCACATCACCTGGTGGCGTGACCTAGGCTGGCCTGCGCCAAGGGGTGGTGTGGGCCCCCTGTGGCCCATCTCCGCTTCCCCTTCTGGCTTTCTTCGTCTTCTGGAAAAATAGGATTTTCCATGTATTTTCCCGGATTTTCTGATCTTCGCGAACTTGCCTCCAAACAACACCTTTTCCATCAGAATCCTGACTGCAGCGGTCCATGCTCCAAAAGTCATCCACCATGCAAAAACAGATGAAATAACATAAGTATCACCTCTTAATATGAAATATATCAATGAATAACAGTAAATCATGATATAGAATAGTGATGCAAAATGGACGTATAAAGCGCATACAGTCGATGATTTCAAGCATCCTTGGAAATCCTCTTGCTGCATAATGTCCCAGGGTCCAAACTATGTGTTCTGCATTGGTTGTTCTTAGGTACTTACTCCCAAACACTTCCAAAATTGACCTGCAAAACCTATACATGCAATCTATGGTTGTGGACTCGGCCATGCATAGATAGTCGTCATGTGTATCTCCGGGAATTCCATATGCAAGCATCCAGCAGACAACTGTGCATTTCTAAACTGTGGAGAAACCAAGCAAGCCGACGACGCCTTAAGTTTGAAGTAGTCATCAAACTCCAAATTCTCGATAATCTTTAGGAAGAGCTTTCTACTCATTCTAAAACGGCGCCAAAATATCAGATCGCTTTGCAATGGGTCGTCAGCGAAGTAGTCGGTGTACAACATGCCATAGCCTTCCATCCTTTTCCCCAGCTTGCTCTTGCGTCACCCCATCTTCGAACCTCTAGCAGACAACTTTTCATCGTCGGTGATCATGCTCATGAGGGCAGTGGGGATCATCAGATGATCGTTATTGTTGATGGTGTCTTTCGCACCAGCAGGAACGACGACTTCATCGTCCATCAGAGTGGCTAGCATCTCTTCTTCATCCTAATCCATCTCCTTGGAAAACCGCCGAATGCCTAGTGGGAATGGCGACTATGGGGCGGGCTTGGAGCTATCAGGGAAGCCGAAAGGCAGGGAAATAGGGTGATGCATTGACACGATTGACTGGGAAATATATCAGCAGCTGTGTGAGTTTTCTATTGGCCAAAAACGGTCGATACTAGGATGGGTGGAAGCGATGGTGAGCGGCTGTGGGGTGGCCATCGTGTGGAGGAAAATCAAGATGGGGGAGTTTTCCTGTGCGTATCACCGACATGGCTGGACCGCGCCATTTTCAGCTCCATCCAGTTCCCCTGTTTCCCCCCATTGGGTAGGGTTCAGCCTAGGGGAGCCAAATATAATAATGCACCATGTCGGCGCCAAATAAGAATTGGAGGAGGCGGTTTTTAGAAATAAATGGGCTAAAAACTTTTGGCCCATGCAAATTTCAGATTTTCCCTAAACCTCAAAGCCCATATATGTGGAAGCCCATAGTGATTTGGCCCAAGTTAGTGGCAAATCACATGTGTGTGGCGAGAGGAGTGTGAGCTAAAGTTTAGTCCCACATGGAAAGTTAGAGGAGAGTTTCACCACCTTAGTCCCACCAGCTTCTGATCCAGGGTTTGCTGGGATATAGATTGACTCGGATTCTAGTGAAGGGGAGATAGATGACTTTCTCAAATGCTCCAAAGCAACTCCTGGCGGGATGGCCTGCCAGATGAGCCCAGCTTAGACAGTATGTCGACTACTTCATTTTCAAGCGAGGTACATGATGGAATTCGCATCCCTCAAAGTACCCACATATCTTTTGGACATGAAATCTATAAAGGGCCATGTTTGCATCTAGCGCATCCCAATTACCAGATACTTGCTGTACCACTAATCCGAATTACCGAAGCACTATATCCGACGTATCCCAACCTCTTTTGCCACCTTCAGTCCATGCACAAGCGTTGCATACTCCGCCACATTGTTTGCTGCTCGAAAATGGATCTGAAGCACGTATCGGAGTTGATCTTTCTTGGGCGAGGTAAGTACTACCCCAACCCCTAATCCTTTTTTCATCTTCAAACCATCAAAGTGCATCCTCCAGTAATTTGACTCTGGCAAAGGTGGTTCATATTGCATCTCGGCCCAATCTACGAATAAATCAGCCACTACTTGAGACTTGATGGCATCCCTTCTATCAAATTGTGGTGCATAAGGGGCTAGCTCAATTTCCCATTTTGCAATCCGACCAATTGCATCTTTGTTACTCATTATTTCAGATATAGGTGCTTCACATATCACTTTTATGGGATGCTCTTCAAAGTAGTGCTTGAGCTTCTTGGCTGCCATGTACACACCATACGCCATCTTCTAATAGTGAGGATAGTTCTGCTTCAAAGTAGACAATACCTCGCTTAGGTAATATACTGGCCTCTGCATTGACTTACCTTCCTCGTCACGCTCCACCACTACCACGGCACTTGTGGCTCGGTTGGTCGCTGCTATATAGAGCAACATCTGTTCTTTGGATAGTGGTGAAGCTAACACTAGTGCAGAAGCTAGCATCTTTTTCAGTTCATGAAATGCGCTATTAGCCTGTGGTGTCCATATGAATTTATCTGACTTTTTCATTAGCTGATAGAGAGACAGTGCCTTTTCTCCCAGCCGACATACAAACCGACTTAATGATGCCAAGCAACCACTAAACTTCTGAACATCATTAAGGCACTTCGGTAGTTCCATTCTTTCTATAGCTCGGATTTTAGTGGGTTTGGCCTTGATACCTTGAATGGACACGAGAAAACCGAGTAACTTCCTAGACGGCACATCAAAGGTACATTTCTCCGGGTTAAGCTTCATTCGGAACCTCCTAAGGTTCGCAAATGTTTGTCGAATATATTCTAGGAGCATTTTGCTTTCCTTTGTTTTTATCACAACATCATCTACATATACTTGGACATTTTTCCTAATCTGATCATGTAAACATTTTTGCATACACCTCTGATATGTTGCTCCTGCATTATGTAAGCCAAATGGCATGGTGCGATAGCAATAAGACCCATACGGGTTAATAAAAGCAATCTTTATTAGATCATCTAGGTTTAGGGGTATCTGGTGGAAACCAGAATACACATCTAAAAATGACAACAACTCACACCTAGCGGTCGAATCAATGACCTGATCTATCCTCGGCAATGGGAATGGATCTTTTGGACATGACTTATTCAGGTTAGTGTAATCGATGCACATACACCACACCACTGCTATATTCGGATCATCCTTCTTCTTTTCCACCAGCACCAGAGTAGATAGCTAATCCGGATAGAGTACTTCCATGATAAACCCGGTTGCAAGGAGCCGAGCTATCTCATAACCAATCACCTTTCTCCTGTCTTCGGCGAAGCATCAGAGAGGTTGCTTCACCAGCTTAGCTCCGGGTCTCACATGGAAGGAGTGCTCGGCCAACTCCCTCGGTACACCTTGCAGATCCTATGTGGACCAAGCAAAGATATCGTGATTCTCATGAAGGAAGTGGACGAGCTTGCTTTCCTATTTGTTGCTTAACCTGGCACCAATAGTCACGGTGCGCTCTAGGAACTGGTCATTAATGGGCACCTTCTTGGTATCTTTCAGTGCTTGAAATGAAATACTTCCATGCAGGTTAATCCGCACCGGAATATTCAGCTGCACAGACTAAGCCAATGCTGCAACCTCTTGGATCCTTCTCTTTTCCTGTGCTATCACTAGTGACTCGGCCAAATTTGACCCAGCTGAGGCACACTCAATGGAACGCCGGAAGTCCCCTGTTATTGTGATCACCCCGTTTGGCCCTCGCATCTTCATCTTTGGGTAGCTAATATGGTCACTTGCCATGAACTTTGAAAGAGCAGGTCTGCCGAGTAACGCATGATAAGCACTGTCCAAGTCAACAACCTCAAACTCTAGATTCTCAGTTCGGCAGTTCTCCCTCGTGCCGAATAACACGTGGATTCGGACCTTGCCAATAGGATCGCAGGAAATACCTGGCACAATGCCATGGAAAGTTGTCTTTGTTGCTTGGAGCATGTTCTCTGAGACTCCCAGCTTGTGCATTGTGTCCTTGTATAGAATGTTGATGCTACTCCCATTGTCGATCAATACCTTGGAGAACCTCATGTTGATATCCGGCCCAATAAAAGTTGGGTCAAGCACTAGTGCATATGATCCAGGGTTCGGCATGAGCCTGTGATGATCCTTGATGCTCCATGTGATTTCCTGATCTTCCCAAGGCATATACCTCGTCACAGCCGACATAACTGCATTTACCTCCATATGTCGGTGTTGTACGCTCTTTCTGTCAGTTTCCTCCATGGTAAACACACAATAGCTATGATGGTGTTCTCTGTATTCATTTCTCTCGTCATTGCTGGGGTACCTTTGGTTCTGCTGGTGTTGGTTCTCCACCTGATGCACTACATCTATTCTCCCATGGTTCTCACACCTCGGCGGAGGTGGTGGTAACATCATTTGTTGCCCATTTTCCCTAGTGAGCTACAGTTGCCGAGGTGCATCGTGTTGTGGTGCATCGTGCCGAGGCGCATCGTGCCGAGGTGCCCGAGCATTCCCCGAGCCACCTTGCTCTATTTTCCTCATCCACTCACATTGTCGAGTTGTATGATTTCCCAGGTTACTCAGGTTTGGCGTCTGAAACTTGCACAGCTGATCCAGCATAGACTCATATGTATACCTCAGCATATCCTTCTTTTCCTATCACTATTTCTTCTGCTCTGGCGTCCAAGTTTGCGTGCCATCATTTCTCGGAGTCCACTGTTGCCCTCCAGTTTTCTAATGCTGGCTCACACTGGCATTTGGCTAATCCTAATCCACCACCGCAACTTGTTGCGAACTGTATCTGTAATCTGGCTGCTCATCTCTCATTTTACCTCGGAAGTCATTTCACCAGGAAGACCCGGTTCCATCTCGGTTGTAGTACTCTTCATTTGACTCGTTTGACACAAGCCGAGGTTGGGTCGGATCACCCAATGCATACAAGTCAGCAATTTGGATTGTTTCAGCCAACGTAGTTGGCATATCCCTTCACAGTCTCTTCAACAGCATACTCGCATACCTACACCCTTGCGCAAACCAAGCAATGGCTTGTGACTCAATCACCCACTCACAGGAGTTACGCACATTGCACCAGCGAGTTAAAAACTCCCGGCCAGTCTCATTTGGCCTTTGCTTGCACATTGCCAATGTTGGTAGCCTATTTGGCCTCTTATACGTGCTCGTTAAGTTACTAATGAACATCTCCTCAAAATCTATCCAGCACTTGATACTTCCTGCTGGCAAATTGTTTAACCAGACTCTTGCCAGCCCTTCCAACATTTGAGGCACATATCTCATGGCCCATATCAAATTGCCCGTGGCAATGTTCACAACAGTTGCGTAGTCAATGAGTCAATCCTCTGGCTTGGTGCTGCCATCATACATCTTCGTTCCTTTGGCCAACTAAAAGTTCGACATAGGTGGCTCTCTCATAATCCGAGGTCCAAAGCATGCTGGACCCGGAGGACCTTGTCCCTCAATCATCTTCGACCTATAAATTCAGTCCAACTTCAACCTTGCATCATCTAGCTGTAAGTTCCTGCTTCCCAGCCTTGATGCTATTACATGGTGCTCTGGCCTAGGAAACCCGACATCAACCATCGCCGATTAACCATCATTGTACCTATCTTAACCCGGACAAACATATTGATACTGCACATCTGTGCCGACACTTTGCTCTTGCCGAGGTATGTACTGCTGCTGTCGAGGTTGGTTTTGCCTTGCTCCCGCCGAGTTACGTTGTCCGGCATTGCCGTTCCCAGCGTTTCCATGATCGACATTTCCTTGGCCACGGTTACCTCGCCCAGCTTCACCTCAGCTGGCATTATGGCGATCCTCATCAACTTGTAGTGCTTTTTGTTTCCCTGCCCTTGCCGGGTCATATGGGACTATCTACTTATTTTTCCTTGCCAAGGTCACTATCTCTTCCCTTCTTGGGCCTGTATGAGGGGATGATGCTGCCCCAGCAGATTTTGCCAGGTTACCTCTTGCCGAATGAACTATGTGGGAGCCTCCCGCTACCATCGGGTTTGTTTTGAGTATTTCATCATTCTGCTTGTTTGCTACTCTCACTAAGTGGTTTACTCTTTACTCTTTCATGTTTCCTCTCCCGGGCCTCTCCGGTTAGACCCTCTAACTCGGACGTTGCTGCCTCTGCTGCCTTGAGGTTCTTTGGTGGGGTACTATACCTCCCTAGCCCGGCAGTCACTAGGGTAGCTGAATGCCCCGGCCTAGGTAAATATTCCTTGTCTATCTCAGTAATGTGGTTTCTACCTCTAATCTTTACTCCGTCCATACGAGTTGGGCTAATCTGGTTTGGCTTTGCGTACTCACGCAAGGTGATGTTCAGTGACTATTGCAACTCAACTACTTTCTTTGCCCCGATAAACATCTTTAGCCAGGTCTCCTCTAGCTCGGCATGTGCCTGCGCCGGATCTGCTACTGGTGCTATGGGAGTTGTTAAGCTATCTATTGCCTACTGCAACACATTCTCTGGCCTCTCTAGTGGAGGACCGCTTTTCCTAGGTACCTTCGGGGTTGTCTCCGGGTTCTCCGCCGGGTCCTTGCTTGTTCCTGCATCTGGCGCCATCATCATGACTGATATGTTGCTAATGTATCTATAATTTTTGATGTCCCATGCTTGTTTTATATCTACTTTCTTATGTTTTGTCCACACTTTGGAGTATTTTTATACACTTTCTTGGACTAACCTATTAACAAGATGCCACAGTGCTAGTTGCATGTTTTCTACTGTTTTTGGTTCTAGGAAAGTTAGAAAATGAATATTCTCGGAATTGGACGGGACAAAAGCCAAAGTCAATATTTCACCGAGGGGGACACGGAGCCAGAATACGAGACGGAGAGGGGCCAGAGGCCAGCCACACCACCTGGCCGCGTAGCCAGGCCTGACCCGTGCCAGGGGGTGGTGTGGCCGCCTAGGGCACCCCCTCGGCCTACCCTTTCGCCTATAAGATGCCTCCGATACAGAAACCCTAAGGACCCGATCAAAATTCCATGAAAGAGTCTGTAGCCACCGTCATCTCCATCCCTAGATTGGGATGGATCTGAAGCTCTTCCCGGCACCCTGCCGGAGGGGAGAATTCACCCTGGAGGCCTTCTTCATCACCATGCAAGCCTCCGGTGTGATGCGTGAGTAGTTCATCCTTGGACTACGGGTCCATGTAGTAGCTAGATGGTTGATTCTTCTCCTTTGTTCTATCATGTTTAGATCTTGTGAGCTCCGTTCATGATCAAGATCATCTATTTGTAATCATACATGTTGTGTTTGCGGGGATCCGATGGATATTGAGATGCTATTTCAGATTGATTCTATCATGTCTTTGTTATTTGTGATCTTGCATGCTCTCTGTTGTTAGTAGATATCTTGGCCGAGTAGACGCTAGCAACTCCAAGAGGGAGTATTTATGCTCGATAGTGGGTTCATGCCTCCAGGAATCTTGGGAAGTGACAGAAATCTCCAAGGTACTAGATGTGTTGTTGCTACTAGGGAGAAAACAACAATCATTTGTTCATAGAACAATCGTATTGTTTACTTTATACGCAATTCTTAATGCAATTATATGTTGATTGCAGCTTAATACTGGAGGGGGTTTGGATGATAACCTGAAGGTGGATTATTAGTCAAAGATGCAGTGGGATTACGGTCTCATAGGAGTCAATATGATTAGTATATGCATGTATGCTTTCTCGATGTTTGTCAATTGCCCCGCTGTAATTTGTTCACCCAACATGTCATCTATCTTAAGGAGAATCACCACTAGTGAACTATGGACCCCGGTCCTTTATTTTACTATCAATCTACAATCTATTTACTGTTTTCTGTTTACTTTCTGCAAGCTATTACTATCTTCCACACAATATGTTTAATCCTTTGTTTTCAGCAAAACCGGTGAGATTGACAACCTCACTGTAAGTTGGGGGCAAAGTTTTGTGGTTGTGTTGTGCAGGATTCCAAGTTGGAAACAACACCTTGGAGGTGTTTCCTTGCTCCTACTTGTTCGATAACCTTGGTTTCATAACTGAGGGAAAACTTGTTGTTGTGCTCATCATACCTTCCTCTTGGGGTTCCCCAACGAGCTCGATATATTTTGGGCCATCAAGCTATTTTTCTGGCGCCGTTGCCGAGGAGTCAAGGACATCTTCACAAGGGGAGTCCCTCATAACCAATCTCTTACTTTGTTTTATTTGTTTTGCTTAGTTTATTTTTGCTTTGTTTTCTTGTTTCTTTATCAAAAATACGAAAAATTAGTTGTTCTAGTTTGCTTTCTTTATTAAAAACACAAAAAATGACTACCCTTGAAAATACTAAGTTGTGTGACTTCACTAGCACCAACAACAATGATTTCATTTGCACACCTATTACTCCACCTACTCCTGAAGCTACTTCATTTGCAATTAAACCTGCCTTACTCAATCTTGTTATGAGAGAACAATTTTCTGGAATCGGTACTGAAGATGCTGCTGCTCATCTAAATAACTTTGTTGAACCTTGTGAGATGCAAAAGCATAGGGATATATATGGAGATATTATTAAGCTTAAATTGTTTCCTTTCTCTTTGAGAGGAAAAGCTAAAGAATGGTTGCAATCCCTAACTAGAAATAGTATTTATTCTTGGACTAAATGAAAAGATGCTTTCATTGGAAAATACTATCCTCCTGCTAATATTATATCTATGAGAAGTGAAATAATGAAATTTAAACAATCTGATAATGAACATGTTGCTCAAGCTTGGGAAAGAATGAAATCTTTGGTATAGAATTGTCCCACTCATGGACTGACTGCTTGGATGATTATCCAAACCTTTTATGCATTATTGAATTATTCTTCAAGAAATCTACTGGATTCTACTGCTGGAGGTACCTTTATGACCATGGGTGCTGCAACAAAGCTTCTAGATAATATGATGGTTAACTATTCTGAATGGCATACCGAGAGAGCTCCACAAGGTAAGAAGGTAAATTCTGTTGAAGAAACCTCCTCCTTGAGTGATAAAATTGATGTTATTATGTCTATGCTTGTTAATGGGAAAACTCATATTGATCCAAATCATATTCCCTTAGCCTCCTTGGTTGCTCAAGAAGAGCAAGTTGATGTGAACTTTATAAGAAATAATAATTTTAGCAACGATGCCTACAAGAATAATTTTGGTAATAATAATTATAGGCCATATCCTCCCAATAATGGTAATGCTTATGGAAATTCCTACAACAATAATAGGAGTGCACCCTCTGAACTTGAAGTTATGCTTAAAGATTTTATTAGTAAAGAAACTGCTTTCAATAAAACTATTGAGGAAAAACTCTCTAATGCTGAAAGAAAAATAGCATCATTGGCTGAAGCACAATCTTCTTTAAATAAAATGGCTGCTAAACCTGAAACTATTGAGAATTCTTTTGCTGCTACTAATGCCATACAAGTTAGAATTGATGAAAATGTTAGACTATTAGCTGAATTGCATGCTAAGTTGGAAAAAGAAGATGAAATTGCTAGAAAAATTAGTATTTCTACCATCACTACCACTAATGTTGAAGCTAGTAAACCCAATGGAACCTTTTCTAATAAAAATGCTGAAATTCTTCGGAATATGGGAAACAATAGCTCTACTACTTTAGATGATAATTATGATTTTGATCTTTATGGTTACAATATCTCTGAAGTAATTAAGTTCCTACAAAAGCTTGCTAAAAGTCCTAATGCTAGTGCTATGAATATGGCCTTTACAAAACACATTACTGATGCTCTCATAAAAATTAAAGAAGAAAAGATTGACCATAAATCTTCTATTCCTATGAAACTAGAAGATGGTTGGGAACCCATCATTAATATGAAAGTGAATGATTTTGATCTCAAAGCCTTATGTGATATTGATAGTAGTGTTTCTATTATGCCTAGAAAGATTTGTGAAATGCTTGATTTGCCACCATTGGAAGATTGTTATTTAAATGTCCCACTTGATGATAATGCTAAAAAAAACTCATGGGGAGTATTAATGATGTTCTTATTATGGTTAACAATGCCTATGTCCCCGTTGATTTCTATGTTTTGGAAGTTGAATGCAATTCTTCTTGTCCTATTACTTTGGGAAGACCTTTTCTTAGAACTATTGGCGCCATTATTGATATGAAAGAAGGCACCATTAAATACCAACTCCCACTCAAGAAAGGTATATAACACTTCCCTAAGAAGAGAGAGAGAAGATTCCTTTTGCCTCTCCTATTAAAACAAAATTTGGTCTTAATGCTTCTTCATTTGAGAATACTTGATTCCTTTCTTGCTTCTTATGCATAACTTAAAGGCGTTAAAGAAAAGTACTTATTGGGAGATAACCCAAAAGTTTTAGATGAGTTTTGGAAGTTATTACCTCTGTAATAACCTCTCCTTATCCTTTTTATTTGCTTTTTGTGCCAAGAGTAACCTCTAATGAGAGAGAAGTAATGCTTGGGAAAGTTGCTGTCCCGAAACAGATTTTTGTGCTTCGCGTAAAAAATCTTGTAAAATCTCTGTATGTCGGTTTGAGCTGTGATTTTTTGTGCTTCTGCCCCAGGTTGTTATCCAGCTTTAGTTAGTTGAACACTTTTAGATTTGAGCAACATAAGGTCTTCGAAAAAATTGGTTTTTACCTGCTGGTCTGTTTTGACGGATTTCTGCCATTATTTGCATTTGCTTCTTGTTGATTCCTTTTTGAGTTCTCTTTGAGGAATTGAGATTTTTGAGGGAAGTGCTACAGTAGCTTGTGTTTTGATGGAAGTTTTATTGTTGTTGAAACTTAACCCAAAGACTTATTATCTTGAGTACACTAATGTTGCTAATAAAGATTGTGTGAAGTTTTGTATGAAGGAAAAATTTCAGGACTAAGGAAAGAGTGATATAATGAGATGAAGAATGGACTAAAGATCAAGCTTGGGGATGCCACCCGTTTCACCCCAAGAAATATCCAATAAGTACAAGCGTCAAAGCTTGGGGATGCCCAAGGCATCCCCTTCTTCATCAATAAAAATCTCAGGTTTCTTCCAAACACTTCATTTTTTATTGTTTCATGCACAGTTGTGTTGTTCTTGGAGCGTCTTTGTTTTTTTTTTGTTTTTCGTTTGCTTATTTTTCTTGAATAAATTGGTTGGACCCCCTCTTTCATACATTAGTTTTGAAATAGGTTGGATTGGATTGGAAAATAGTAGGAAAAGTTCGTGCTTAAGTGGTAAAAAGGAGCTTGTTTTTGACTGTGGACTATGCTTTGTCATGTCATGCTTGATATTGTTTTGGCTTTATGCTTAGTGATTTTTTTCTGTAGCATGACATGTTATAAACAATTGATATTGCTTAATGTGCCTTGAAAGAATCATGCGTTGTTTTAGCATATTAAAGCATAGTATTGTGGTATTCTCCTTCGATGCTTTATTTGGGTTGACTTGGCGCATGCTCACACCATGTTATGACTATCCCAAGTCACCATAGTCTCGATGTTCCTTTAGTTTTCGACTTGTAATATCACTTTATGCTTTAATTAATGATGTTTTGTCGCTTGCATGATTATGGCCATTATTGCTCTCTTAGTTGGTCGCTCCCAGTCTTTTGCTAGCCTCCATAACCAAGTATGAGTTCCATTCATGCATCCAACTCCAAATAAAACCAAGTTATTCCTAATAGTCCACCATACCTACCTATTAGCATTTGCTATTCCAAGTATATTCATGTTTTTATCTACCTTCCGAATTAAACTTGTTATGAGAAAACTAGTGATTAAAGCTCTCACGAACTTGATGGCACACTTTACTTTTCTTGCCCCTAATAACCTTGAACCATTGTGTCATCTATGTTGTATATGCTTGCACTTATATGTTCGGGATTAGCAAAACCATGCTGTCATGGGGAACGCTTTCAACATTGCACTTGTACATTGTACCTAGTTGATATCATGCTCTTTTGTCTATGGATGTCGTCAGTGTGAAATGAAAGGGGAGCTTGTAAGTCCATGGAGTTATGTATGTGTGTTAGAGAAATGCCTAGGCCGCTGGTCTAATCCATGCCTAATCATGGTGGAAACCTGCAGCGTAACCATAATGAGCAATCTATGAAGCATTCTTCTTATAAAAAAGAGATAGAGATTGAGAAAAAGATAAAAGAAAAAAAGATGAGAAAAGTGGAAAGAGAGAAAAAAGCACCATTTTCCCATGGTAAATAAGAAGATTGCTAAGATTCTCATTGTCTACTTGCCTTGTCATTTTGATATGGGGATTCTTCCGTATCATCGGGCAAGGGGTACCCTGTTGGCGGTTCTCTATGATACACATGTACTTACTATGACAAGAACTTACCGGTAACTAAACTGGAGTAGCATGAGGAGCGGCCCTCGGATTCAAGGAACATGAGATTTCCAACTTATACTTTGTCAAGTATATACTCCATGGTTTGTTCACTTTAACTTTAATCACTTCAAGATGCTTATGATAGGGGAAATGAGAGCTGAAATCTAATAAGTACCATAATTTTTGGAAGATCTTTATGAGACTTGAATCCCTGCTTCCTTCTATGAAGGCCTTTCTTTTACTTTTATGTTGAGTCTCCATCTTCTATCTTTATGCACCTATTGAGAGAGCATAGTGACCATTCTTAGTTTAATGTGCATTGCCCCAAGACTTGTTGATTGATGCATAACTTTGGTATTGCTTGTTCTTAAACTATTTGTATCTAGTCACCCTTATGAACTTTGAAGGTGTCCTATGCATTTATGTTTTGCTACACTACGAGGGACAAGCTGAATGCCACTATGCTATGTTTTCTTTATGTAAAACAAAAAAACGTCTTGCAAAGCATTGTTATTCATGAGTCTTTTGTTTGTGCCTTTTCATGTTACAACATAGTTGCTATGTCTTATTGTTAGAACTATATCTTTCATGCTGTGTTGAAGTATTATGATCCCAGCTATCAATGTTTTACAAATAACTTGATCAAGTTTATGATGGTGCATGTCACCTCAAAAATTATTCTTTCTTTTTATCACTTACCTACTCGAGGACGAGTAGGAGTTAAGCTTGGGGATGTTGATATGTTGCTAACATATCTATAACTTTTGATGTTCCATGCTTGTTTTATATCTACTTTCTTATGTTTTGTCCACACTTTGGAGTATTTTTATACACTTTCTTGGACTAACCTATTAATAAGATGCCACAGTGTCAGCTGCCTGTTTTCTGCTGTTTTTGGTTCCAGGAAAGTTAGAAAATGAATATTCTCGGAATTGGACAGGAAAAAAGCCAAAGTCAATATTGCACCGAGGGGGACACGGAGCCAGAATATGAGACGGAGAGGGGCCAGAGGCCAGCCACACCACCTAGCCACGTAGCCAGGCCTGGCCCACGCCAGGGGGTGGTGTGGCCGCCTAGGGCACCCCCTCGGCCTACCCTTTCGCCTATAAGATGCCTCCGATATAGAAACCCTAAGGACCCGATCAAAATTCCACGAAAGAGTCTGTAGCCACTGTCATCTCCATCCCTAGATTGGGATGGATCTGAAGCTCTTCCCGGCACCCTGCCGGAGGGGAGAATTCACCCTGGAGGCCTTCTTCATCACCATGAAAGCCTCCGGTGTGATGCGTGAGTAGTTCATCCTTGGACAACGGGTCCATGTAGTAGTTAGATGGTTGGTTCTTCTCCTTTGTGCTATCATGTTTAGATCTTGTGAGCTCCGTTCATGATCAAGATCATCTATTTGTAATCATACATGTTGTGTTTGCGAGGATCCGATGGATATTGAGATGCTATTTCAGATTGCTTATTGATTCTACCATGTCTTTGTTATTTGTGATCTTGCATGCTCTCCGTTCTTAGTAGATATCTTGGCCGAGTAGATGCTAGCAACTCCAAGAGGGAGTATTTATGCTCGATAGTGGGTTCATGCCTCTAGGAATCTAGGGAAGTCACAGAAATCTCTAAGGTACTAGATGTGCTGTTGCTACTAGGGAGAAAACTACAATCCTTTGTTCATAGAACAATCGTATTGTTTAATTTACACGCAATGCGTAATGCAATTATCTGTTTCTTGCAACTTAATACTGGAGGGGGTTCGGATGATAACGTGAAGGTGGATTATTAGTCATAGATGCAGGTGGATTACGGTTTATGTATAATGTTGTAATGCCCAATCAAATCTCATAGGATTCAATATGATTAGTATATGCATGTATGCTTTCTCGATGTTTGTCAATTGCCCCGCTGTAATTTGTTCACCCAACATGTCATCTATCTTAAGGAGAATCACCACTAGTGAACTATGGACCCTAGTCCTTTCTTTTACCATCAATCTACAATCTATTTACTGTTTTCTGTTTACTTTCTGTAAGCTATTACTATCTTCCACACAATATGTTTAATCCTTTGTTTTCAGCAAAACCGGTGAGATTGACAACCTCACTGTAAGTTGGGGGCAAAGTTTTGTGGTTGTGTTGTGCAGGATTCCAAGTTGGAAACAACACCGTGGAGGTGTTTCCTTGCTCATACTGGTTCGATAACCTTGGTTTCATGACTGAGGGAAAACTTGTTGATGTGCTCATCATACCTTCCTCTTGGGGTTCCCCAACGAGCAAAGTGGTCCTCCTCTTTATCCCTCCGTAAGCCACTCAGGACTCATGGCGTAAGCATCTCTGAGCCCCTCTGCGGCGGGCCTGTTCGGCTATGGTACCAAAGTTCCCGGGCAAGTGCACCGCGGTACCTAAGTTGCCTGAAATTGCCACGTTTCGAAATGTTGGGCTGCCAACTACCGAGAGGGGCCATTTCGATGCAAACTCATCTCACCCCTACCAAATCCAAACATTCCGTGAAACTGCCCCGTGAAGTAGACGGTCGGGACCCTCATGTCAGTAATATTTCCGTGACGCGAGCGCCAACATGGCAACAACGTAGGCGAAACGAGGGACTAGAGGAGCATGGTGCGTTGACCAAATTCACAAATCCACTCCCTCCTCCTTTCGCATGAACCCTAGCACCGGCAGCGTCGAAATACCGTCTCCAACCAGAATGATCTCTTTGGCATTTGACTTCCGGTGCCAAGTTGCTGTGCCTACTTGCTGCTACTGAGCTCTAATGCCGAATGCCATGCCAGCTGTTGCGACGATCTAGCCCGCCTCTACCGCCGACGAGCTGAGCAGCGGAAAGGATGGCAGATCCATTTGCTGAGGAAGAAGTACTTCTGGCTAATTGCGGGTGAGCTACTCTTCTCTTTGCTATTCGCACTACCTATAACTGCTAGCTGGCTATTGGCATTATAGAGATATATCAAACATAGAATTGTTTGCTAGCACGACGCTGGCAAACAATTCTTATCTTTTGTCCCCAATTTTCTGTCAAGTAGGATCTTCGCTGAACCCAAATACACGGTTATGGTCAGCCTCTATGGATACCACTTTAAATTAGCAGATGGGAAGAGCACGTGGAATCAAGCTAGCTGTCTGGAGATGGAAGTAGCGCCTGTGCAGTTATGCACTATCCCTGGTTTGGTTGCTACTGTGCGTGAACTTGCTGAAATGGGGCCGGAGCAGACTGCACGGTTCAGCTTCATTGATGAACGAGGCTTCAAGGTTCCTATAGCGTGTGACAATCAGCTAACTGGGTTGATGAAACAGTATGCAGGACTTTGCGTGGTTACGCTGATTTGTAACATACTGGATGAGGAAGCTCTTACTACTGGGAGTCGCCCAACTATTATTGGACAGGGTGGTCTAACTCGAACCCCTGCTATTGTTGAGCAAAATGTGGTTCCTCGTCCGCGACATGCTTCTTTCAGGCAACCTCCTG
Organism: Avena eriantha; assembly: GCA_910589775.1. Taxonomy (NCBI): domain Eukaryota; kingdom Viridiplantae; phylum Streptophyta; class Magnoliopsida; order Poales; family Poaceae; genus Avena; species Avena eriantha. The sequence continues at coordinate 578,375,796 of OU342743.1, forward strand.
GTAGGAGTCCCCGTATTGCCGTTGTGGAAAACTCTGCTCTGGAATCTACTGGTACTGGTCATCCCTGTGATGTTGTTGCTTCGGCTGCTGCTGACCAAATCCATGCCGCTGTTGAGCAAACTAAGGCTTCTCAAGTTATGCGAACCCGTTCTCTAGAATCTGCTGGTACTGGTCGTCCTCGTGTTGTTGTTGATCTAGCCGCTGTTGACCCAATCCCTGCCGTTATTGAGCAAACTAAGGCTTCCGGAGGTTGCCCCACTGTTGTTGCAAAGACTGATGCCTTGTGTCCTCCTCGAACCCGTGCTCAGGTTCAGTGAGCTGCTGGTCTGGAGCTAGCTCATGGTCTGGACTCTGCTAGCACTCGAAACACTGCTGTTGTGGGAACTGCTCCTGATCGTCATGTGGCATGGCAGCAGCTGATCCTATTGTGGCTGCCGTTAGAAGGGGCCCTGCCTGTCCACCATGTAATGTAGCTCCCGCTGCTAAGGGCCCTGGCCTTGCTCCTGGTCCTGGTACTTCCACCGAGGTTGATCCAGCTAACGATGATGCTGGTGATGGCGACAATGGCATTGGGGCTAGGTCTAATGGTGCCGCTCCACCTCTCGAACCTCTCGAAGGTTTCTATCCTAAAGAACCTGATGATTGAAAAGTAATCATTCGTATCGGTGTCACGGATTATACTGCAAAATTAGATGATGGCACAGAAAAATTCTATGACGAGTTTGATGTAATCCTTGGCAGATACGATCCTAAAGTGGTAGAGTTATCTGACTTGATGGCATCGTTACGTGTGAAGGTGTTGTGGGGGTCTTCCTAGGAAGCACATTTGTTATATTTTGGTTACAGGAGCAAAAAGGCTATCGAAGTGAAAGATACCAGGGATTTAGTCGTACCGTTTATAAGGAAACATTATAGAGGTGAAGTGTACTTCCACTTGATAGTGCAAATGGTTGGAGAGGAATTGGAACTCGACAATAGACATGATGGACTTTTAGAAGGCATGTGTGACCTGATCCATGGCATCACTAGGGCTGGTGCGACTGAGGGTATCTTCGAACATAGGAGAGTCTTACAGAGGAGCGTCATAAAGAGGAGCAGGAAGATCATCCCCAGAAAGGGCAACCCGAAGAAGAACGTCACCAAGGATACCATGCCAGAGAAGAGGACACCCAAGAGTCACACGAAAAAGGCACCACGCCGCAGAATACACCCTTGAGATCCAGTCAAAATGCCACACCGAACGGTAGCAGCAAAAATGCTAAGAGGGCTAGCACAGTGGTGAACACTCCCAAGAGTGGTAGCAAAGAGGCAAATATGGCCAGCACGGAGGCTACCACACCCAGTGGGAGCAGAAAAAAATACTAATTTGGAGCGGAACACGCCGTTGAGGTCAGGCAATAATGCTAGCATGAAGGAGAACACGCCCAATAGTAGCAGCAAATGGGCTAATTCGAAGAAGAACATGCCCAATAGTAGCAGCAAATGGGCTAATTCGAAGAAGAACACGCCGCAGAGGTCAGGAAATAATGCTAGCACCCTGGAGCCAACACCCGTGAGGGGAGGCAGTAAGGAGATCACACCCAAGAGTGGCAACAAAAAACCTAGTTCGATGGGGAATGGAACGCAGATGTCAAGCCCTATTGATACCATCAGGAAAGATTACATCAGGAAGGAGGATGTACACAGGAAGAGCAAGAGGGTTCTGTACAGTCAAGATGAAATTGATTCTGACTTTTGTTTGTCTACTGAAGTACCTAGGATGCATGCAAACGTAAGACCACCCCATGTGGTTGCAGCAGAACCAACCGAGTGTCTTGGAGAAAACAGAGTTACCAGTGAGGTGGATTGGGGCAATGTTCCGGTCCATCCGGGTGGAGATGATGGTGCAGCCCCACCCATGGGAGTTAATATGATGTGTGTAGTACTAGGCATTAGAGACGATGGCGAGGATTCTGAATCAGATGAAGAAGAAGGCACTATAGAGGATCAAGAATCTAGTGATGATGAAATAGACGAGGAACTTAATGATGAGGCTGGTATTCTAGTCGATGATTTGGGTGTTGAAGTAGAAGAAATGAAACATGACCACGAGTATCCTACAATTTCGGTCGGCACCGAGTTCAGGAGCATGCATGAGTTCAGGATGTCGTTCTGGCATTTTTGTATCAAGGGGGAGTTTGACGTTTATCGACTGAACAACACTGCCCAGAGGTATGAGGTCGTTTGCAAGTTAACATGGATGAATGGACGGGCCGAGGTACATTGTCCATGGAGGATCACAGCAAGAGCCTTACCTGCGTCGAAGGCAATTAGGGTACTGGGGCAATGAATGTAGTAAACCATTAGAACTTTCTCTCTTTTCACTCTATAGCTACAAGTGATGTGCGATATCTTTCTGGCAACTAGTCGATTCCGCTTATCTTTTAAATGAATCTATGTTTTAGGTGAACAAAATGGGCCCTCCACACATGTGTCCGACAAGCAGCAATCTGAAATCCTCAATAGCTGATACGGAGTGGGTGGCTATGCAATATATGTCCATACTAAAGGATAACCCAAAGGAGACCGCGAAGAATATTCAGACTAGCCTCGGTTCTAAATACAACATTGTCCTACCGTATTACACGATTTGGAAAGGTAAAGAGAAAGCTCTGGGGGTCTTGCACGGGGATTGGACCAATAGCTTCAGGATGCTGTACAACTTCAAGGCGGAGGTACAAGCTAGGTGTCCAGGGAGTGTTGTGGAGATTGACACCGAATCAATACATGGTAAAATATATTTCAAAAGAATTTTCATCGCGCTTAAACCTTGCATCCAGGGATTCAAGGACGGTTGTAGGCCGTATCTGAGTGTAGACAGCACTGTCCTAACTGGCAAATGGAATGGCTGTCTACCATCTTCCACATCACTTGATGGTCACAACTGGATGTTCCTAGTGGCATTCGGGCTGTTTGAAATAGAAACGGAGGAAAACTGGGTCTGGTTTATGAGGCAGCTCAAGAGATCAATAGGCCACATGGATCCATTGTCTATATCCACGGATGCATGCAAAGGGCTGACGAATGCAGTGAAGGAGGTGTTCCCGCGAGCTGAAGGTAGAGAATGCCATGCCCATATGATGCTCAACTTGTACTCACACTACGTAGGCATCGTATTTCGTTACATGTTTCCTTCTCCTAGAGTTTACAAACCTAGTAGCAGCGAATATTTCATGAGCAAGATTTCTACGGAAGCCCCTGAACTTCCAGAGTACTTAGCCATCCATCATTCGCAGCTATGGAAGAGGAGTCAATTCAACCCTAACATCAAAGTTGATTACATAAACAACAACCTTGTAGAATGCACGAATAACTGGATGAAGGACATAAAAGTGCGTCCTATTCATATCTTGATGGACAGCATACGTGGTATGATCATGAAGCTGTTAAATATAAGGATAGAGATCGGTATGAGACTTAGAGGACATGTGCTACCGCTAGTTGTACAGCAACTGCACAAGAGAAGCCGAGGACTTGCTCATCTTAAGGTTCTCCCGTCAACCAGCAGCAGCTGTGAGGTGGTCGATATGTCCAAGAGTGGCAAAAGGGATGTTGTGAACATCCAGCTATGAGAATGCACCTGCTTAGAGTGGCAGCATACCGGGAAACCTTGCGACCACGTCTTGGCCTTCTTTGTGAAGAAAAGAACTCTACCACATTTGGATCAGTATTTGTCAGACTACTACTCTATGGAAAAGTTTAGATCTATGTACGCTGGATCCGTCGAGCCATGTACATACCCAACTATCTTTCGAGCTTTGCCAGCCAGTTACAAAAAGGGGCAGAGGAAGACCTCAGGTGAATAGGTTTAAGATTTTTCTTGAGAAGAAGGGTTCAAATTTCTGTGCTACCAAGAAGGGCAAAAACAAATGCAAGACCTGCCATCTTATAGGCCATAAAGCAGCGGGATGTCCCCTTAATGCTCCCAAATCTAGGTATGGGATGATACATTCACACACAAAATTGTTTATAATCTGTAGATATAAGGTAATAATCCATGTACTGTTTTTTACAGGAAGCGCAAGGTAAGAAACAAGACAGCCGACTCAGTGATTTTGCTGCAGGAAGAAAACCAAAACGAGTGGAGTGATGATGCTAGACAAGATTCTGGTGCTGATTGGCCTGACTTCCCTCGACCCGGAGATGCAGGGTACGTGAAAGTAAGAAAATTGGCACCCAGGAAGAGGAAGAAGGTAGGAGATGAAGAAGTCAGTGGACGTGATGGCAAGGGAAGAAAGTTGGAACCCAAGCAGAGAAAGAAGGCTAGCAGTGTAGAAGCCTAATGATGTATTGAACTTGAACCTATATATGTAGTTTGGTTAAACTCTAGAGCTGTGTGCGTGGAACTTGTCGGGCGAAACAATTTTCCCCCGTACTCCGAGTAAAATGTATCGCGACTTTAGGATTGGATAAGGCTGAGGCCACTAGTTAAATCCGAAATTGTGACTGTGCCACTACTATTTGAACAATCGCGATAGTTGAGCGGTTAAGTGGTCTCCAAAATCGGTGGGTGTTAGTGGAACAAACATGAATTATTTATAGGCACTTAATAAACCCCTGCTATTGGCATTACACTTATGATAAGTTTCTGGGATGAAAGACAATTTCTAAGCTGACTGCTACACTCCACGAAGTAGCAACTTATTTCACCTTCTAGACAACGACATGGCAACATAAACTGCAAATGCAACAGATAATGCCGAGATAATGAGGAAATTGTTTACACTATCTGGCCTAATCTTGAGCCCATTTGTCTCACCACCTCCCTGCACATGCCTCCCTGCACCTGGAGAAGCTCCATGATCTCTCGCTCCATCGCACGAATCTCCTCTTTTTTGTCCCACACAACATCACGCAGATCCTGAACAAGCTCTTTGTGAAAACCTGTTAGTGGCTTTTTGATCCACACAACTTGTCACAGCCAGTCCCCTCCCTTCCTGCCAAGTAGATCAAAGGAAACAAAAAAAAGAATTATATTACGCTTTCCGGATCTGGGTTACCATTGTACCTACAGTACAAACTTACCGTTCTGATGCTGTAGTTGCTGAATTTTCCTGCAGCATTTTCGTCGGTCCACTAAATCCATCTCGGCATCTTCTCATCGCACAAACACAACATATCGGGGTAGTAATCATAGGGCGCCCTCTGGTACCTGATGGGGGCACCCGCCTGACGGCGTTGAGCTGACCCTGATTCTGCCCGAGACGAATTGCATGAGCGGCGAGCCATGAGCGAGGGGAGTGAGGGTAAAGGAAAGAGGATCCTTTGGATGTCAGGGTAGTGGTGAAGTGTGATTTATCCCCACTTAATAACTCGGGCAGAATCCTGATACATTGCAAATGTATCTATAATTTTTGATGTTCCATGCTTGGTTTTATCCACTTTCTTGTGTTTTGTCCACACTTTGGAGTACTTTTCATATGATTTCTTGGACTAACCTATTAACAAGAGCCATAGTGCAAGCTGCCTATTTTCTGCTATTTTTGGTTCCAGGAAAGTCAGAAAATGAATATTCTCGGAATTGGACGGGACAAAAGCCAAAGTGCCTATTTCACCCGAAGACTCCAGGAGCAAGAATACGAAACAGAGAGGAGCCAGGGGCAGCCACACCACCTGGTGGCACGGGCCAGGCCAGGCCGGGCCAGGGGGTGGTGTGGGCCCCCCAGGCACCCCCTCGGTCTCCCTCTTCGCCTATAAGAAGCCTTCTGACCTAAAAACTCTGGGGGTTTGACGTTTTTCCAGAAGGAGTTCCGCTCCGCCGCCACCACCAGATTCCACGAAACAGCACCAGAAACTTCGTTCTAGCACCCTGCTAGGACGGGGAAATGGAGGAGATCATCGCCATCATCATCACCATCGCTTCTCCATCGACCATCCATGTTTCCCCCATCTATGAGTGAGTAATCCCCCGCTGTAGGCTATGGGGATGGTAGGGATTGGATGAGATCGTTCATGTAATGGCATCCGATTGTTAGGGCATGGTGCCTAGTATCTTTTATTAGTGCTTTATGACTTTGTTGCGACTTGTTGTGCTTAATGCTTGTCACTAGGGCCCGAGTGCCATGATTTTAGATCTGAACATGTTATTGATTCATTATGATAGTATTGTTTTTGGTCTTATCTGCAAGTTGTATACACACGTTGTCGACCGGAACCAATGGCCTCGAAGTGACAGAAATCGGGATAACCGAAGGGAATGGCTTTGATGTGAGGATCACATGTGTTCATGGAGTGTTAATGCTTTGCGCCGATGCTCTATTAAAAGGAGCACCTTAATTGCCAGTAGTTCCCTTGAGCCCCCGCTGCAAACGGGATGGCAGGACAAAAGATGTTGTGCAAGTTCTCATTGCGAGCACATATGACTATATATGGAACACATGCCTAGGATTATCCAGTACTTGGATGCTTTATCTTATTTATCTGCAATTGCCCTATCTTCTGATTGCTATGTGAATGTTCTTGTCCATGCAACGCCCGTCCATCCATCCCTATGCCTACCGCACTCGAATCCCACTGTTTACTGCTATTGTTACTGCTGTCTTTGCTTTACTACTGCTGTTGCTTTACTACTCCTATTACAAGACTATTGCTACTGATAAACTGTTGTGAGCAAGATTGTTTCCAGGTGCAGCTAAATTGACAACTCAGTTGTTAAGGCTTATAAATATTCTTTGGCTCCCCTTGTGTCGAATCAATAAATTGGGTTTCACTTCCCTCAAAAATACTGCGATACACCCCCTATACTTATGGGTCATCAAGACTATTTTCTGTCATCGTTGCCGGGGAGCATAGCTTTATTTATCAAGTTCACTTGGATTCTCTATTGTTCGCTGCTATCCATCCATCATGGGTAAGTCTCGTGATGGCCAGGTTCCTATTTTACCATCCACTACAAGAAGAGGTACGGTTCTGAGCACCTCTTCTGCTCTTGATTCACCGTCTGTTTTGAGTAAGTTCGTTACACCACCACATACACATGCTACACACACTGCTACTACTGCTGAATCTGAAACTTCTGATGCTTATGATGTTGCTGCTACTATGGTTGATAAGAGTGGTTCATTAGGTCCTTTCCTAGATGCTACGATTGCTAGAACTATAGCTGGAAATGCCGAAACTCCTAATGAAGACACTACCACACCTGTTAGCTCACCTGAGTCTAGTGAGAGTTATGATATTGAAGATGGTTATGTTGAGATGACCGATGAGTTTATTAAAGAATGTAAGAACACCCATGATAGGAGCGTTGCTAAGAGTCTCCTTGAGAGGCATACTATTAGACCCAAATTGTCTCCTGATGCTAATTTTGCTGCTTCTCCCATAAACATTATAGATGAAGATTATGATTTCTCTCTCGATCTACCTTACATAGCTATTGTCGAGAAAGAACCTTTTTGTGGGACTAAGAATGAAAGTGCGGTAGCACATATGAATGAACTTTCTACCATGAGTGGCTTGTTTTCTGATGATGTTAAGATGTGTACTTACTTTGTTGCTAAGATTTTTCCCTTTTCACTGAAAGGAGAATTTAAAACTTGGTTTAGTAATTTACCTCCTGGATCTATTGATAGCCCTGATTGCTTGATTAGTACTATTCTGCAGAAATATTTTCCTCATAGTGCTAGACATGCTATTTTGCAGGAACTTTTTGATTTTAAACAGGGAGAAAAAGAGGTATTGCTTGAATCTTGGGCAAGGTTTTGTGCTTTGATTCATGCACAAGCTGGAAGTCCATTACCTAAGAATGAGCTTCTTGATATATTTTATAATGGACTAACCGAGGAATCTAGGACATACCTAGATAGTTGTGCTGATTGTGTTTTCAGGAATAGGACTCCTAAGGAAGCTGAGGAATTAATGGCTAAAATAAGCAAGAATTATGAAGATTGGACTCCTCCTAAACAAGCTATACCTGAAGTAATTGTACCTGAACCATCTATTCCGGTGCCTATTCCAACATCAAAGAAGAGGGGAGTTATTGAATTAAATGATGAAGTGATGAAGGAAGCTAAGAAATGTCTTAAGGAGAAGGGAATTAAAGCTGTAGATGTCAAGAATTTACCTCCTATAGAAGAATTATGTAAGCCTATTCCCTACCCATCCACTATTGAGGTACACTATCTCCAACACTTTGATGAAGGTGATATCCCTTACTCTAAACCTCCTGATCAATGCTTAGAAGAATTTGATATCTTTATTGTTAAGCAAGATAATTTTAATAAAAGGTTGCAAAATCATCTAATGGAAAACACTAGAGCTATTGTTGAGTTGAAAGATATCGTGGAAAGAACCTCTAATGATGTTAAGATGATTGTTAAACACTTTCAAATGGTTCAAACTCAAATAGATCAACTCATTAAAGTGCAAAAAGACTTGCTAGTTAATGCTGCTAAAGAAAAACATGCTTATGAAATTAGAACTAGAAGTGGACACTACTAGGAAACAACTCTTCGGTGGTGCACCTTTTTAAACATCTGTGGCGCATTTGTTAGTCGCCACTAATACCTCGCCACTGATAACTAACTTCAATGGCGCATTTCGAAATGCGCCACAGAAGTCTCAAACTTCAGTGGCGCATATGGCCAATATGCGCCACAGAAGTTTTTTTCCAAAATTCAAAAAAAAGGCGGGCCAGATCTCAAACTTCTGTGGCGCATATGGCCAATATGCGCCACATAATTTTTTTCAAATTTCAAAAAAAAACCAGGCCAGATCTTGATCTAGTCGGATCTGGCTAGAGTTGGTGGTGGTGGTGGTGGTGGCGGGCGGTGGCTAGGTCTAGGAGGAGGTTGCCGGAGTTGGTGGTGGTGGAGGAGGAGGAGGAGGAGGAGCTCGCCGGAGTTGGTGGTGGAAGAGGAGGAGGAGGAGGAGGTCACCGGAGTTGGTGGAGGAGGAGGAGGTCACCAGAGTTGGTGTTGGTGGAGGAGGAGGAGGAGGTCACTGGAGTTGGTGGTGGAGGAGGAGGAGGATGTGGTCGCCGGAGTTGGTGGTGGTGGAGGAGGAGGAGGAGGTCGCTGGAGAGTGGAGAAGGAGGAGGGAGGAGAAGGGGAGAAGTGTGGAGGAGAGGAGGGGAGGAGAAGTGTGGAGAGGAGGAGAAGTGGGGAGGGGAGAAGAAGTGGGGAGGGGGAGAAAAAGGAAAAAGGGAGAGAGAAAGGGTGTTGGCGGGATTCAAATTTCGAATCCCGCCCAAGACTTCTGTGGCGCATATGGGGGAAATGCGCCACAGAAGTTTCTCCCCCTTTTTTATTTTTTTGCAGTAAAAAATCTTCTACCCTAAATAACTTTTTACTCTTTTTGAATTTGGGGATTCTATAATATTCAGAACGACCATATGTCGTTGAATTCGAGTAGGGAATTTCGAGATGATCATTTTGATAGGTTAAACATTTTTTTCCGACATCGTATACAAAAGTTAGAGCCGTTTTACCGTGCCATGACCTATTTTTGCAAAATACATCGAAATTCATGTTTTTCAATTTTGTCTAGATCTATATACCCTAAAATCTAACTACAACTTAAAGGAATTATTTTTTTGAAGTTTCTATCATTTTTGTTTATTTTTTACAAAACTAAAAAAGGCGATCCACTTGGGGGGGGGGGGAGGTGGGATCTGTTTTCCCCCCTATATGCTTGTTCTGTGGCGCATTAACCTATATGCGCCACATAAACATCACCTTCTGTGGTGCATACGTCTATATGCGCCACAGAAGTTTGACACTTCAGTGGTGCACACGGAAATATGCGCTACAGAAATATGGACTTCTGTGGCGCATATTGGTTTCGTGCGCCAATGAAGTGCCAAACTTCTGTGGCGCGTGGTTTCTAATGCGCCACTGATATATATCTGTGGCGCATATTTTTACATATGCGCCACTGAATATCTTGTCTATCTATAAGCTGTTTCCTAGTAGTGGGAGCTACTACCCAGGATCCTCTTTATCCTGAGGGGTATCCCAAAAGAATCGAGCAGGATTCTCAACAAGCTGAAAATAGTGGCTCTACTCGTAAGAAAAGGAAAAAGAAACATAAAACTGTTGTAGAACCCTCTAAACCTGCTATAGATCCTAATAGTATATCTATCTCTGATGCTGAAACTGAAAGTGGTAATGAAGAAAATGAAGTTCCTAATGAAGAAAATGTTGAAGAAGAACCTGAAAACCACACTAAGAATACTAAATACACCAAAGAAGATTTCATTGCTAAGAAACATGGTAGTGAAAGAGAACCTTGGGTCCAAAAACCTATGCCTTTTCCTGATAAGAAACACCAGTCAAAGGAAGATGAACATTATAATAAGTTTTGTGAGTGGATGAAGCATTTATTCTTGCAAATTCCTTTGACTGATGCTATTAAATTGCCTCCTTACTCAAAGTATATGAAGGATATTGTCTCGAATAAAAGGAAGATCCCTAATGAAGAAATTTCTACTGTGCTTGCTAATTATTCCTTTAATGGCAAGGTTCCTAAGAAACTTGGAGACCCAGGGATTCCAACTATCCCTTGCTCTATTAAGAATAGTTATGTTAGAACTGCTTTGTGTGATTTGGGAGCTGGAGTTAGTGTTATGCCTTTCTCTCTCTATAAAAGGCTTCAACTAGAAAAATTAATACCAATTGATATATCTTTGAAAATGGCTGATAATCTACCACTATTCCTGTGGGTATATGTGAGGATGTACCTGTTCAAGTGGCTCATAATTGCTTGATATTAACTGATTTTGTTGTCCTTGAAATGCATGAACATGATAATATGTCTATTATTCTTGGGAGACCTTTTCTTAATACTGCAGGAGCTGTTATTAATTGTAATCAAGGAAAGGTGACTTTCAATGTTAATGACAAGGAACATACAGTCTATTTCCCAAAGAAGATTGAAAGGACTTATGGTTTCAATTCAATTGAACATGTTGAAGGCATTCAAGTTGGAGAAATATATTGTCCCATACCAAGAGAAAAATTTGAAACTATTATGATTGGGACCATTGCTATCAAGGTTGAGGTAACATAATCATTAGTGGAATACAAAGCTTTGTCTCATATGAAATTGTTTTGGTAACAAGACCTGATCAACCTTGTTAACAAAAGGATTTCATTGAACAAAACAATGTTTTCACCATGATTATCTCCGCTTACTTCTATTCTATCCATTTTAGTTTTTGCTTATGCCTAACTTAAAGGCGTTAAAGAAAATTACATATTGGGAGATAACCCAAAAGTTTTAGATGAGTCTTGGAAGTTATTACTTCAGTAATAACCGCTCCTTATCGCTTATGCCTAACTTAAAGGCATTAAAGAAAAGTACTTGTTGGGAGATAACCTAAAAGTTTTAGATGAGTCTTGGAAGTTCTTACTTCAGTAATAACCGCTCCTTATCCTTTTTATTTGCTTTTTGTTCCAAGAGTAACCTCTAATGAGAGAGAAGTAATGGTTAGGAAAGTTGCTGTTCCGAAACAGATTTCTGTGCTTCACCGTAAAAATTTGTGTAAAATCTCTGTACGTCCTTTTGAGGCGTGACTTTTTGTGCTTCTGCCCCAGGTTGGTATCTAACTTTCGTTAGTTCAACACTTTTTGATTTGAGCAACAGAAGGTATTCGAACAAATTCGTATTTACCCGCTGGTCTGTTTTGACAGATTTCTGCCTTTATTTGCATTTGCTTCTTGTTGGTTCCTTTTTGAGTTCTTTTGGGGAATTGAGCTTTTTGAGGGAAGTGCTACAGTAGCTTGTGTTTTAATGGAAGTTTTATTGGTGTTGTAACTGAACCTAAAGACCTATTATCTTGAGTGCACTAATGTTGCTAATAAAGATTGTGTGAAGTTTTGTATGAAGGAAAAATTTCAGGTGTATGGAAGGAATGAGTAATGAGATGAAGGATGGACTAAAGCTCAAGCTTGGGGATGCCACGCATGTCACCCCAAGAAATATCCAAGAAGTGCAAGCGTCAAAGCTTGGGGATGCCCAAGGCATCCCCTTCTTCATCAATAAAAATCTCAGGTTTCTTCCAAACGATTCATTTTTATTGTTTCATGCACAGTTGTGTTTTTCTTGGAGCGTCTTCTTTTTCGTTTTTGTTTTGGTTTTCGTTTGATTGGCTTGCTTAGTGTTCTAAATAAATTGCATGGATATCCTCTTTCATACTTTGGTTTGCAAATAGTTTGGTTTGGTTTGGAAAAGAGTAGGAAAGTTCATGCTTAAGTGGTAAAAAGAGCTCATTTTTTACTGTGGCCTATGCTTTGTCATGCCATGCTTGATATTGTTTTGGCTTTATGCTTAGTATTCTTTGCTGTAGCATGAATTGTTGTAAACAATTGAGATTTCTTAATGTGCCTTGGATGAATCATGCATTGTTTTAGCATATTAAAGCATAGTATAGTGGTATTCTCCTTTGATGCTTTATTTGGGTTGACTTGGTGCATGCTCACACCATGTTATGACTATCTCAAGTCACCATAGCCTTTATGATCCTTTAGTTTTCAACTTGTAGTATCACTTTTTGCTTTGATCAATGATGCTTTGTCGGTCTGCATGATTATGGCCATTATTGCTCTCTTAGTTTGTCGCTCCCTTACTATTGCTAGCCTCCACTTACACTGAGTATGGTTTAATCAAATTTCCAACTCCCTAAACCAAATATCTCCAAAGTGTCCACCATACCAACCTATTAGCATCATTTGCTACTTCCGTGCATATTCATTATGCCTTTTTTTCTTCCGAATAAAATGTTTGCTTGTTATGAGAAAGTTAGTAAAGCTCTCACGAACTTGATGGCACACTTTATTTTCTTGCATTTAATAAACCTGAACCATTGCGTCCTTCTTTGTTGCGTATATTCTTGCGCTTTATAAGTTGAAGTTAGCAGAAGCATGTATCATGGAGAACACTTTCAACATTGCATTGGTACTTAGTACCTCGTTGATATCATGTTCTTTTGCTTATGGATCCCGGCGGTGTGAAATAAAAGTGGAACTTGTAAGACCATGGAGTTTGTATGTATGTTAGAGAAATGCCTGGGCCACTAGCCTAAGCCATGCCTAATCATGGTGGAAACTTGCAGCATAACCATAATGAGCATTCTATGAAGCATCCTCAATAAAAATCTATGCACATAGTAAATAAAAAGATCGCTGAGATGCTCATTGTCTGCTTGCCTTGTCATTTTGATTATGGGATAGCTTCTGTATCATGTGCAAGGGGTACCCCGTTGGCGGTTCTCTATGATACGTATATACTTACAATGACAAGAGCTTACTAGTGACTGAAGTTGAGTAGCATGAGGATCGGTCTTTGTAAGTAAGGGGCATGAGACTTTGATTTATAACTTGTCAAGCATATCCTCTTAGTTGTGTCACTTTAACCTTAACCACTTAAAGATGCTTATGATAGGGGCAATGAGAGGTCAAAGCTAATGAGTACCATACTTTCAGCATTTGGAAGCCTTTCAAACTTTTGAAAACCTGTTCATTTCCTTGTTGAGTCTCCACACATTCTATGAGCACTTTCTTGAGAGCATAGTGGCCATTCTTAGTTCTATGTGCATTGTCCCAAGACTTGTTGATTGATGCATACCTTGATATTGCTTGTTTTAAACTATTTGTATCTAGTCACTCTTGTAAACTTTGAAGGTGTCCTATGCATTTATGTTTGCTATTCTATGAGGGACAAGCTGAATGCTACTATGCTATGTTTTCTTTATGTGATACAAACAAACGTCTTGCAAAGAATTGTTATTCATGAATCTTTTGATTGTGCCTTTTCATGTTGCATCATAGTTTCTTTGTCTTATTGCTAGAACTTTGTCTTTCATGTTATGATTGAAGTACTATGATCCTAGCTTTGAATGTTTTACAAATACTTTGATCAAGTTTGTGATGGTGCATGTCACCTCAAAAATTATTGTTTCTTTTTATCACTTACCTACTCGAGGACGAGCAGGCGTTAAGCTTGGGGATGTTGATACATTGCAAATGTATCTATAATTTTTGATGTTCCATGCTTGGTTTTATCCACTTTCTTGTGTTTTGTCCACACTTTGGAGTACTTTTCATATGATTTCTTAGACTAACCTATTAAAAAGAGCCACAGTGCCAGCTGCCTGTTTTCTGCTGTTTTTGGTTCCAGGAAAGTCAGAAAATGAATATTGTCGGAATTGGACGAGACAAAAGCCAAAGTGCCTATTTCACTCAAAGACTCCAGGAGCCAGAATACGAAACGGAGAGGAGCCAGGGGGTGGCCACACCACCTGGTGGCGCGGGCCAGGCCAGGCCATGCCAGGGGGTGGTGTGGGCCCCCCAGGCACCCCCTGGGTCTCCCTCTTCGCCTATAAGAAGCCTTCTGACCTAAAAACTCCGGGGGTTCGACGTTTTTCCAGAAAGAGTTCCGGTCCGCCCCCACCACTAGATTCCATGAAACAACACCCGAAACTCCGTTATGGCACCCTGCCGGGATGGGGAATTGGAGGAGATCATCGCCATCATCATCACCATCGCTTCTCCATCGACCATCCATGTTTCCCCCATCTATGAGTGAGTTGAAGGGAATATGCCCGAGAGGCAATAATAAAGTGGTTATTATCTTATTCCATGTTTATGATAAATGTTTATTTTGCATGCTATAATTGTATTGATCGGAAACTCATGTCTATGCACTTCTATTCTTGTAGACAGTTGTTGGGCCTCCAAGTGCAGAGGTTTGTAGAACAGCAAGAAGTTTTCCCTTAAGTGGATCACCCAAGGTTTATCGAACTCAGGGAGGAAGTGGTCAAAGGTATCCCCTCTCAAGCAACCCTGCAATCAAGATACAAGAAGTCTCTTGTGTCCCCAAGACACCCAATACACTTGTCAGGTGTATAGGTGCACTAGTTTGGCGAAGAGATAGTGATATACAAGTTGTATGGATAAGTGGTAACGGTGATAGAAGATAACTTGATGGCGAGGAAAATACTAAAGGCAAACTGAAATAAAGAAGGAAGCAAGCAAACATGTAACAGATCTAGTAGCAAACGGTGTATCAATGCTTAGAAAGAAGGCCTAGGGATCATACTTTCACTAGTGAACACTCTCTCATAAATATGTTATCTTCATGATACTACTCTTAACTAATCTCCGGTTGGACACTCTAATCGATGGTAGGGCTATAACAACACACCTCAAAGTAAGCCTTTCCCACCTAGAAAACCCCACACTGTCACCTTGAGCACTAGATGAGTCCAACAAACACCACAATTTCATAAAGACATCTAACTCCAAATATAACTCATAACAAGTATTTGTAATCTCTAGCCTCAGTGCCACCATGGTGAGCACGCTGTCACTTTCACACACATGGGGAGAGCAGAGATTCATTAAAGCACTTGAGTAGCAAGGTAGATCTATAGATTACAAGCTCATGATCACAATATGATCATGCATAGAGAGAGAGATGAACACATAGCTACCGGTAGAACCCTTAGTCTTGAGAGAGAACTACTCCCTCCTCATCATGGGAATCAGCAACGGTGATGGAGATGGTGGTGGAGATCGATGCAGATGGATCCGGGGGCACTTCCCCGTCCCGGCAGGGTGCCGGAACAGAGACTTTCTGTCCCCCGAATCTCCCCTTCGGTGGCGGCGACACTGCGGAACTTTTCGTGGCTGGAGGCTTGACGATTTAGGGTTTTGGTATCGGGAGGCTCTTATAGGCGAGAGGGGAGACCGAGGGGGTGCCAGGGGCCACCACACCATGCCCTGGCGCGGCCTAGGGTGACCCGCGCCTGGGGGGTGTGGCCAGGCCCTGGCCCTCCTCCGTCTCGTATTCTGGCTCCGTGAGTCTTTCGGTAAAATAGGAACTTTGGCTTTTGTCCCATCCAATTCCGAGAATATTCATTTTCCAACTTTCCTGGAACCAAAAACAGCAGAAAACATGCAACTGGCACTGTGGCGTCTTGTTAATAGGTTAGTCCAAGAAATCATATGAAAAGTACTCCAAAGTTGGAATAAAACACAAGAAAGTAGATAAGACCAAGCATGGAACATCCAAAATTATAGATACATTTGCAATGTATCAACATCCCCAAGCTTAACTCCTGCTCATCCTCGAGTAGGTAAGTGATAAAAAGAAGGAATAATTTTTGAGGTGACATGCACCATCAAAGACTTGATCAAAGTATTTCTAAAACATTCAAAGCTGGGATCATAGTACTTCAATCATAGCATGAAAGACAAAGTTCTAGCAATAAGAAAAGAAACTATGATGCAACATGAAAAGGCACAAACAAAAGATTCATGAATAACAATGCTTTGCAAGACGTTATTTTGTTTCACATAAAGAAAACATAGCATAATAGTATTCAGCTTGTCCCTCAATAGAGTAGCAAATATAAATGCATATGACACCTTCAAAGTTCATAAGAGTGACTAGATACAATAGTTTAAAACAAGCAATATCAAAGTATGCATCAATCAACTAGTGTTGAGACAATGCACATAGAACTAAGAATGGCCACTATGCTCTCAAAGTAGGTGCATAAAGATAGAAGGTGGAGACTCAATATAATGGTGGAAGAAAGGCCTTTGTATAAGGAAGTAGGGATTCAAGTCTCATAAAGAGCTTCCAAAAATTATGGTACTTGTAGCTTTCAGCTCTCATTGCCCCTATCATAAGCATCTTGAAGTGATTAAGGTTAAAGTGAACAACTAAGAGGATATGCTTGACAAGTTATAAACCGAAATCTCATGCCCCTTACTTACGAAGACCGATCCTGATGCTACTGAACTTCAGTCACGAGTAAGCTCTTGTCATTGTAAGTACATGTGTATCATTAAGAACAGCCAACGGGGTACCCCTTGCACATGATACAGGAGCTTTCCCATAATCAAAATGACAAGGCAAGCAAACAATGAGCATCTCAGCGATCTTTTTATTTGCTATTTGCATAGGTTTCTATTGAGGATGCTTCATAGAGTGCTCATTATGGTGTTGCTGCAAGTTTCCACCATGATTAGGCATGGCTTAGGCTAGCGGCCTATGTGTTTCTCTAACACACATACAAACTCCATGATCTTACAAGTTCCACATTTATTTCACACCGCCGGGATCCGTAAGCAAAAGAACATGATATCAACGGGGTACAAAGTACAAGTGCGATGTTGAAAGTGTTCCCCATGAAACATGGTTCTGCTAATTTCAACTTATAAAGCGCAAGCATATACACAACAAAGAAGGACCCAATGGTTCAAGTTTATTACAGGCAATAAAGTAAAGTGTGCCATCAAGTTCGTGAGAGCTTTAATCACTAGTTTTCTCATAACAAGTGGAAGGTAAACAAAAGCATGAATGTACTTGGAATAGTCTAAGCTAGTAGGTAGGTATGGTGGACTCTTTGGAATAACTTGGTTTAGGGAGTTGGATGCATGAGTGGAACTCATACTTTGTTGTGGAGGCTAGCAAAAGATTGGAGCGATAAACTAAGAGAGCACTAATGGCCATAATCATGCAGAGCGACAAACCATCATTGATCAAAGCATAAAGTGATACTACAAATTGAAAACTAAAGGATCATAAAGGCTATGGTGACTTGAGATAGTCATAACATGGTGTGAGCATGCGCCAAGTCAACCCAAATAAAGCATCAAAGGAGAACACCACTATACTATGCTTTAATATGCTAAAACAACGCATGATTCATCCAAGGCACATTAAGCAATCTCAATTGTTTATAACAAGTCATGCTACACAAAAGAATACTAAGCATAAAGCCAAAACAATATCAAGCATGGCATGACAAAGCATAGGCCACAGTCAAAAACGAGCTCTTTTTACCACATAAGCATGAACTTTCCTACTCTTTTCCAAACCAAACCAAACTATTTGCAAACCAAAGTATGAAAGAGGGGGTCCAACCAATTTATTTAGAACACTAAGCAAACCAAGAAAACTAAAAACCAAAACAAAAACGAAAAAGAAGACGCTCCAAGAAAAACACAATTGTGCATGAAATAATAAAAATGAAGCGTTTGGAAGAAACCTGGAATTTTTATTGATGAAGAAGGGGATGCCTTGGGTATCCCCAAGCTTTGACGCTTGTACTTCTTGGATATTTCTTGGGGTGACACGCGTGGCATCCCCAAGATTGAGCTTTAGTCCATTCTTCATCTCATTACTCATTCCTTCCATACACCTGAAATTTTTCCTTCATACAAAACTTCACACAATCTTTATTAGCAACATTAGTGCACTCAAGATAATAAGTCTTTAGGTTCAGTTACAACACCAATAAACTTCCATTAAAACACAAGCTACTGTAGTACTTCCCTCAAAAAGCTCAATTCCCCAAAAGAACTCAAAAAGGAACCAACAAAAAACAAATGCAAATAATGGCAGAAATCTGTCAAAACAGATCAGCAGGTAAAGAAGAATTTTTTCGAAGACCTTCTGTTGCTCAAATCAAAAAGTGTTGAACTAACAAAAGTTAGATAACAACCTGGGGAAGGATCACAAAACTTCACGCCTCAAAAAGACTAACATAGATTTTACACGATTGTTTATGGTGAAGCACAGAAATCTGTTTCGGGACAGCAACTTCCCCAATCATTACTTCTCTCTCATTAGAGGTTACTCTCGGCACAAAAAGCAAATAAAAGGGATAAGGAGCGGTTATTACTGAATTAATAACTTCCAAGACTCATCTAAAACTTTTGGGTTATCTCCCAATAAGTACTTTTCTTTAATGCCTTTAAGTTAGGCTTGTTAGTTTGAGAAGATGCTCACATAAGAAATATGAATTGAAGTAAAAGAGAGCATCAAGAAGCAAATTCAAAGCACATTTAAGTCTAACCCACTTCCTATGCATAGGAATCTTGTAAAGAAACAAGTCATGAAAGCACAAAGCAACATGAATCGTAAAGCAAACCAAGTGCAACTTCAAGACTTTCAACATAAAGAGGGGAAACTTAATATTGTTGAGATACATAAAACCATGTTTCCCTCTCTAATAATAACTTTCAGTAGCATCATGAATGAAATTAACAATATAACTATCACATAAAACATTCTTATCATGAGCCACATGCATAAAAGAATTAATACTCCCCACATAAACATAGTCATTCTTATTGACTGTAGTGGGAGCAAATTCAACAAAATAGCTATCATTATTATTTTCATCACCATAATCATCAAATATAGGAGGCATATTGTAATCATAATTAATTTCATCCTCAATAGTAGGTGGAATGAAAATATCATAATCATCATTGCAAGCATCATATATTGGAGGTATAGAATCATCATAAGCAATAGAATAGTTATCTTCCCAAGTGTGTTCATTTGTAAACATATCATCATTGGAAGGATCATGGATAGCACTAATAGTATAGCAATTATTAATATCATCATTTTCAGAATTGGTACCGAAGAGATTTTCAATATCAAAGGTAGTGTGCTTTTACCAATCATGATCACTACTATAGGTAATAGGCATAGGAACATCATCGAGTTCAGACTCATCAAAAACTATAATAGGAGCAACATTCTTAGGGGAAATACCGTTTCCTCTCTTCTTTTACTCCTCCTCTTCTTCTTTCTCTTCTTCTCTTTAGGAGGGAGAGGCTTGAAAGGAAGCTTCTCCATATACCCTGGTTCATTGTTAGAGACAATAGAAGAAACTTTGGAGGATTCCTTCTTTTCATTAATAAGATCAAAACACATATTAGTCCTATCATATTTTGGTAAAATATCATCTTCTATAATATTTTGTATGTAAGTATTTGTGTGACAATTATCAACACAATAAAGATGACAACCATGTAGGACGTTATTCATATCAAAAGCACTCATATCTAACAAAGAAATTTTTCTTAATAATTCTTCACACCCCAAAAATAAAGTAAGCTCATCATGCTGATTAGGAGTGATCATGTCATCACAATACAAACTTGCAGTACTCATTGGATTAGAAGGGCTATTATTATGGCCTGAGCATTGGAAATTGAAATGACCCACTTCAAAGCAAAGTTCACAAATAAAAGGACAGAGGGCACAAACTTTTTTACCAAGATCATTTAGAGCCCTATACCACATTCTAGTTTTTTCATTCCTCTGGGTGATACAATATTCTTCTTTAACTTTATTACTCTCACAAGGTCTATGTATCCCACAAAAATTAACATGCTTATAAGAAATAGTGCTTTCAGAGGTTTGAGCATGTTTATTGCTATCATGAACAACAATTTCATTTTCCATGCAAGTGTCTTTAGAAGGCTCATGATACATGTCCCACTTTTCTTGAGGAGCATTAATATGAGAAGCAAAGGTTTTAAAACTATCAATAAGAATTTGAGGATCAAGACCATATTTAGCACTAAGCTCTTGAAAATCAGCAGTTTCAGCAAAAGACTTAATGCAATCATACTCATAGTTTATACCTGGTTCTTTACCTTTGTTGTTATCCCAATCTTCGGTATTGCTTTGAATTGTTTAAAGAAGATCCCACTTAGCTTTGACATCCTTACTTGTGAAGGATCCCTCTAAACAAGTATCTAGATAGTCCTTGTAATGTCCTGAAAGCCTTGCATAGAAATTATTAATAACAATATTACGGGGGAGCTCATGAATGGGACATTTGAGCATTAGTGACTTCAATATCCCCCATGCTTGGGCGATACTTTCTCCATCACGAGGATGAAAATTATAAATGTAATTCCTATCTTTATGAATTTCATGAGGAGGATAAAATTTAGAGTAAAAGAGAGATTCAAGTTCCTTCCACTCCAAATGATGAGGATCATCTAGTAGCTCATACCACTCCCTTGCTTTGCCCTTAAGTGAAAAAGAGAATAACTTCTTCTTGACGTGATCTGTTGTAATACCTGCACACTTGAACAACCCGCATAATTCGTGTATAAAGAGCAAATGATCACCGGGATGGACAGTTCCATCACCAAAATAGTAGTTATCGATAACACGATCAATAATTTTTATAGGTATTTTAAAAGGGATGCTTTCAGTATGTGGATTTAAAATATCACAAGTATCATTAGAATTACCACATATGGGAGATAAAGTATCATTAGAGCAAATTTTCTTCCTTAAAACTGGGGAACTAAAGAGATCATTTTCATAAGAACCAACTTCCCCAAGCTTAGTCATTTCCATAGCATTAGTAACAAAGGTGTTCAAAAGATTCATACTAATAACATTGCCATTAGCATGCAAATAAAGTTCCACGGGTTTTTTAATTTTCTTTTCAGACAATTCAAGTTCTAACTTAGGAAAAATACTAAAAAGCTCTCTAATTTTGTTGTTGTTTTCCATTAAGCCTAACTAGTGAAAACAAGAAACAAAAAGACAAAATTGTAGAATCTAATGGAAATAACTTCGAGTACTCACACCAGAAAATAGGCGTTTGCCGTGGGAGGTTCTTCTTCTTTAATCCTCCAGTGTGAAGACCTTTTACCTTACCTCCCCGGCAACGGCGCCAGAAAAATAGCTTTTGTCGTGGGAGGTTCTTCTTCTTTAATCCTCCGGTGTGAATACCTTTTACCTTTCCTCCCCGGCAACGGCGCCAGAAAATAGCTTGATCTCTACGCACTTCTATTCTTGTAGACAGTTGTTGGGCCTCCAAGTGCAGAGGTTTGTAGAACAGCAAAAAGTTTTCCCTTAAGTGGATCACCCAAGGTTTATCGAACTCAGGGAGGAAGTGTTCAAAGGTATCCCCTCTCAAGCAACCCTGCAATCAAGATACAAGAAGTCTCTTGTGTCCCCAACACACCCAATACACTTGTCAGGTGTATAGGTGCACTAGTTCGGCGAAGAGATAGTGAAATACAAGTGGTATGGATAAGTGGTAACGGTGATAGCAGATAACTTGATGGAGAGGAAAATACTAAAGGCAAACTGAAATAAAGAAGGAAGCAAGCAAACATGTAACAGATCTAGTAGCACACGGTGTATCAATGCTTAGAAACAAGGCCAAGGGATCATACTTTCACTAGTGAACACTCTCTCATAAATATATTATCTTCATGATACTACTCTTAACTACTCTCCGGTTGGACACTCTAATCGATGGTAGGGCTATAACAGCACACCTCAAAGTAAGCCTTTCCCATCTAGAAACCCCACACTGTCACCTTGAGCACTAGATGAGTCCAACAAACACCACAATTTCATAAAGACATCCAACTCCAAATATAACTCATAACAAGTATTTGTAATCTCTAGCCTAAGTGCCACCATGGTGAGCACGCTGTCACTTTCACACCCATGGGGAGAGCAGAGATTCATTAAAGCACTTGAGTAGCAAGGTTGATCTATAGATTACAAGCTCATGATCACAATATGATCATGCATAGAGAGAGAGATGAACACATAGCTACCGGTAGAACCCTTAGCCTCGAGAGAGAACACTCCCTCTTCATCATGGGAATCAGCAACAGTGATGGAGATCGATGGAGATGGATCCGGGGGCACTTCCCCGTCCCGACAGGGTGCCGGAACAGAGACTCTTTGTCCCCCGAATCTCCCCTTCGGTGGCGGCGGCGCTGCGAAACTTTTCGTGGTGAACATTTGTGAAATGATGTGATGAACATTCATCCGAAGTATAGCATTACGATCAAGTCATTATGTTTACATTGCTATAACATCATACGAAGTAATATTTATCCTTAGACCATGAGATCATGTTAATTGCTAACACCGGAAGAGTATCTTGATAACATCAAACGTCACACCGTAACTGGGTGACTATAAAGATGGGTTCAGTGCTACGAAGATGTTATGTTGAGGCTCATGGATCAAGAGTGGAATTTGTCAAACCCGATGACGGATAGATATACGCTAGGCCCTCTCGGTGATATCACATTAAGGTAGCTTGCAAGCAAGTGATGTGATCACTAGAATGTTATATCACGGGAACGAGAAAAGAGTGCATGTCGGTAACAAGATAAAAGTAGGTATTTGGATACCGATGATCGAATCTCGGACATGTATTATATCAAGAGTCAAAGGGATTAAATTACAAGCGTTAAAGGTTCTCACGATCACAGAAGTCATCGTTGAATATGCAGGAGTCAGTATGGACCTCCAGGTCCCGCTTCTGATTATTGATCTGAGAGGAGTCTCAATCATGTCTGCATTATTCGTGAACTGTAGGGTGACACACTTAAGAGTTACCAGACACCATTTTGGAGCACATATGTTTCAGATGAAAGAATTGCAAAGCGCGAGAATTGTTTCGATAGAATCCGGAAATTGTTTTGGGTGAAATTGCAGAAAGTGGTTCTGCATGTGATATTGAAATATTGCAAGGGGTTATATGTGAATGTTTGTTAATTAAAGTAATTAAAAAAATTCTGAATAAATTTAATAAAAGAGTTTTATTAAATGAGAGAGCATTAAACTTGGAGAATTTTAATGCATTTAAAGTAGGGACTTGAAAGGGGAATGTGAAGAGGCATTTTAATGTGGAGGGGTTACCACCACATGAATGGGGGAGGTGAGGAGTCACCCCCTATGCGTCGGCCATGAAGAGGAGGGGCACCCCTCCTCCTATAAAAGGCCCCCCTCTTCCTCCTTCTTCCTCACACCTCCTTGTGAAGGATCTCTCTCCCCCTCTAGAATTATTCCCCCATGGTCTCGGATTAGCGAGATACATGTTCCCGATGGCATTTCGTCTGGAAGGAGTTGCTGCTTCTGCTAGATCGCTGGAGCGAGGAGGTGGAGGTTGTCCGGTGGCTTGAACGTGCGTGCGAGTGCGGATGCACTGCTGAGTTGCGGTGCTCGGACTTCCTCACGATCTTGAGATCGGCAAGTGTACGACTACATCAACCACGAGTTCCTACTCGTTAACAAAACTTGTTTTCTTCGAGGGTAAGTTCTCGTTGGATGTATGTCCACCCGTTGCTCTGTACCTAGTAAATAGATCTTGGCGTGTAGTTCTCATCGTAGGAATTTTTTTGTTTTCTATGTTGCAGACCCAATAGTGGTATCAGAGCCTGATATATGCGTAGGTGCTTTGCACGGGTAGTACACATATGTTTATATGTGGGCGATGATGATCATGTTATTGCATCTTCTATGTATTTTGGATATTGGTGGCATAGTGGGATGAAGCGGCCCGGACCAACCTTACATGTCATCGTACATGAGACCGGTTCCACGACTGACATGCAACTAGTTTTGCATAAGTGGCTGGCGGGTGTCTGTCTCTCCTACTATAGTCAATATTTGATTTACAACGAGTTGCTAATAACTTGGTTATCCTCGTTGTGGTTCATGTTCGTAGGTAAGAACGGTTTTATGTCCGAAAGCCCTAAGCCACGTAAAACTTGCAATTGATAAATTAGAGGCGTCTAGTTTAGATCGTTGCTGGGCTAGTGTCTTGATATGGTATTGTTGTAAGTAGATGTATGATAGATACTCTTACAACACACTCAACGTGTAAGTTCCATAGACCTTGGCCTTACACACAAAGGAATGATAGAGATCATACCACGATGCAAATGATAGAGATCAAATGCATGGACCATATCATCTCACTTTACACATTAGATGTTAGCATCTTATACTGCTAGTTTGGCGCTTTCTGTAGCATTGTAAGATGATCCCTCATTTAGATATCAAGATAAAAATGTGTTCTTCCTTAAGTATGCACCATTTTGTGGATCGTGTTTCGAGACATTACGAGATGATCGGGTGTACTCGACTCTACGCTTTCATACAAACGGGTGTAAGACAGTTTTACACATGCGAGTACTAAGGTTCTTACGTGGCGAGCCTAGCATGTACAGACATGGCCTCGAAACATGGACCGAAAGGTTAAGCATGAGTCATATAGTTGATATGATGCCCATATAGATGCTCGCCTTTGAAGCTTCACCGACTCACGTGATGATCGGACTTGGTGTAGTGGATTTGGTTCACGTAATCACCAAAAAGGCACGAGAGGTGTCGTTTTTGAGAGGGAGTTCATTTCTAATTTGGATTAGTCGAACTCAATTTGTCATAAACTAAATCAAAGTGAATTTGCATAATTTGTTATAGTCATTGGCATCTGTTCACTACCTTATGCTTAGTTTAATTGAGATAATAGAATTATATAATTTTGGATATTTACTTTACGAACTGGTATCGTATTGTTTTGAATGTCAATTTAAAGTTTAGAAGTTCTATTGCAAACTTTCAGCAAACTCTATTTACTCCGTGAAGTTTAATAAGTAGTATTAATTCAAGAGTAAGAATTCCAATGTTAGTATCTAAAGTATCATGTTTGCCTCCATGATTATTGATATTCAAAAGTTGTTTTAATATCAAGATTATATAGGAGCTGAAAATTGTTTCAGAAACCATCATGTTTGAAAGATATTGTGATATCTGAAACAATGTTTTTGGTTGCATTATGATAGAGTATAATTTAGCAAAATACATGTTCTCATATTGTATGAGAATTTGTGAAGGATGGAGATGTTAGGCATCCGAATCTCCCAAAAAGGTTTCGGGAACTAAAATTATACTCGCAATTCTTCCTTACAGGCAATAGTAGCTTGATCATGAAAGTTGTCATGATAAGGATGAATAGAATATGTAAGTAAAATGTTTACTACACTAATAGATTACTAAAGAATGGATTTTTGAAAGAATACCAAAACATTTGATGATGGTGATCCACTTCAAAGTGCAAGTCCAAAGGTATTAGTATTTGACTATATACGCTTTGTACTATTTGCCATGTGAATGACACCACTATTGATATTGATAGATTCTTTTAAAAGGAAAAGGAATTGCTGAAAGAGAATCTATAAAATATTTGGCAGAAAAGAAAAAGTTGGAAATGTCCAACTTAGGTATATAGAAGATATACACGTTATGGCTTTATTCCTTGCTTGTTAAACAATGTGGTTCTTAGGTATTGGATACCGAATTGGTTGGTATGAAGTGTCATATAGGACAACGCAATTCATGAACTACAATGGCCTAAGTAACTAGCAAGAGAATAAGTGATGATGTTCATCAAAAACAAATAAAGTGTTATTGTGTTTTTCGTTGTCGTCAAACCTAGCCTTCAAGATTTGTTTTAATAATTGTTATTTTGTTCCGGTATTATGAGAACAATGGTTGTTCAAATAATTACCGTATTCCATAAAGGATGGATGAACTTTTACAAGTTTGGTGGGAGAAATCACATCCATAAGCACTATTGCTAAAATGTCACAAGACAAATGATTGAAAGATCACTTATGAAGTGACATCGCTGTTTAAATTATATTGGAAAGAAAACATGAAGAAACTCCATGTTGATGGAATTTTGGAGTCTTTGATTTTGATCAATTAACGCTTGTGAAAGTTTCCTCAAGATAATTGAAACTCTGTCCATAGGCCAAAGAGGAAGAGATGACTAACTTATTTGGATATTATACATATTGATGTATATAGTCCATTATATGTAGCCATATGCGATGGATCTTTTTGCTTCATATGCTTTCTCTAGAAATTTAAGTGAATATATCTATATATTTACTTAATAAGGAAGAAGTATGAAACATTTGAAAATTGTTCAAAGACTTTCAAGATGAAGTGGAAAATCATTGTAACAAGAAAATAAAAGAGTTTATGATTTGATCATAAAGGAAGATATTTGAGTTGTAGGTTTAGCAAAACACCTAAGATTTGAGCAATTGTTCCATGATTTGTGTTTTCCTGATAAACCATAGGAGTATGGCATATTCGAGAGATGAAATCAAACCATGTTTGACATGGTAAGATCAAAGGTGTCATTTATAAAACTGCCACTATGTTTTAAGGATTGAAGCTTTAGAGACTACCGCTTTTACACTGAAAAGAGCACCATCGTGATCCATTAAAATGACATCATATAAGTTATGGTTTGGGATAAAGCCCGAATTGTCTTTTCTTAAATTTTAGTATGCTAAGCATAAGTAAAATGTTTACAACCAAAGTGGGATAAGCACGTCTTTGTAGGTTATCCCAAAGAATTTGTTGGGAATTTCTCCATAACACCGAGGACAAAAGAGTTTGTTACTTGGAACGTCAAGTTTCTTGAGAAGGAATTTTTCGTGAAAAGTTAAGTGGGAGGACAATAGAACTTTGATAAGGTTGTTGAACCTTAGCTATATGTGCTAAGTAGCGCAGCGCCGGAAAGTGTCCCGGTGGCAGCCACAATGCTCATGGCTCCCGTGATTATAAAGGGTGTGATCTCGGAGATTAAAGTTCCTATTGAACCGTGTGGGTCGGTAAGAATCAAATAGTGTGATTTGATAAGCAAGTCGTTATCGTTTTGACAATGATGAACCGACTACATGCAAAGAAGCGATGATGGACCCTGACTCCATAAAATGACTAGAAGTCATAGAATCCGTGATAGTATCCATACACGAGAAATCAAGTTTCTGAACTTGGAAGACCCTCCGGAAAGGCGTGAAGCCTATCGGTCGTGTTTGGATCTATAAAGAAATAATACATGGATGTTTAACATCTATGAAATAGTCAACATGCCGGAAAGAAGTTTACGACAATGTTCAAGGAGTTGACTATGACACGATTTGATCTTTCATAGCGATATTTAGTCTTGACGGATTAATGTAGCAACCACTACATATAATTTGATGTATGGTAGTTGAACAAACAAAACAATGTTCTTCTAATAGAATGGTTACCTAGGACGTGTACAAGACACGGTCTGAAGGGTTTTGTTAATTCAAAGGGTGCTAAAAGGGCATGCAAACTTCAATAGTTGAAGTAAGCATAGCGGAGTTGGAATCTTCACCATGATGAAACTGTTAAAAGAGTTTAAATTCATCGGAGATGATGAAGATGCTTGCATTTGCAAGAAATTAAGTGGGAGCGCTGAGACATATTTCTAATACATTATGTAGAGGACATATTGTTGATTGGAAATGATGTATCTTGTATTGACACAAGTTAAGAATTTCATTAAAATAAGATTTCGATGAAAGAATTGGGCAAACCCAGAATATTTGGCATCAATATCTATATGGATAGATTAAGGCGCTAATATGGTTGTGCCAGACATACATATATGATATATTGAAAGGGTTCAATATGGAAACAACAAGAAAGGTTCTTGCTACTTGGAAAGAATTGTATCAAGATTCAAGTGTTTCAACACTTGGTGAGTAAAATCACATGAAGATTTTGATCGATTATACCATGATATGTATATATCCAAAATGTCCTATGCTCTAAATGTTATGAGCACATACCAGAATGATTCATAAGATGATTATTGGACGATAGTAAAGATATTATTATGAGCTTTGGAAGAACTAAGAATATATCATTTATAAGTGACAAATAGTTAAAGGTAGCTCATTGTAAAGTGTTACATTGATACTATTTTTTGTCACAAGATACAAATTAAATTTATCTCAATTTAGACTATGGGTGGCACAATGTAATGTAAAGTATGTTCCATGATGGATTTGGATGACTTCCAAAGTTGATACATTGTGACGGATACTACAACAAAAGGCTAAGTATATAACTGCTATAGTAGCAGCAAAGGAGGGCATTTGTATTAAGTAGTTTGTTATCAAACTAGGTGTGGTTCAAAGTGGGCTAATACTATGAAGATACATTGTGTGACAATAATATCAACATATTTTAACCCGAACAAACTAAAGGTCTCACCAAAGGACCAAATTTATACAATGCCATCTCATTTAAGAATGAGAGATGCGTAGACATGCAAAGACATGCAAATACACACGGACCTGAAACTGTCAGATCCGGAGATTATGTTAACCACTAGCAATCGCGTATATACAACACCAGAAAGCCATACGTGTTCAATACACAAAGTTTTTCAAACTAGATTATTGACTCTAGTGCAAGTGGGAGACTAAAGGGAATATACCCGAGAGGCAATAATAAAGTGGTTATTATCTTATTCCATGTTTATGATAAATTTTTATTTTGCATGCCATAATTGTATTGATCGGAAACGTCAATACATGTGTGTTTAATAAACAAAAAGGGTTCCTAGTTATGCCTCTCTTATAGACTAGCTTGTTGATTAACAAGATGATCAAGGTTTACTGATCATGGACATTGGATGTTGTTAATAACAAGGTCACAACATTTGTGAAATGATGTGATGAACATTCATACGAAGTATAGCATCACGATCAAGTCATTATGTTTACATTGCTATAACATCATATGAAGTAATCTTTATCCTTAGACCATGAGATCATGTTAATTGCTAACACCGGAAGAGTATCTTGATAACATCAAACTCACACTTTAACTGGGTGACTATAAAGATGGGTTCAGTGCTACGAAGGTGTTATGTTGAGGCTCATGGATCAAGAGTGGAATTTGTCAATCCCGATGACGGATAGATATACTCTGGGCCCTTTGGGTGATATCACATTAAGGTAGCTTGCAAGCAAGTGATGTGATCACTAGAATGTTATATCACGGGAACGAGAAAAGAGTGCATGTCGGTAACGAGATCAAACTAGGTATTTGGATACCGATGATCGAATCTCGGACATGTATTATATCAAGAGACAAAGGGATTAAATTACAAGTGTTAAAGGTTCTCACGATCACAGAAGTCATCGTTGAATATGCAGGGGTCGGTATGGACCTCCAGGTCCCGCTTCTGATTATTGAACTGAGAGGAGTCTCAATCATGTCTGCATTATTCGCGAACCGTAGGGTGACACACTTAAGAGTTACCGGACACCATTTTGGAGCACATATGTTTCAGACGAAAGAATTGCAAAGCGCAGGAATTGTTTCGATAGAAACCGGAAATTGTTTTGGGTGAAATTGCAGAAAGTGGTTCTACATGTGATATTGAAATATTGCAAGGGGTTATATGTGAATGTTTGTTAATTAAAGTAATTAACAAAATTCTGAATAAATTTAATAAAAGAGTTTTCTTAAATGAGAGAGCATTAAGCTTGGAGAATTTTAATGCATTTAAAGTAGGGACTTTAAAGGGGAATGTGAAGAGGAATTTTAATGTGGAGGGGTTACCACCACATGAATGGGGGAGGTGAGGAGTCACCCCCCCATGCGCACTCCCCTCCTCCTATAAAACGCCCCCTCTTCCTCCTTCTTCCTCACACCTCCTCGTGAAGGATCTCTCTCCCCCTCTAGAATTATTCCCCCATGGTCTCGGATTAGCGAGATACATGTTCCCGGTGGCATTTCGTCTGGAAGGAGTTGCTGCTTCCGCTGGATCGCTGGAGCGAGGAGGTGAAGGTTGTTCGGGGGCTTGAACGTGGGTGCGAGTGCGGAGGCGCTGCTGAGTTGCGGCACTCAGACTTCCTCACGGTCTTGAGATCGGCAAGTGTACGACTACATCAACCACGAGTTCCTACTCGTTAACAAAACTCGTTGTCTTCGAGCGTAAGTTCTCATTGGATGTATGTCCACCCGTTGCTCTGTACCTAGTAGATAGATCTTGGCGTGTAGTTCTCATCGTAGGAATTTTTTTTGTTTTCAATGCTACGGACCCAACATGAGTAATCCCCCGCTGTAGGCTATGGGGATGGTAGTGATTGGATGAGATATTTCATGTAATGGCATCAAATTGTTAGGGCATGGTGCCTAGTATCTTTTATTAGTGCTTTATGACTTTGTTGCGACTTGTTGTGCTTAATGCTTGTTACTAGGGCCCGAGTGCCATGATTTCAGATCTGAACATGTTATTGATTCATTATGATAGTATTGTTTTTGGTCTTATCTGCAAGTTGTATACACACGTTGTTATCCAGAACGAATGGCCCCGAAGTGACAGAAATCAGGATAACCGGAGGGAATGGCTTTGATGTGAGGATCACATGTGTTCATGGAGTGTTAATTCTTTGCTCCGGTGCTCTATTAAAAGGAGCACCTTAATTGCCAGTAGTTCCCTTGAGGCCCCGCTGCAAACGGGCTGGCAGGACAAAAGATGTTGTGCAAGTTCTCATTGCGAGCACGCATGACTATATATGGAACACATGCCTAGGATTATCTAGTACTTGGATGCTTTATCTTATTTATCTGCAATTTCCCTGTGTTCTGATTGCTATGTGAATTGTCTTGTCCATGCAATGCCCGTCCATCCATCCCTATGCCTACTGCACTCGAATCCCACTGTTTACTGCTATTATTACTGCTGTCTTTGCTTTACTATTGTTGTTGCTTTACTACTCCTATTACAAAACTGTTGCTACTGATAAATTGTGGTGAGCAAGATTGTTTCCAGGTGTAGCTGAATTGACAACTCAGTTGTTAAGGCTTATAAATATTCTTTGGCTCCCCTTGTGTCGAATCAATAAATTGGGTTTCACTTCCCTCAGAAATACTGTGATACACCCCCTATACTTGTGGGTCATCAAGACTATTTTCTGGCGCCGTTGCCGGGGAGCATAGCTTTATTTATCAAGTACACTTGGATTCTCTATTGTTCGCTGCTATCCATCCATCATGGGTAAGTCTCGTGATGGCAAGTTTCCTATTTTACCATCCACTACAAGAAGAGGTACGGTTCTGAACACCGCTATTGCTCTTGATCCACCATCTGTTATAAGTAAGCTCGTTACACCACCACATACACATGCTACAGACACTGCTATTACCGCTGAATCTGAAACTTATGATGCTTATGATGCTGCTTCTACTGTGCTTGATAAGAGTGGTTCATTAGGTCCTTTCCTAGATGCTACGATTGCTAGAACTATAGCTGGAAATACTGAAACTCCTAATGAAGACACTACCACACCTGTTAGTTCACCTAAGACTAGTGAGAGTTATGATATTGAAGATGGTTATGTTGAGATGACCGATGAATTTATTAAAGAATGTAAAAACACCCATTATAGGAGCGCTGCTAAGAGTCTCCTTGAGAGGCATACTATTAGACCCAAATTGTCTCCTGATGCTAATTTTGCTGCTTCTCCCATAAACATTATAGATGAAGATTATGATTTCTCTCTCGATCTACCTTACATAGCTATTGTCGAGAAAGAACCTTTT
Source organism: Avena eriantha (assembly GCA_910589775.1). Lineage (NCBI taxonomy): Eukaryota > Viridiplantae > Streptophyta > Magnoliopsida > Poales > Poaceae > Avena > Avena eriantha. Next base: position 578,407,818 of record OU342743.1, read on the forward strand.
TGTGGGACTAAGAATGAAAGTGCGGTAGCACATATGAATGAACTTTCTACCATGAGTGGCTTGTTTTCTGATGATATTAAGATAAGTACTACATTTCCCTGTCAGTCTTCTCAATACAAATGTAGAAATGCATCTGCTTGTTCGGTCCAGCACCGACAAGGTACTGAGATGGCACACATAGGATCGACCTTAGGTCCGCATACTCCACCTCCCGCAGTGTCGGGCAACTCGGCGCCTCGGCTAGCACAAGAATGCTATCGGATGACGGCGGCTGGTCGTTCTCCCACATGCGCACCGTGTATACGGGCCAGGCGCACGAGACCGACCTGACACATACCACACACACGAAGGTGGGCCCAGCTCTGGTTCCCGGAACACCGACGGTGATGGTCAGGACGAAAACAGAGTCGTCCCTCCCCTGGAAAATTAGCCGGTGGCGTGCCGAGTTAGTGAACGGCACCTGCTCTTGGAGAAGTTGGGCTTGCACGTACGAGATTCTAATCACTTAGATCAAGTGCTCCTCTACAAGGTGGACGACTTGCTCTGCCGGTGGGCCGGTGTAGTTGCAGCCCAGCTCTGTGCAGGAGCACGCGCCGTGCGGGCACGCGCGCTCGTGGAGCGGGAGCTCATGGTAGGAGTAACGGCGAAAGCATCCTGGGTGGGAGCACATGAGCGGGAACGTCACTGCGAAGTTGCACGCGAGGATGTCCAGACTCTTGGGCTGCAACATCTGCCACATCTGAAGTTCGTCGAGAAATCGGAAAAAAGATCAGCATTTAGAGCGAATAGCAGGAATATGTAGGATAATTTCAAAAGCTTGTAAAATGATTTCTTAGCATGAAGGTAGTGACCCGAGAATTGGCGGATGTTGTCCGGGCATAGCGCACAAAAGCCGGTGGCGTTGTCCAGGCATAGTGACATGTGGTGGATGAGGGGAGAGGGGGCTGTGGAGTAGACGTGCTCACTCACGAGCTCTATGATATTACTAGTAGGCTATAGGGGAGTGGAAATAATAGTAATATAAGTGAAAATGTAAGCGCGGCCAATCATGTCACAGAACAGCCTACTCGCGGATCGCTCTTACGAAGAACCATCTTATTCGTCCACTCGCCCCAATCAAACGGTCTACGACAATCAGATTAGACAACTAGTTCTTCAGGGGGGCTTCTAGAAGACGCAATCTTACGTGGTTTAGTGATTTGAGATAATAACACACATGCAATGCCATTGGTGGATCCATGTGTGGTTTGTGGAAAGAACACACATGCAATGACTCTAGTGGGTCCATGTGTGGTTTGTGAAAAGAACACACATGCAATGACTCTAGTGGATCCATATGTGGTTTGTAAAAGAACACACATGCAATGACATTGGTTGATCCATGTGTGGTTCGTGGAAAGAACACACATGCAATGCCATTGGTTGATCCATGTGTGGTTTGTGAAAAGACCACACATGCAATGACATTGGTTGATCCATATGTGGTTTGTGGAAAGAACACACATGAAATGACATTGGTTGATCCATATGTGGTTTGTGACAATAACACACATACAATTACTCTAGTGGATACATATGTGGATTGTGGAAAAAAACACATGCAATGACTCTGGTGGGTCCATATGTGGTTTGTGAAAGGAACACACATGCAATGACTCTAGTGGATCCATGTGTGGTTTGTGAAAAGAACACACATGCAATGACTCTTGTGGATACATATGTGGTTTGTGGAAAGAACACACATGCAATGAACACTGGTGGATCCATATGTGGTTCATGACAGGAACACACATGCAATGACATTGATTGATCCATATGTGGTTTGTGACAATAACACACATGCAATGCCATTGGTTAATCCATGTGTTGTTTGTGGAAAGAACACACATGCAATGACTCAAGTGGGTCCATATGTGGTTTTTGAAAAGAACACACATGCAATGACTCTAGTGGATCCAGATGTGGTTTGTAGAAAGAACACACATGCAATGACATTGGTTGATCCATATGTGGTTTGCGGAAAGAACACACATGCAATGACATTGGTTCATCCATATGTGGTTTGTGACAATAACACACATGCAATTACTCTAGTGGATACATATGTGGTTTGTGGAAAAGAACACACATGCAATGACTCTAGTGCATCCATGTGTGGTTAGTGGAAAGAACACACATGCAATGGCATTGGTGGATCCTTATGTGGTTCATGGAAAGAACACACATGCAATGACAATGGTGGATCCATATGTGGTTTGTGAAAAGAACACACATGCAATTACTCTAGAGGATCCATATGTGGTTCATGGAAAGAACACACATGCAATGAACACTGGCGGATCAATATATGGTTTGGGAAAAGAACGCACATGCAATGAAATTTGTTGATCCATATGTGGTTTGTGAAAAGAACACACATGCAATCACTCTGGTGGATCCATGTGTGGTTTGTCGAAAGAACACACATGTAATGACTCTGGTGGATCCATGTGTGGTTTGTGAAAAGAACACACATTCAATGACTCTAATGTTGGTTTTAGTATAAGAACACACATGCAATGACTCTAGTGGGTCCATATGTGGTTTGTGAAAAGAACACACATGTAATGACTCTAGTGGATCCATATGTGGTTTGTGGAAAGAACACACATGCAATGATGGAGAAGGATCCATATGTAGTTTGTGACAATAACACACATGCAATTAATCTGTGGATCCATGTGTGGTTTGTGGAAAGAACACACATGCAATGAATCTCGTAGATCCGTGTGTGGTTTGTGAAAAGAACACACATGCCATGACTCTAGTGGTGGTTATAGTATAAGGACACACATGCAATGACTCTAGTGGGTCCATATGTGGTTTGTGAAATGAACACACATGCAATGACTCCAGTGGATCCATATGTGGTTTGTGATAATAACACACATGCAATTACTCTAGTGGATACATATGTGGTTTGTGGAAAAGAACACACATGCAATAACTCTGGTGGGTCCATTTGTGGTTTGTGAAAATAACACACATGCAATGACTCTAGTGGATCCATGTGTGGTTAGTGGAAAGAACACACATGCAATGACATTGGTGGATCCATATGTGGTTCATGGAAAGAACAAACATGCAATGACATTGGTGGATCCATATGTCGTTTGTGAAAAGAACACACATGCAATGACTCTAGTAGATCCATATGTGGTTTGTGGAAAGAGCACACATGTAATGAACACTGGTGGATCCATTTGTTGTTCATGACAGGAACACACATGCAATGATATTGGTTGATCCATATGTGGTTTGTGACAATAACACACATGCAATGACTCTAGTGGATCCATGTGTGGTATGTGGAAAGAACACACATGTAATGACTCAAGTGGGTCCATATGTGGTTTGTGAAAAGAACACACATGCAATGAATCTAGTGGATCCATATGTGGTTTGTAGAAGAACATACATGCAATGACTCTAGTGGATCCATATGTGGTTTGTGGAAACAACACACACGCAATGAACACTCGTGGATCGATACGTGGTCATGACAGGAACACACATGCAATGACTCTAGTAGATACATATGTGTTTTGTGGAAAAGAACACACATGCAATGAACACTTGTGGATCCATATGTGGTTTGTGGAAATAACACACATGCAATGACATTCGTTGATCCATGTGTGGTTTGTGGAAAAGAACACACATTGACATTGGTTGATCCATATGTGGTTTGTGTAAAGAACACACATGCAATGAAATTGGTTGATCCATGTGTGGTTTGTGAAAAGAACACACATGCAATGACTAGTGGATACATATGTGGTTAGTGGAAAGAACACACCTGAAGTGCACACTGGTGGATCCATATGTGGTTCAAGACAGGAATACACATGCAATGACACTAGTTGATCCATATGTGGGTTGTTAAAAGAACACACATGCATTGCCATTGGTTAATCCATGTGTGGTTTGTGGAAAGAACACACATGCAACGACTCTGGTGGATCCATGTGTGGTTTGTGAAAAGAACACACATGCAATGACTCTGGTGGATCCATGTGTGGTTTGTGAAAAGAACACACATGCAATGACTCTAGTGCTGGTTTTAGTATAAGAACACACATGTAGTGACTCTAGTGGGTCCATATGTGGTTTGTAAAAAGAACACACATGCAATGACTCTAGTGGATCCATATGTGGTTTGTGATAATAACACACATGCAATTACTCTAGTGGATACATATGTGGTTTGTGGAAAAGAACACACATGCAATGACTCGAGTGGGTCCATATGTGGTTTGTGAAAAGAACACACATGCAATGACTCTAGTGGATCCATGTGTGGTTAGTGGAAAGAACACACATGCAATGACATTGGTGGATCCATATGTGGTTCATGGAAAGAACACACATGCAATGACATTGGTGGATCCATATGTGGTTTCTGAAAAGAACACACATGCAATGACTCTAGTGGATCCATATGTGGTTTGTGGAAATAACACACATGCAATGAACACTGGTGGATCCATATGTGGTTCATGACAGGAACACACATGCAATGACACTGGTTGATCCATATGTGGTTTGTGACAATAACACACATGCAATGCCATTGGTTAATCCATGTGTGCTTTGTGGAAAGAACACACATGCTATGACTCAAGTGGGTCCATATGTGGTTTCTGAAAAGAACTCACATGCAATGACTCTAGTGGATCCATATGTGGTTTGTAGAAGGAACACACATGCAATGACTCTAGGGGATCCATATGTGGTTTGTGCAAACAACACACATGCAATGAACACTGGTGGATCCATATGTGGTTCATGACAGGAACACACATGCAATGACTCTAGTAGATACATATGTGGTTTGTGGAAAAGAACACACATGCAATAAACACTAGTGGATCCATATGTGTTTTGTGGAAAGAACACACATGCAATGACATTCGTTGATCCATGTGTGGTTTGTGGAAAAGAACACACATGCAATGAGATTGGCGGATCCATATGTGGTTTGTGGAAAGAACACACATGCAATGACATTGGTTGATCCATGTGTGGTTTGTGAAAAGAACACACATGCAATGACTAGTGGATACATATGTGGTTAGTGGAAAGAACACACGTGAAATGAACGCTGGTGGATCCATATGTGGTTCATGACAGGAAAACACATGCAATGACACTAGTTGATCCATATGTGGGTTGTTAAAATAACACACATGCAATGCCATTGGTTAATCCATGTGTGGCTTGTGGAAAGAGAAACATGCAATGACTCTGGTGGATCCATGTGTGGTTTGTTAAAGGAACACACAATCAATGACTCTAGTGTTGGTTTTAGTATAAGAACACACATGTAATGACTCTAGTGGGTCCATACGTGGTTTGTGAAAAGAACACATTTGCAATGACTCTAGTGGGTCCATATGTGGGTTGTGGAAAGAACACACATGCAATGATGGAGGAGGATCCATATGTGGTTTGTGACAATCAGACACATCCAATTACTCTGGCGAATCCATGTGTGGTTTGTGAAAAGAACACACATGCAATGACTCTGGTGGATCCATGTGTGGTTTGTGAAAAGAACACACATGCAATGACTCTAGTGCTGGTTTTAGTATAAGAACACACATGCAATGACTCTAGTGGGTCCATATGCGATTTGTGAAAAGAACACACATGCAATGACTCTAGTGGATCCATGTGTGGTTAGTGGAAAGAACACACACGCAATGACATTGGTTGATCCATATGTGGTTTGTGACAATAACACACATGCACATACTCTAGTGGATACATATGTGGTTTGTGACAATAACACACATGCCATTACTCTACTGGATAAATATGTGGTTTGTGGAAAAGAACACACATGAAATGACTCTGGTGGATCCATATATCTGGTTTATGAAAATAACACACATGTAATGACATTTGTTGATCCATATGTGGTTTGTGAAAAGAACATACATGAAATTACTCTGGTAGATCCATGTGTGGTTTGTGGAAAGCACACACATGTAGTGACTCTAGTGGATCCATGTGTGGTTTGTGAAAAGAACACACATGCAATGACTCTAGTGCTGGTTTTAGTATAAGAACACAGATACAATGACTCTAGTGGGTCCATATGAGGTTTGTAAATAGAACACACATGCAATGAATCTAGTGGATCCATATGTGGTTTGTGGAAAGAACACACATGCAATGATGGAGGAGGATCCATATGTGGTTTGTGAAATAACACGCATGAAATTACTCTTGTGGATCCATGTGTGGTTTGTGGAAAGAACACACATGCAATGACTCTGGTGGATCCATCTGTGGTTTGTAAAAAGAACACACATGAAATGACTCTAGTGCTGGTTTTAGTATAAGAACACACATGCAATGACTCTAGTGGGTCCATATGTGGTTTGTTAAAGGAACACACATGCAATGACTCTAGTGGATCCATATGTGGTTTGTGGAAAGAGCACACATGCAATGCATTTGGTTGATCCATATGTGGTTTGTGGAAAGAACACACATGCAATGACACTGGTTGATCCATATGTGGGTTGTTAAAAGAACACGCATGCAATGCCACTGGTTATTCCATGTGTGGTTTGTGAAAAGAAGACACATGTAATGACTCAAGTGGATCCATGTGTTGTTTGTAAAAAGAACACACATGTAGTGACATTGGTTGATCCATGTGCGGTTTGTGAAAAGAACACACATGCAATGCCATTCGTTGATCCATGTGGTTTGTGGAAAAGAACACAAATGCAATGACATTGGTGGATCCATAAGTGGTTTGTGAAAATAACACACATGGAATTACTATAGTGGATACATATGTGGTTTGTGGAAAGAACACACATGCAATGAACACTGGTGGATCCATATGTGGTTCATAACAGGAACACACATGCAATGCCATTGGTTGATCCATATGTGGTTTGTGACAATAACACACATGCAATGCCATTGGTGGATCCATGTGTGGTTTGTGGAAAGAACACACATGCAATGACTCTAGTGGGTCCATGTGTGGTTTGTGAAAAGAACACACATGCAATGAACATTGGTTGATCCATGTGTGGTTTGTGGAAAGAACACACATGCAATGCCATTGGTTGATCATGTGTGGTTTGTGAGAAGAACACACATGAAATGACATTGGTTGATCCATATGTGTTTTGTGGAAAGAACACACATGCAATGACATTGGTTGATCCATATGTGGTTTGTGGAAAGAACACACATGCAATGACATTGGTTGATCCATATGTGGTCTGTGACAATAACACACATATAATTACTCTAGTGGATACATATGTGGTTTGTGGAAAAGAACACACATGCAATGACTTTGGTGGGTCCATATGTGGTTTGTGAAAAGAACACACATGCAATGACTCTATTGGATCCATGTCTGGTTTGTGAAAAGAACACACATGCAATGACTCTAGTGGATACGTATGTGGTTTGTGGAAAGAACACACATGCAATGAACACTGGTGGATCCATATGTGGTTCATGACAGGAACACACATGCAATGACACTGGTTGATCCATATGTGGTTTGTGACACACATTAATGCCATTGGTTAATACATGTGTGGTTTGTGGAAAGAACACACATGCACTGACTCAAGTGGATCCATATGTTGTTTGTGAAAAGAACACACATGCAATGACTCTAGTGGATCCATATGTGGTTTGTAGAAAGAACACACATGCAAGGACATTGGTTGATCCATATGTGGTTTGTGGAATGAACACACATGCAATGACATTGGTTGATCCATATGTGGTTTGTGACAATAACACACATGCAATTACTCTAGTGGATACATATGTGGTTTGTGGAAAAGAACACACATGCAATGACTCTAGTGGGTCCATATGTGGTTTGTGAAAAGAACACACATGAAATGACTCTAGTGGATCCATGTGTGGTTTGTGGAAAGAACACACATGCAATGACATTGGTGGATCCATATGTGGTTCATGGAAAGAACACACATGCAATGACATTGGTGGATCCATATGTGGCTTGTGAAAAGAACACACATGCAATGACTCTAGTGGATCCATATCTGGTTCATGGAAAGAACACACATGCAATGAACACTGGTGGATCCATATGTGGTTCATGACAGAAACACACATACAATGACATTGGTTGATCCATATGTGGTTTGTGACAATAACACACATGCAATGCCATTGGTTAATCCATGTGTGGTTTGTGGAAAGAACACACATGCAATGACTCAAGTGGGTCCATATGTGGTTTCTGAAAAGAATGCACATGTTATGATGATTTGTAGAAAGAACACACATGCAATGACATTGGTTGATACATATGTGGTTTGTGGAAAGAACACACATGCAATGACACTGGTTGATCCATATGTGGTTCGTGGAAAGAACCCACATGCAATGAATCTGGTGGATCCATGTGTGGTTTGTGGAAAAAAAAACATGCACTGACTCTGGTGGATCCATGTATGGTTTGTGAAAAGATCACACATGCAATGCCATTGGTTGATCCATGTGTGGTTTGTGAAAAGAACACACATGCAATGCCATTGGTTGATCCATGTGTGGTTTGTGAAAAGAGCACACATGCAATGCCATTGGTTGATCCATGTGGTTTATGGAAAAGAACACACATGCAATGACATTGGTGGATCCATAAGTGGTTTGTCGAAAGAACACACATGTAGTGAACACTGGTGGATCCATGTGTGGTTTGTGAAAAGAGCACACATGCAATGCCATTGGTTGATCCATGTGGTTTGTGGAAAAGAACACACATGCAATGACATTGGTGGATCCATAAGTGGTTTGTGGAAAGAACACACATGTAGTGAACACTGGTGGATCCATGTGTGGTTTCTTAAAAGAACACACATGCAATGCCATTGGTTTATCCATGTGTGGTTTGTGAAAAGAACACACATGCAATGCCATTGGTTGATCCATGTGGTTTGTCCAAAAGAACACACATGCAATGACATTGGTGGATCCATATGTGGTTCATGGAAAGAACACACATGCAATGACAATGGTGGATCCATATGTGGTTTATGAAAAGAACACACATGCAATGACTCTAGTGGATCCATATGTGGTTCATGGAAAGAACACACATGCAATGAACACTGGTGGATCCATATGTGGTTCATGACAGAAACACACATACAATGACATTGGTTGATCCATATGTGGTTTGTGACAATAACACACATGCAATACCATTGGTTAATCCATGTGTGGTTTGTGGAAAGAACACACATGCAATGACTCAAGTGGGTCCATATGTGGTTGTGAAAAGAATACACATGTAATGACTCTAGTGGATCCATATGTGATTTGTAGAAAGAACACACATGCAATGACATTGGTTGATACATATGTGGTTTGTTGAAAGAACACACATGCAATGACACTGGTTGATCCATATGTGGTTTGTCGAAAGAACCCACATGCAATGACTCTGGTGGATCCATTTGTGGTTTGTGGAAAGAAAAACATGCAATGACTCTGGTGGATCCATATGTGGTTCATGGAAAGAACACACATGCAATGACATTGGTGGATCCATATGTGGTTTGTGAAAAGAACACACATGCAATGACTCTAGTGGATCCATATGTGGTTCATGGAAATAACACACATGCAATGAGCACTGGTGGATCCATATGTGGTTCATGACAGAAACACACATACAATGACATTGGTTGATCCATATGTGGTTTGTGACAATAACACACATGCAATGCCATTGGTTTATCCATGTGTGGTTTGTGGAAAGAACACACATGCAATGACTCAAGTGGTTCCATATGTGGTTTGTGAAAAGAATACACATGTAATGACTCTAGTGGATCCATATGTGATTTGTAGAAAGAACACACATGCAATGACATTGGTTGATACATATGTGGTTTGTTGAAAGAACACACATGCAATGACACTGCTTGATCCATATGTGGTTTGTGGAAAGAGCCCACATGCAATGACTCTGGTGGATCCATGTGTGGTTTGTGGAAAGAAAAACATGCAATGACTCTGGTGGATCCATGTGTGGTTTGTGAAAAGAACACACATGCAATGCCATTGGTTGATCCATGTGTGGTTTGTGAAAAGAGCACACATGCAATGCCATTGGTTGATCCATGTGGTTTGTGGAAAAGAACACACATGCAATGACATTGGTGGATCCATAAGTGGTTTGTCGAAAGAACACACATGTAGTGAACACTGGTGGATCCATGTGTGGTTTGTGAAAAGAGCACACATGCAATGCCATTGGTTGATCCATGTGGTTTGTGGAATAGAACACACATGCAATGACATTGGTGGATCCATAACTGGTTTGTCGAAAGAACACACATGTAGTGAATACTGGTGGATCCATGTGTGGTTTCTGAAAAGAACACACATGCAATGCCATTGGTTTATCCATGAGTGGTTTGTGAAAATAACACACATGCAATGCCATTGGTTGATCCATGTGGTTTGTCGAAAAGAACACACATGCAATGACATTGGTGGATCCATATGTGGTTTGTGGAAAGAACACACATGCAATCACATTGGTTGAAACATGTGTGGTTTATGAAAAGAACACACATGCAATTACTCTAGTGGATACATATGTGGTTTGTGGAAAGAACACATATGCAATGAACAGTAGTGGATCCATATGTGGTTCATGACAGGAACACACATGCAATGACTCTAGTGGATACATATGTGGTTTGTGGAGAGAACACACATCCAATGAACTCTAGTGGATCTATCTTGGCATAATTTGGTGTATTCCACGATGTATTTCATTGTAAAAGACACTCACTTTCCATTTTTATACTACTCAGCTTTGCCCTTGGTATTTTGATACTACCCAGTTTTGCCCCCTCTCTCTCTTTTGTAGAAGCCCAAACCTGTGCCCACTCTGTCTTCTATGCCATGATTGGTTGTCACAGTTGTCACGTGGATCGTGCGCACCAACTGTTGATCATGTGTGATCCAACGAGGCTCGTTGCACACATCGTGCCCTTCATAGGACAGCGCAAGACAGCACGGACGTCTCCCTCAGCGAGACTTCTACAAGAAGGAACACGATGTCGTCCATTGAAAAAGTCATCGAGTGGTCATGTCATGTTTAGTCTAGTCTACAAAGGCCACAAGTCTACTACATGGCAAATGGTAATCCACGACCCACGGGCTATACCATTTTTACTATGCAGTGCGCCTACACTCTCACTTCCGACAGGCCCCAACCACACGAACCTTCCACGTGGCAGCCGCAGCCAGAAGAGCTACCTACCGGGGCCCTCGAGGAGGCCTAAACATCCCTGCATTAAAAACCTAGCCTATCGGGTCCTCCATTCGCACTCATCCACTACTCTCTCTTCCCTATCTAGCAAAACCCCACAATCTTGAACGTACTTGCACGAACCTTCTCCATGAAACCAGTGCGTGGGGGTGAGTGTGCGGGCATCGCCACCAGGGTGGTGCTTCACGCGGCAGATCTGGAGGAGCATCACATAGCACAAGGCAAGGAGGACGTGCAGTTCAACCCCTTGGGGGACCATGTGCTCGCTGGTGCTGACGACTTTGGAGGCCCCGATGAGGGCGTGGAGTTCGATGAACACGCTCCGCTCGTGTACCCGGAGGTACATCTATTTCTACATGTTTCATATTTTCTGCTCGAGCTTAATCTATCCGCGTTTCATAAATAATCTAGTCCTAATGATTAGATGCAACGTACGAACTAGTACATGGAGAGATCTAGTCTGTTCTGAATGAATCCACATTATTTATTTATTAATAAGTTATCAAGAACACAAACCACATTAATTTAGGAGCGAGCTGGGGAGACGATCGTAATGAACTGCTGAACCTGTATAGACATGTTATTGCATCTAAAGTAACTCAGAATGGTGGAAGGAATATATATTTATTATTTTGCTCATTTCGGTTTGCATTCCGTACATTACAGGTGGATTCAAGTGAGATGGACTCTGACAAGGAGAACAGGGACAACAAGAGCCACCATGTCATGAAGAAGTTTAAGAGCGGGATAATCCCTTTTCGTACTCGACTTGGGGAGCTCAGGTGCCCTTTCTATAAGAAAGGAGTCAACCCAAGGATTGCCAACTTGATTCTGCATGCGGTTGGCATCAGTAAAAGCCTGGCTAGTAAACAAAAGTCGGCGACCAAGCCTAAGCACGCTGCTTATGGAAAATTCCTGAGGGAGTATGTCAAGACCGGCCTAGTGTCCCCTTACATAGGAATCAACAACTTCTAGCCGACCAACCTGTCACTGTGCTGGCCCGACCACTAATAATATTTAGTTCTCTTACCGTATCTAGACCCTTAAACTATGGGGATTTCTATTTTCGTACCCTTCAAATTATATTCAAGTTCATCTGTTTATGGAGTTAAAGTTCCGGTGGCATACTCGTTATTTTGCATGGATAGAGGGGTGCCCCCAACAGATACAAGGGTTATCTTGTCCGCTAGATCACAGATGATCAACGGTTGGTGGGCACGATCCGTGTGACAACTGTCTCAACCAATCAGAGCGTAGTAGCAAAGATGAGCACAGGTGCGAGAGATGGATACAAAGAGAGGGGAAAACCGAGTAGCACTTAAGAACCAAGGGCAAAACTGAGTAGAACTTAAAAACCAAGGGCAAGAGTGACAAAGGGATTCAAATAGAAAATAGAAAATGATTTAAAAAATGGAACCAAACCGCCAGTGTTACGCTCGAGGGCAAAACTGAGTACAATTGAATTGCCAGGGTTAGACACGAGGGAAAAACGTGACTCACGGTACGCGTGTGCGGTGAATGGGGCGGTAGCGGACACATGTGACCGTGCACAGGGCAGTAGCATACGCGGTGCATGGTAGTGCAACGAAACGTCGCTTCCCTTCTCCTTTAATAGAGGCCTCCCCACTCCCACTCATCACGCACTCGCTCACTCAACCGTCTCCACTGTCCCATCACCTTCTGTAAACGCCCAACAAAACCCCAACCACGCCGGTGATGGAGAAGAACGGCACGGTGGCCATCGACGCCTCCAAGGCCGCCGGCGAGGAGCCCCCTTCCCCGTACAGACCCCGTCCCCGTCCCTGCATCCGCTGTAGCCGCCGGTGAGGAGGCCCCCGCCGGTCTTGGACAGATCCCGCTCGGCTAGGACCCCTACGAGGAGGTTGTCTATATAAGGCCGGAGAAACCCTATGACACCAGCATCGCCGACCCATGGTCGGACGTAACCAGGGTTTCTCCCCTTCCCTTGTTCTTCCCATGTTCCCATCGTTGGATGCTAGATTGTATGTTATTAGGGCTCAGCTGTTCGTATTTTTACAGTAGCTAATCCTCTTGTGTTAGATCTCGATTTTCGATGAATCCCCCTGTTCGTAGTTGGGATCAGTATTCGATTTGGTTTGACATGTGGGGAATAATCGGGAGATCTCAATCGGTTAATCTATGCAAATAATCAATCCCGATAATCAAAGTATCTCAATCATGTCCTTATTGCACTCTACTGTTTTTTTCCAATAGGAGGATAACAGCGACGTCCGCAGCGACGACGAGTCCAAGGACACCAAGACTCATCATGTGCTGAGGAGGCTAAAGTCCAGCCAGTACAACAACTTCTTCGCCGGCGATGTGTACAGGTGCCCCTTCTGCCCCACCAGGAGGCTCCACGCCATGGACTTCAACTCCCTCGTGACGCATGCCGAGGACATGCGGACATGCGGCTAGTCCGTGAACATCCACGGCTTCATAGCCAAGCGCCAGGCGCTCGGTCTTCACCTCCACAACTTCCAGAAGTTGGCTATCGAGGAGGGTCGCATGCCCCCGATCAAACCCAAGGCGCCCAAGGTCAAGGGGCTGGGCAGCAAGAAGTGGAGGAGGCGCCAGAGGGAGGAGGCAGAGGCCCTCCTGGCAGAGGCCACGAGGGGCCACCGATCAGCTGCTCCTACTGCTGCTGCTGTAAAGCAACTTCTTTTGTCTTGTCTATGTTGAACCTGTCAGCTGCTGCTGAGCAGCCTAATTGTCGAACTTCGTTAAGTACCGTAACCTATATTAGCTGCTTTATCTACATCTTCTTTGTTTACTGAATTTATTTATGGTGCTGGTTAGTTTTGCTGCTCTAGATTTGCTACCAGATTGGGGAAAAGCAAGGGCAAAAGGAACAATAAATGAAGAGAGAAGCTGCTCTAGATTCCCTGCCTTTTTGGGCAAAAAAATACAACTGTTAGCAAGAGAGGGGAAACGGCACTCTTAAAAAGGCCATATAGCAAAAAAACTTCCAATTTAGGCGTCAGGGTGCACGTAACGGCCAAGCCTTTGACCAGACGGCACCCCCTCCGAGCGCATGTGAGGGCTTCGGAATATTGGGAGGGCAAAAGTGAGGACAAACAAGACACAATGTTGCTATAGCTAAATCTGACAAAAAGATGAATTTGGCTTTACCATGCAATTTGGTTAGATCTCCACAATGTAGCTATTCTAAATCCCTAAACTATGTGGTGCGTTGAAACCTCATGCTTTTCCACCGACACGTGTGTTGCAAAGTTGCTTGATCGTGCATGCTTACACAAGTGGCCTACACAGAAACTTATAGAAGCATGGGCAAACGAGCTTCAATTTGGCAAATTCTGGACAAAATCACCAAATTAAAGAAAGGAAATTGCAAGCTTTGCGCAATCGGCAGGCATGATCGGCTGGGCGGCTGCCCCGGGGTGTAGGGATGCTAGGTCCCTGTCTATGCTTATACTTCTTAAACTTGTTAGGAATAATAGGTGTACACTTCCTTCTGTCTTGTCACGTTACGTCGTGTCAGCACCGCGCACTCGCTATGGGTCGGCAATGGGACGGTGGTCTACGTGACCGGTCTTTGCCACGCCAAAGGCATGTCACACACCCGTCCCATCGCCTACCGGGACGAACGCCGAATTTAATCGCTAGGATTGGAAACCAACGGTGCTCACCCGGTCAAACTTGCTTCCGCATGGGTATGACCAGAATATTGGAAAACGCAATTTAAGCATCGCCTTCCTGCTCCTCAGCACATCACTATGCAAAAATCCCCAACTCATTCCTTCCACCGCCGCCGCAGCCACCGCAAGAACCATCGATGCTGCCGCAAGCACCGCCACCCCCGGGCCATACCACCGCAACACATAACTCCACTACCATGCCCAGTCCCAGCCACTGCTACCGACCCTAGGCCCCCGCCGCTGCATTATCTGCTTCCATAAACGCAGAGTATGGCGTGTTCGGCGATGGGAGCAACTTCACCGACGAGTACACTGTCACCGCCCATGGCACCACCAAGCTGACGGTCGTCCACACAAATGCATCAGCGGAGGTCGCCAAGGTCATCGCAATGTACGAGTGGTGGATACAGGAGCCGATGGACAAGTACAAGATCGTCGGCCTTGACCTCAAGTATACCGGAGATAGGAAGAGGATAGCGCATTTGCAGCTATCCATGCGCAACTACTGCCTCCTATACCACGTATGTAGGGCCAAATCTATATGCCCGGAGCCTCATTGATTTGTGCACATATTTTTTGGCAATGGCTGATGAACTCCATTCTCTTTGTAACATGCTTCTTCAGCGAGCACTTGTTGATGCAATGCAAAGTACATAACATGGTCGTCATCATCATTCCATTTAGGTTCTCTATGTTTCGTCATCACGGAGCTACTAATTTCAAATGAAAATCTAGTAAACAACATATGTGTACATTGTTAGAGTATGCTACAGCCACGGTACATACATGTTTTTATACAATCACAAGAACAAAACTTGATGAATGTTCACCTTGTTGGCGTTGTGCCAAACTGGGTGGATGTGGCTTTGGGGTTCTGAGAGGAAGGTGCCGTGGCTGGTGCGTGTGCGACCACGGCGATGGCGAGCTCGGATTCTGGAGGAGGCCAACAGGACCGAGCATGGTCAGCATGGTGATACATCTCACCCGGGAAAGAATTCCTGTCCCCGCGCCGTGCCATGGGTGCGGCCATGGTGAGGGCAAGCTCCGATTCGGGATGGGGAGCAGAGCCGGGCCGAGCAGGTTCGTCCAAGTCCTAGCTCCACGCCATGGCTGCAACCACAGATTGTCGCCCTAGAGGAAGAAGAAGACGCGTAAAGGATGCATGCGCCAACGCTGCAAGCCTACATGGTAGCCACGACGTCAGCGACATAACTACGAAAGCTGACAAGGGGGCGAACTTGACAGCCGTTAGCCTGATATTTTGTATTGAAACGTAAAGTTGAATTCATGCCAAAAAGACCCTCGGAGTATTTGGCATGCCAACTTTGGGCAACGCAGCTGATTGTAAGCAACTTGGGTACTGCGTTGCCTGGGCGACCCAACTTTCGGGCCGCAAAATGATATTCTCCTCTACGACGCGGTGTCACCCGACAAAGGCAACGCTAGCTTTATCGGCCCGTACTCATTGGTCCTCCTCTCTGTCCTCTGTACTCACACTACAGTGGAGAGAGAAAAGCTTTGACCATGGAGATTCCTTCCTTCTCTTGTAAGCCAAGTAGTAACCCGGCTGATGCCTAGCTAACTCGGGCCTAAGGGTACCTGCAAAGAAGTTACAATGAGCGTGCCGACATACTCTTTATGCCGGCCGAGGTAACATTGGGTGAACACCGCCCGGGCCGGGTCTACCATAACTTGGATTGCCTTGAGGTAACTCGGTCGGCACTTGCTTTGACCTCACCATACCTCAGCTTACACTATCGTTATATCGCGGCTGGACCCTCGGTTATCCCCCCAACACCAGCATTGCATTCATAATGGTCCATCTGGTGGAAGTTGTTGAACCAAAATATGTACCTCTCCATTATCTTTTGCATCAAAGCAAAAAAGGACAATGCTATGTTACTCCAAGTTGAAGCTTCTCACAACCTTCTCCCATACGGTTGTCAAGATTGCATTTGACCAAGCTCCCATCTTCATCCTAACCATCTTTGGCTTCTTGCTGTTCATTTGCCAAACATGGACATCAATAGGTTCATCAAGGAGATTCTTTAGGCATTTTCTTGTGAACTCAGCTCCAAATGTCTACGCAAGTACAAAGAATTTAAGAATTATCATGCTTGTGATTAGTAGAAGTAATTAAATATCATAGGCTAGCTTGTTGATCACATGTTCAAGAATATATCATCTTACCAGCTTACACTTCTTTTTCATGACAGATGAATAGGGCAACCTGTAAATGTAGTACTTGATTTTTGGTGGAAATTCAGGTTCACACCAACCTAAGAGGAAGTCTACATGAACTTCTCTCAGATACATGTCGTTTCCAAAAAAGGCTCTCCTTATCAAAATTAGTGTCCCCCTTGTGTTGAGTCCCTAATGCAACAACACATAATTTTTTTTCCATGTGGTGGAATATTCATGTTTACCGTCTAAATACATACAAAACATATGACTGGCATTTTGATGTTCTTTGATACCTCTAAACTAAAGCCTCTCAATGGGCTCTTATCTGATGACTGGAATTCAAAATTGCCAAAGCTAATGCAAAAATTATCATCGCTAGAGAGCATTATTGCATCATTACTACAGGTTCCCATCTGCTAAATAGATATAGACATAGAGCATCTTAATACAATCAAGATGCAAGCAGACTAATGAAGTGACAATTAAAATAGATACGGATTAATGAAGTGAAAATTAAATTTCTATTGCTAGAAAGGCAACAAACAATGAGGAATCAATAAAGAATTGCAGATTTTGAGATTTATACAAGGGGAAAAGAGCTATGATAGATAGAGGTCGACTGGGGGAGGCTCTCCCGACAATGTCGTTGGGTCTCTGCAGTTCGGGAACCCCGAACCCTAATTTTGAGAAGCAAAATGCCAAATTTCATGCCAAGATTCCTGAATCAAAGCTCTAGATTAGGTTTTTTGAGATCATCCTCACCGCGGGGGACTGGAGGAAGCAGGGACGAGAGGCAGGGGACCCGACGCGGTGGTGGTAGAGGGCGATGGCAACAGGGGCGGTGGATAGTGGAGGTCTAGGCGGGCCGAGAAGGAAATTGTGGCACAGAAAATATTTGTCCAAATATATTTAGATCTTTGCCACCAAGTACTAGCCTCAAATGGCTTCAAAGGGAAAATATCTCTAAGAACATGTGGTTTCTGAATATTTCAAATTTTGTCGCGAAGTACTTCCCTCGGACAGCTAGAAATTTGAAAAGAACTTATATTCAGAATTCTAGATATATTTGGAACTCAGGAGTTCCCTTATCCTAAAATTTGGGAATTAATCAGAACCAAAAGGCAAATGAAGGTGGTTATACATGTTTAAAGATGATGTGAGATCATTTGGTTACTTAAATATGAATTTTCCACCAATTTAAGCTTTTTTCATGTATTCCTTGAAGGAAGTCTCGTTGAGTTAATATTAGGAACTTTAGATATATTCAGAACTCCGGATTTGGGTTATCCTAAAATTTGAGAATTATTTAGAACTAAAAGGCAAAGGAAGGTAGTTATAGATGAGTCCTTAGATATGCAAGTCTATTTGATAGAAAATCTCACTGAGATCAGAGTCTCACATGGTTGTTTCTCACAATTTTTGTCGTACCTAGAGATGCAAGTTTGGAACCTTTAGGGTACCCTATAAGTTCAAACAAATAAACTAGTTTTCTCAAAAAGTGATTATTTATGAAAATGTAGTTCATTTTTTGTACTAAAAAGGGTAGAGGGTAACCTAAAGGTTACCCATTTGCATCCTTAGTCATACTCTAAGTTTGTTTGATTGAAATTAAAAAGTAGCAAAAACAGAGTGCTATGAACTTCTCGCAAACATAGGTAATTCTTTATAATAGCTGCCATAATTATTTATAGTAGCTTTCATAATTCTTTGTAGTAGCTTCCAGTTCACACAATCATAACCATACATGGCAAAATCTTCCAAAGTATACTAATAGGCAAACAAATTATATATGCATAGCATGCATATATACCAATAAGTTCACATCAAGTTTCAAACGATGAATTAACTATTCCAGACTTCACTTACCATCTAAAGAGAGAGAGAGATCTAACACAATATCATATGTTATGTGGTCGACTTCACATACCATATAAAGATAGAGACCTAACACAATATCAAAGATCAAAGACCAAAGTTAAATATCATATTTATTTAATTTTATAACACTACAAGAAAAGTTGGCTTTTACAACGGACGATTTTCATGGTTGAAGGCCCATTTTTGTGGCTAAAAAGTCTTCCGTGACGGATGGCCTTCATGGTAAAAGCCTCGTCACAAATGAATCAACCATGGTTTTTTCAGACCGTGGCGGATCACACCCTTCGGCTATGAGAACTTGTTCTATCATAGATATGTTCACCAGCCGCGCCAACTACTGACGTCATGTAAACTGCCATGTGGCCACCTTCGTTAACGTCCGGTTACCGCGTATAATGATCACATAAACCATGGTAGAAGGCAGGCCCAGCCAAGGCCTGCTAATTGTTAAATAGGTCGGCCAATGAGGAGAGCCTAATATGATTACGACCCATAACTGTTTTGTCCTGCACTATCCGGAATCGGCCCAGTACTATAGCCAGCAGTGGCCCGTACACTTTCGGGCCCGTGACTGTTTCGGCCTACAGGAGGCCCACCTTGGGCCAACACTGTGCTACCACTTGAGGCATGCACCAAGACAGCCCGGTATTGTTCATTCCCGGTGCCTACCTAGGATTTCACTATTCAGGCCTATCACTATTCCAGCCTTTTAGGATTTCCCTCGTTACTGTTTAGGCCCTTTAGAGTTTGGGATTTTGCCTATTCAGGCCGGTACTATTCGGCCTATTACTGCAATGGCCCATCGTTGTACTGGTCTTTCAATGTTCTGGCCTTTTACTGTTATGGCCATTTACTATTCTAGCCTTTTACTGCTCTGGCCTTTAAAAGTTCAGGACATTCGCTATTCCCGCCATTTACTATAGATGCCATTAACGGTTCAGGCCTTTCACTATTCATGCCTTTAACTGTTCTAGATTTCTATTGTTTAGGCATTTTACAGTTTTGGTCTTCTATTGTTCCGGCTTTTCACTGTTCTGGCCTTTCTCGGTTCTGGCCTTTTACTATTTTGGCCTTTTACTGTTTTTGCCTTTTACTATTCTGTCTTTTTACTATTCTGGCCTTTTACTGTTCTGGCCTTTTACTATTTTGGCCTTTACTGTTCTGGTCTTTAAAATTTTGTTTCGGCCCATCAATGCGCATGTTGTTTCAATGTCCGTCATGTTACTGCTCCGGCTTGTTACTGTTTTCTCCTTTTTCCTAGCACCTACTTTTTTGCAGAACACAGGAATATCAAGATAGCAATTAATAAACACGCACAAATTAAAACTACTTATTACACTACAATAAAAGTTTATTACTCCCTCCGGTCCGGTTTATTAGGCACGCATGTAGTTTAAGAAAATCTTTAACCATCAATGTTTACCCATAAAATATATGTCTCAAAAAATATACCATTGGAAACTACTTTTGAAGATGAATCCAATTGTATAATTTTTTGGAAATATTATGTAAAATATATTGACCAAAATTAATGGTCAAAGTTGTTCTTGAACTATGTGCGTGCCTAATAAACCGTACCGGAGGGAGTACAACAGATTATACAACAAGATCAAAATTCTAAAAGATTAAAAGTGTTGATATAATCAATAAGAGATTGGTACATTGCGATTCGCTTCATTGTATCATATGTCCTCTTCTTCAACATTTAGCTACAGATCTAAGAGCAGCTACACCCTTTATTTCTACATGCAATACATCCTAGATATATTTATCACCTCTAGGGGTTGTTCTAGGTAGACTGTTAAGTAAGTTGTTTGCTTCGGAAATGCAATGGGAGGATGAATGGGAAGAGGGGTCACAACTTTCAGTCCTGCCTTCCAAGAACTCATGCTTGGTTTTAATTGCAGCCTGCTAAAATATGGTGAAAGAGGTTAAAACAAAGAATAAGGGAAACAAGTAGTATTATATAAAGTAGAGATAATTTAAAGCAAGTATGAACTTATAGTAGCATGTTCAGGCTGACAGTAGCTCCTTCTCGAGAAGGTGCAGCTCCTGGTTAATCTACAAGAAGAATCTGAGCCGAGCAGCTGGAACTCTGGTCCTTGTACTCCATTGTCATTTCTCTACATTAAGGCGTGACATTTAAAACTCAGTTAGCTGGTTTGGAAGGATGAAAACTCTTGAAAAACACTAAAAACATAGCATTATAAATTACTAGATGTAAGATTCAAACTAGATAGCTGGTTTCGAATGATGAATGCAGATGAAAACAACAAAATATAGCATTAAAAATGACTAGATATATGATTCAAACTAGATGAACATTTTCTGAATTAAGCATTCGCAGATAGAAACACTATAGAACATGAATGCAAATGGCATGGCAAGGTTTTAGGTAGAATGACTTAATAACTTATTAGGCATGCAGGTTACAGAATATATAACTTATTAACATGACAAGAAACTAGCCTAAGTAACACAAGGAAACCTCGCACTTCAGCCTTGCTTGGCGTCAATCAGTGTTGGATCCTCTATGAGCTGTTTGCATGACCCATGCGAGCTCTCAGAAAGAATATCATCTATGAGTTGGTGTTGAAGGATTATACCGATAGCATAAGAATGTAAGGAATGGAATAAAAGCGAGAATATAATGATGTGGATAGGACAAAATAGATGTGGAGTGTAAACTAAATGAAAATAGCATGCAGGATATTGAGAAACTGATGGCTCTGAAATATAGCCATCTACATCCACATTTAAACTAGACATTATTCATATTTTTGATGAAATATCTCTCTAAACCCTGCCACTAATGCCTAATGATCAAAGGGGTACGCAATCCTTTCTTTCTATTTTTTCCTGCGCAGATAATGATGTTTGATGATGGGAATCACTACATTAAAGTCAAAGATATGAGTTTCCAACTACCCGAAGAAACCAGGAGTCGTGAAGTGGAGACAGACGCTTTAACGACCAACTATACAACAGGAATAAAATTCTGGCCGTATAGTTCTGGCGATATAGTTGCCATCAACACCGCTAGGTCAATCAAAACAACTTCCATGAAGGGACCCCTATATAAAGAGGCCTCGAGCGACGAGAAAAGAGAGCTCTTCCCGATCATCAGCTACCCCCAGATCTCCATCCACAACATCGAAGAGCCGCCGGAGGAATAGACTTAGATCTAATCTCCAAACCCTTCTCCACCACCATAGCCATACTCCACCACTTGTAATAGTAGATCTCTTCTTTGATTGGCGACATTGTAAGACTATTTGCTACCAATCTCATGATTTCCACTACAATGTTTATGATCGTTGATCTCATCTCTATGTGTGAGTAATTCTCCTTGGGCTAAGGGCTTCGACCTAGCCATGTAGCTTTTGTGCATGTTATTTATCATAAATGGGATCATGGATTAGTTTCCATGACATGATGATTATTGTATCCTCTCTTTCCTCAATCTAAGGACTTGTCAGGTACCCCAAGACCCCGAGGATTGAGCCAAGTATAGGGAGTACGAGGAATGACTAATCTGCAGGTTGGGAACCCTAGTGACAGAAGGGGTAGTACGGCTGTATGTGCGGGATTTACTTGGGATCCATGGTGACATAATAATGCATATCATTATTTCTCTTTCTTCTATGGATGAGACTATTTGGTTATTGTTGTAAGCGGTTGTCGAGGAAATAGCAATTATGGATGCACTGCCCACATATAATTTATCTTGCTCTAACAATTACATGCATACTTTATTTTTATCTTTTATTCCCATTAGATGTTTTGCACAGCTACAGGTGAAACTGAATGCCCTAGGCCCTCTCTCTCCATCATCGACAACAACGAAAGACGCAAACTCTTGGTCTGGTAAAAACACAAAAGGAATTCTAAAAATCCCAAAGGTCCATTAAAGTAACTTCACTATGCTTTCTGCTTCCCGAGGATTCGATAAACCTAGGTCTACTAGGGAAAAAGAGCTATACTACATCCATAATCCGGATCGAAGGTATCACCCCTTTTTTCGGCGCCGTTGTCAGGGAAGCAATAGCTACCCTGGTGAGGTTAGTAGGAACCTTGCTAGTTTTAATTCTCGTTTTTAATTTTGTTAGTTTGCTTTCAGTCTTTATTTGGAAAAACAAAAAAATTAGTTAGTCTTTAAATTCTTGTTTTTATTATCATAAGTCTCTTTTTAAGAAAACCCAAAAACATAGGAAATATGGCTGAAAAGAAGCTTGGGGAGTTTGCAACTCCAGACAATGATTATTTGCATACTCCTATTACTCAACTAGCAATTTCTGTTGATGACTATGAAATTAAGCCCCATTATTTAAGTTTGGTTCAACAGAAATTTGGAGGCTCTGTTGTTGAGGACACAGGTATGCACTTGAATACTTTCACTGAAATATGTGATATGATGCACATAAAAGATGTTGACCCCAATATGGTCAAATTGCTCTTATTTCCTTTCTCTCTTAGAGGAAGAGCAAAGGAATGGTTGCTATATTTACCTAGAAATACTATTACATCATGGGTGGAATGTACTTCTTTATTTATGACTAAATTTTTCCCACCTGCAAAGACTATGCAACTAAGATCTAATATCACTGGTTTCAGACAGGAAGAGCGTGAATCTCTAGCGCTTGCATGGGAGAGGATGATAGAATACATGAGAAACTGTCCTAGTCATGGGATGGAAGATTGGCTAATTCTTCATTTTTTTATAATGCTCTTAATCCTGTGTCTATGTATATGCTTGATACTGCAGCTGGAGGAACATTTATGGGTAAACATCTTACCGAAGCAAAGCAGCTGCTAGACAATATGCAAGACAACCATGCCCAATGGCATGTGGATTGATCAAACACGAAGAAGGTGAACTCCGTCTCACCACAAGAAAATGAAGAACTCAATGCTAAGCTGGATGAGCTCATATTAGCCGTAAAAGGTAATGAAACCCAGGTAAGAGCTATCCTAGAAACTAATTTGGAAGAAGTAGACTTCATAACTCGTAATGATTATCACCCTGCTTGGAAGATGAATTATAATCCTAATTTTCAAAAACACTATTCTAGTCCTGTAGGTAATTCTAATAATAATATGGGATCAAGTAATGGTACTCTCCAAGAAACACTTAAGTCTTTTATAGACTCACAAAATGAGCAAAACAATATCCTTGTTACAATGATGGAGAACCATGATGCTATGCTTGGTAAATCATCTAACCAAGCTATAAGTTTGAGGAATGATTTGCAGGCCCTCCAAGAAAGAACGGGGATCGTTGAGGCACAACTAGGTAAGATAACCGAGAGTCAAACTCTCATTCTAGATAAATTTGCAGGTAAAGCTAAGCCCAATCCTGTTGAAGACCTCAAGATGATGAGAATCCAAATGGAGGAGCATGAAGGACTTGATTATACTAATGCTCCTTCACCAAGTTACACCGTCAAAAATCTTGTAAAAAGGAACAACATCAAGATTCCGGTAAGTGAAGGAAATGATGAAGCCATGTATCAACACTTCGTTAATCAAGTAGAAATAAAGGTACGTGAGCTTGAAGAAGAATATAAGAAAATTGCTAAAAAATTACCTGTTAAGCTTGATGATATATTTGAGCCTGCTATTAATATTAAAATTGGGACAAATGAGATAGTTACACTTTGTGATCTAGGTTCAAGCGTTTCAACAATTCCAAAAAGTCTTTTTTATAAGTTAAACCTTGGCTCTTTTGAAATCACCAAGTTAAAATTACATCTTGCAGATTCTACCTACAAACAAGCAATAGGAATTAAGGAGAATACTTTAGTATACATTAAAGGTTGTCCAGCTCTTATTGTTTTTTGTTATTGTTGACATGCCTGAAGATGCTACTGCTCCTATTATTTAGGTCGTCCATTCTTAGGAACTATTAAGCCTTTGATTAATCTCCATGAAGGGAACATGAAGCTCAATTACCTTCGCGGGATCCTTTTGTTATTCATTTCCCCAGGAAGAAGAAAGCCAAGCATGATGAAAAGGAGGCCATCACTTTGAAGGCCAACTATTTTGGAGTGGGTGTTCCACTCATCTGGCCTAAGTGAGCAACATCAAGGTTAAGGTATTGACCATAAAAGAGCGCTACATAGGAGGCAACCCATGTGAAATAAAGGTTTGAGTAAAGTTTTTAAAGTTTTAATTTAAGTTTATGTTTAATAAAGAATGCTAGAAAACTCCAGTTGAGGAGAAGAAGTTTAGTAGTACTAATAATCTTGTTTTATACATGTTGTTGGTCGACAATTTTTACTGTCAACTTTCTATCAAAAACAAGGTATTTTGCTAAGTTTCAGAATAAGGAATAATTCTCGAAGAAACAGAAAATTTTGATGGCTATAGAGAGTTTAACGACCAACTATACGGCAGGAATAAAAATTCTAGTCGTATAGTTCTGGCCGTATAGATACTTTTGACATCGACAATTTTTCTTCCAAAAGTACTGATGGTTTAATGAACAACTATACAACGGGAATAAAAATTCAGGCCGTATAGTTCCAGTCGTATAGATATCGATGCTTTCGTACAATTTCTTTTCCAGGTACAAAGGGTTTGATGACCAACTATACGGTGGGAACACATTGTTCCGGCTGTATAGTTCTGGCCATAGAGCTGCGACGCCCAGGTGGAAACCCTAAAATTTTGACAGCAGGCCAACTATATGGCGGGAACACATTGTTCTGTCCATATAGTTTGCCCGTATAGTTGCGTCCGACCACAAAAATGCCACGGGAGATACCTCCAACCCAAAAACTTCAATCCTTTTTCTTTCTTCTACCTCCAAACTCTCTCAAAACCTCAAGAGATCTTCATCTCTACTCATTTTCGTTCGATGTCCTCGCACACAAGTCATCTGCGGTATGTTTCTCCCCCGATCCTCTACTTACTTTTTGCAAATTCATTTTTGATATGTTGTCATTATCAATCTAGTGTGAGACCTACTATGAACTAATTGCCATGATTCTCTTGCCTAGATAATTTTGAGGGGATTCTTTAGTGTGCTATGATGAGGAATATCTTATGCTTATTATTGTTGGATCAAAGAGTTTTATTTTTGTCTTTCTTTATTATTTTAGATGATGAACACAAGGAGCCAAACTCATGCTCTTGCCGCCGCTAGTGCTTCTCGGGCAGTCACTCAAGAACACATGGGGATACGATTCAGGAATGAGCTCCAACGTGATCTCTTCGATAGGATAAAGAACCAAGAAGTGAAGGCAACCAAGTGGGCTTGCCCCATTACATTGAACCTACTCGGTATTTCTAATGACTTCAATTTACTTTGCAATACGGTTGTCCTGCAGAACTTTGTATTCAGTGATGTTCCTACTTATCGCCGGTTAACTCTTGAATTTTTAAGTTCCTTGCAAAGCACCGTTAAACTATGGCATCGAAAGGACATGATTTCTTTTCGGCTTATGAAAAACAGTTACACTTTATCACTAGATGAATGGTGTGCATGCTTTAATTTTCCAAACAATAATGATAATGACTTGCGCGCATCCTTTACTAGCTTAGACCCTTCCCAGAACAATATTATAATAGAATGAGCTTCACTTCTAGAGTAAGCAAGGGGAAGAATATTCAACATCCTACAATTCGCTATTTGTTCTTTGTTATAGATAACACCTTGAAGGCACGAAATGAGTCCACGAGACTGAATGAGGAGGACATCTTAGTCCTCGCAAAGGTCACTTTCAACAACTGCAACTTGTCACTCAAGTTCGGCGCAATCCTTGTGCGCTACCTGGAGCACCAATCCTCCCAAAGCCAATGACCAATCACAGGTGGAGGCATCATCACCGTGCTTGCCATTTCCCTAGGCATCAACCTAGGTGAGTTGCAACCTGTGCTAGGTGATGAGCGACGTATTAGCTTCTCTACTTTAAAAGCTTGTGGAATGCTCACTAGGAGAGGTGGTGTTTATTACTTGCATATTGTTGGAGTTGGGTGTCTCTACCCCGCTCCTATGCCTAATGGTCTTTTCTCTATCGAGGAAGGATGTTTGCTATATAACTTGCAGGTTGAGCAACACCAACCCAAGGAGGAGATTCTGGATGAGGATGAGGACCAGGAAGAGGAGAAGGACGTTCCTTATTAAGAGGAGCAGCCACCAACCCAGTTCGCTACATACCAAGACTTCCAAGAACTTGGAGGGACCGTGGAGAGGATGCATAGCCTCTCCTTGAACTTCCGAGGAACAACTAGTAATTTATCAACTCAATTTGTGAACTGGAGTTCCGAATTTTTCCTGCCACCACAATGATTTGAAGGGCTTGCAAAATCCTAGGCCTGGGGAAGTTTCCTGATTTATCTTTATTTGGCGTTCGTTTGCTTTTATTTCGAGGTTATGTTTTTAATTCGAGTTTATAAGCACTTGTGTTGGTTTCCCTAACACTTTATCTTTAGTTATTTCTATTTGCTTTCGAGATTTTCTAGCCGAGCTTTGCCGCCAATTTTCTATTATTTAATTCCCTCTCTTAAAAACAAACAAAAAGATTTCTCCATTTATCTTTATTTTCCCTCTTTCTTTTCTTTTCGCCTCGAGGATCTCATGTATTTGCAGGAAGAGTGATTGACTTCGAGTTTCCAAGAAATGAATCAAAAAGGAAGAGATAAGTGGAACCAAACATGGGAGGTACGCCTTATGACTCCCCACTTTTGAAGTTTGAGAAACCCATGCTAGTTAGTAGTAAATGTTGAGATATTATATTGTTGGAGTGAGTCTTTGTATTGTAGTAAAATTTTGTTTGCGTGGGTATTTAGTTGGGTACGTTTTGTTCCAGCTCTTGTAGTTAACCAAGTCTTGCCTAAAAATTTGCTAAACAATTGTAATAATAAAAAGTCTCACAATTGAAGGCTTGGGTGTTGTAGTGTTTAGTCTTGAAGTCTTATTTCTAGAGACACTCAACACCACGGAATATAATGATTGACTTGATAGCTCTCTTTAAAAGGATTTGTTCGATTGAATTAATGTTTAGCGGTTTTTGTGACCATGCCAAAGTTTGACTTGTGAATCATAAGAATGATATAGCTTTATGCGTGTCAAACTTCATGGGATGCCAACAACTCCACTAGCCTACAGACAATCTTCATGGAGGAAACTTCTAGATTTTGGCTATGAGTTGATTAAACATATGTAGCAGCAATGCTATAATGGGTAAGATTCTTGGCACTCCCGGGTAGTTGTGTTCATGATGGAGTCACTCCTCTGGCTGTTATGAGTAATAATTGACAAAGGAACAAAAACCTTAGTGATGCCACGAGTGTCCATCACAACCTGATAAACTAAATAAATTTTTTGGCTTGCTCTCAATTACTTAAGAACTGGAATTCTTGAAGGACAATGAATAGAAAAGTAGTTCTTGAAGAGTCTTGATTTATTGATGTGCGAGAATTGAGATACTCTAGTTTATATGATTTTCATGAAAACTCTCACACTCTCAATTTTACATGATTATACTTTATTGTTCAAAGGCAAGCCTGTGAGTTTATTACATGACATGTAATAAAGTTTACTCATTTGAATCATCCATGTTAACAATAATTTTGCTGCGCTATCAGGATGCATAAAAACTCGTATGATATGCTTGCCATTACTCTATCTATGTTGAAGTTTTTCAGATTTATAAAGTGGAGGAAACATGAGACTACCAATCATGAGAAAGATCATCATCTCGTTATTTCAGTTTCAATGCTGAGTTTGAAGGGAATATGCCCGAGAGGCAATAATAAAGTGGTTATTATCTTATTCCATGTTTATGATAAATGTTTACTTTGCATGCTATAATTGTATTAATGGGAAACGTTAATACATGTGTGTTTAATAAACAAAATACAAAGTTCCTAGTAATGCCTCTCATATAAACTAGCTCGTTGATTAACAAGATGATCAAGGTTTCCTGATCATGGACATTGGATGTTGTTAATAACGAGGTCACAACATTGGTGGAATGATGTGATGAACATTCATCCGAAGTATAGCATTACGATCAAAGTCATTATGTTTATATTGCTATAACATCATACGAAGTAATATTAGTCCTTAGACCATGAGATCATGTTAATTGCTAACACCAGAAGAGTATCTTGATAACACCAAACGTCACACCGTAACAGGGTGACTATAAAGGTGGGTTCAGTACTACGAATGTGTTATGTTGAGGCTCATGGATCAAGAGTGGAATTTTTCAATCCTGATGACGGATAGATATACTCTGGGCCCTCTCGGTGATATCACATTAAGATAGCTTGCAAGCAAGTGATGTTATCACTAGAATGTTATATCACGGGAACAAGAAAAGAGTGCATGTCGGTAACGAGATCAAACTAGGTATTTGGATACCGATGATCGAATCTCGGACATGTATTATATCATGAGACAAAGGGATTTAGTTACTAGCGTTAAAGGTTCTCACGATCACAGAAGTCATCGTTGAATGTGTAGGAGTCAGTATGGATCTCCAGGTCCCGCTTCTGGTTATTGATCTGAGAGGGGTCTCGATCATGTCTGCATTATTCGCGAACCGTAGGGTGACACACTTAAGGGATACCGACACCATTTGGAGCAAATATGTTTTAGATAAAGATTTAAGAAAGCGCTGGAATTATTTTAATAGACACCGAAACTGTTTCGGGTGAAATTGCTGAAATTGGTTCTGCATGTAATATTGAAATGTTGCAGGGGGTTTTATGTGAATGTTTGTTAATTAAAGTAATTAACAAAATTCTGAATAAAACTAATAAAAGAGTTTTATTAATGAGAGAGCATTAAATTTGGAGAAATTTAATGCAATTAAAGTGGAGACTTTAATGGAGAATGTGAAGAGGGAAATTTATGTGGAGGGAGTTACCACCACATGAATGGGGGAGGTGAAGGGTCACCTCCATGGGGAGCCGGCCATAGGAGGGGTACCCTCCCCTCCTCCTATAAAAGGCCCCCCTCTCCTCACTTCTCACTCACACCTCCTCATGAAGGATCTCTCTCCCCCTCTAGTATTATTCACCCATGGTCTCGGATTAGCGAGATACATGTTTCCGGTGGCTTTATCTTGAAAGGAGTTGCTGCTTCCGCTGCTTTGCTGGAGCGAGGTATGGAGGTTGTCGAGATACCGGACGTGTGTCCGATCACGGATGCACCGCTGCTTTGCGGTGCTGGACTTGGTGGTGCTGGACTTGCTGGAGCTAGATCTGATGGATATGCTAGAGCCAGACCTGCTGGACTTCATCACGATCTTGAGATCGGCAAGTGTACAACTACATCATCCACGAGTTCCAACTCATTAACAAAGCTTTGTTGTCTTCGAGGGTAAGTTCTCTATGGATGTATATCCACCCGTTGCTTGTATCTAGTAGATAGATCTTGGCGTATAGTTCCCATCGTAGGAAATTTTTTGTTTTCTATGCTGCAAACCCAACAATGGTATCAGAGCCAGGTTTATGCGTAGGTGCTTTGCACGGATAGTACACATATGTTTATATGTGGGCGATGATGATCATGTTATTGCTTCTTTCATGTATTTTGGATATTGGTGGCATAGTGGGATGAAGCGGCCCGGACCAACCTTACATGTCATCATACATGAGACCGGTTCCACGACTGACATGCAACTAGTTTTGCATAAGTTGCTGGTGGGTGTCTGTCTCTCCTACTATATTCAATATCTGATTTACAACGAGTTGCTAATAACTTGGTTATCCTCGTTGTGGTTCATGTTCGTAGGTAAGACCGGTTCTATCTCCGAAAGCCCTAAGCCACGTAAAACTTGCAATTGATAAATTAGAGGTGTCTAGTTTAGATCGTTGTTGGGCTAGTGTCTTGATATGGTATTGTTGTAAGTAGATGTATGATAGATACTCTTACAACACACTCAACGTGTAAGTTCCATAGACCTTGGCCTTACACACAAAGGAATGATAGAGATCATACCACGATGCAAATGATAGAGATCAAATGCATGGACCATATCATCTCACTTTACACATTAGATGTTAGCATGTTATACTGCTAGTTTGGCGCTTTTTGTAGCATTGTAAGATGATCCCTCATTTAGATATCAAGATAAAATGTGTTCTTCCTTAAGTATGCACCGTTTTGTGGATCGTGTTTTGAGACATCACGTGATGATCGGGTGTACTTGACTCTACGCTTTCATATAACGACTGTAAGACAGTTTTACACACGTGAATACTAAGGTTCTTACTTGGCGAGCCTAGCATGTACAGACATGGCCTCGGAACACGGACCGAAAGGTTAAGCATGAGTCATATAGTTGATGTGATGTCCATATTGATGCCCGCCTTTGAAGCTACACCGACTCACGTGATGATCGGATTTGGTGTAGTGGATTTGGTTCATGTAATCACCAAAAAGGCACGAGGGATGTTGTTTTTGAGTGGGAGTTCATTTCTAATTTGGATTAGTCGAACTCAATTTGTCATAAACTAAATCGAAGTGAATTTTCATAATTTGTTGTAGTCATTGGCGTCTGTTCACTACCATATTCTTAGTTTTAATTGAGATAATAGAACTATAGAATTCTGGATATTTACTTTACGAACTGGTATCATATTGTTTTGAATGTCAATTTAAAGTTTAGAAGTCCTATTGCAAACTTTCAGCAAACTCTATTTACTCCATGAAGTTTAATAAGTAGTATTAAATCAAGAGTAAGAATTCCAATGTTAGTATCTAAAGTATCATGTTGGCCTCCATGATTTTTGATATTCAAAAGTTGTTTTAATATCAAGATTATCTAGGAGCTAAAAATTGTTTCAGAAACCATCATGTGTGGAAGATATTGTGATATCTAAAACAATGTTGTTGGTTGCATTATGATAGAGTATAATTTAGAAAAATACATGTTCTCATATTGTATGAGAATTTGTGAAGGATGGAGATGCTAGGCATCCGAATCTCCCAAAAGGTTTCAGGAACTAACATTATACTCGCGATTTTTCCTTACAGGCTATAGTAGCTTGATCATGAAAGTTGTCATGATAAGGATGAATAGAAGATGTAAGTAAAATGTTTACTACACTAATAGATTACTAAAGAATGGATTTTTGAAAGAACACCAAACATTTTATGATGGTGATCCACTTCAAAGTGCAAGTCCAAAGGTATTAGTATTTGACTATATACACTTTGTACTATGTGTCATGTGAATGACACCACTATTGATGTTGATAGATTCTTTTAAAATAAAAAGGAATTACTGAAATAGAATCTATAAAATATTTGGCAGAAAATAAAAGGTTGGAGATGTCCAACTTAGGTATATAGAAGATATACATGTTATGGCTAAATTCTTTGCTTGTTAAACAATGTGGTTCTTAGGTATTGGATACCGAATTGGTTGGTATGAAGTGTCATATAGGACAATTCAATTCATGAACTGCAATGGCCTAAGTAACTAGCAAGATAATAAGTGATGATGTTCATCGAAAACAAATAAAGTGTTATTGTGTTTTTCGTTGACGTCAAACCTAGCCTTCAAGATTTGTTTTAAATAATTGTTATTTTGTTCCGGTATTATGAGAACAATGGTTGTTCACATAATTACCGTATTCCATAAAGGATGGATGAACTTTTACAAGTCTAGTTGGAGAAATCACATCCATAAACACTATTGCTAAAATGTCGCAAGACAAATGATTGAAAGATCACTTATGAAGTGACATCGCTGTTTAAATTATATTGAAAAGAAAACATGAAGAAACTCCATGTTGATGGATTTTTGGAGTCTTTGATTTTGATCAATTGACGCTTGTGAGACTTTTCTCGAGATAATTGAAACACCGTCCATAGGCCAAAGAGGAACATATGACTAAATTATTAGATATTATACATATTGATGTATATAGTCCATTATATGTAGCCATATGCAATGGATCTTTTTGCTTCATATGCTTTCTCTAGAAATTTAAGTGAATATATCTATATATTTACTTAATAAGGAAGAAGTATGAAACATTTGAAAATTGTTCAAAGACTTTCAAGATGAAGTGGAAAATCATTGTAACAAAAAAATAAAGAGTTTATGATTTGATCATAAAGGAAGATATTTGAGTTACATGTTTAGCAAAACACCTCAGATTTGTGGAATTGTTCCATGATTTGTGTTTCCCGATAAACCATAGGAGTATGGCATATTCGAGAGATGAAATCAAACCATGTTTGACATGGTAAGATCAAAGGTGTCATTTATAAAACTTCCATTATGTTTTAATGATTGAAGCTTTAGAGACTACCGCTTTTACACTGAAAAGAGCACCATCATGATCCGTTGAAATGACACCATATAAGTTATGGTTTGGGATAAAACCTGAATTGTATTTTCTTAAATTTTGGTATGCTATGCATAAGTAAAATTTTTACAACCAAAGTCGGATAAGCACGTCTTTGTAGGTTACCGAAAGAATTTGTTGGGAATTTCTCCATAACACCAAGGACAAAAGAGTTTGTCGCTTGGAACGTCAAGTTTCTTGAGAAGGATTTTTTTGTGAAAAGTTAAGTGGGAGGACAATAGAACTTTAATAAGGTTGTTGAACCTTAGCTATATGTGCTAAGTAGCGCAGCGCCAGAAAGTGTCCCGGTGGCGGCCACAATGCTCATGGATCCCGTGATTACAAAGGTTGTGATCTCGGAGATTAGAGTTCCTATTGAACTGTGTGGGTCGGTAAGAATCAAATAGTGAGATTTGATAAACAAGTCGTTATTCTTTTGACAATGATGAACCGACTACATGCAAAGAAGCGATGATGGCCCCTGACTCCATAAAATGACTAGAAGTCATAGAATCCGTGATAGTATCCATACACGAGAAATCAAGTTTCTGAACTTGGAAGACCCTCCGGAAAGGCGTGAAGCCTATCGGTCGTGTTTGGATCTATAAAGAAATAGACATGGATGTTTAACATCTATGAAATAGTCGACATGTCGAAAAGAAGTTTACGACAATGTTCAAGGAGTTGACTATGACAAGATTTGATCTTTCATAGCGATATTTAGTATTGACGGATCAATATAGCAACCACTACATATAATTTGATGTATGGTAGTTGAACAAACAAAAAAATGTTCTTCTAATAGAATGGTTACCTAGGACATGTACAAGACACGGTCCGAAGGGTTTTGTTAATTCAAAGGGTGCTAAAAAGGGCATGCAAACTTCAATAGTTGAAGTGAGCATAGCGGAGTTGGAATCTTCACCATGATGAAAATGTTAAAGGAGTTTAAATTCATCAGAGATGATGAAGATGCTTGCATTTGCAAGAAATTAAGTGGGAGCGCTGAGACATATTTATAATACATTATGTAGAGAACATATTATTGATTGGAAATGATGTATCTTGTATTGACACAAGTTAAGAATTTCATTAAAGTAAGATTTCGATGAAAGACTTGGGCAAACTCGGAATATTTGGCATCAATATCTATATGGATAGATTGAGGCACTAATATGGTTGTGCCAGACATACATATATGAGATATTGAAAGGGTTCAATATGGAAACAACAAGAAAGGTTCTTGCTGCATGGAAATGATTGTATCAAGATTCAAGTGTTTCAACACTTGGTGAGTAAAATCACATAAATATTTTGATCGATTATACCATGATATGTATATATCCAGAATGTCCTATGCTCTAAATGTTATGAGCACATACCAGAATGATTCATAAGATGATCATTGCACAGTAGTAAAGATATTCTTATGAGCTTTGGAAGAACTAAGAATGTAAGGAATGGAATAAAAGCGAGAATATAATGATGTGGATAGGACAAAATAGATGTGGAGTGTAAACTAAATGAAAATAGCATGCAGGATATTGAGAAACTGATGGCTCTGAAATATAGCCATCTACATCCACATTTAAACTAGACATTATTCATATTTTTGATGAAATATCTCTCTAAACCCTGCCACTAATGCCTAATGATCAAAGGGGTATGCAATCCTTTCTTTCTATTTTCCCTGTGCAGATAATGACGTTTGATGATGGGAATCACTACATTAAAATCAAAGATACGAGATTTCCAACAACTCTAAGAAACCAGGAGTCGTGAAGTGGAGATAGACGCTTTAACGACCAACTATACGACGGGAATAAAATTCCGACTGTATACTTCCGGTCATATAGTTGCCATCGACACTGCTAGGTCAAACAGAACAACTTTCGTGAAGGGGCCCCTTTATAAAGAGGCCTCGGGCGATCATAAAAGAGAGCTCTTCCCGATCATCATCCACCCCCAGATCTCCATCCACAACACTGAAGAGCTGCTGGAGGAATTGACTTAGATCTAATCTCCAAACCCTTCTCCGCCACCATAGTCATATTCCACCACTTGTAATAGTAGATCTCTTCTTCGATTGGCGACATTGTAAGACTATTTGCTATCAATCTCATGATTTGCACTACAATGTTTATGATATTTGATCTCATCTCTATGTGTCAGTAATTCTCCTTGGGCTAAGGGATTCGGCCTAGCCATGTAGCTTTTATGCATGTTATTTATCATAGATGGGATCATGTATTAGTTTTTATGACATGATGATTATTGTATCCTCTCTTGCCTCAATCTAAGGTCTTGTCAGGTACCCAAGACCCCGAGGATTGAGCTAGGTATAGGGAGTATGAGTAATGACTAATCTGCAGGTTGGGAACCCCAGTGACAGAAGGGGTAGTATGGATGTATGTGCGGGATTTACTTGGGATCCATGGTGACATCACTATGCATATCATTAGTTCTCTTTCTTCTATGGATGAGACTAGTAGGTCATTGCTATAAGCGGTTGTGGAGGCAATAGCAATTATGGATGCACTGCCCACATATAATTTATCTTGCTCTAACAATTACCTACATACTTTATTTTTATCTTTTATTCCCATCAGATGTTTTGCACAGCTACAAGTGAAACCGTACACCCTAGGCCCCCTCTCTCCATCATCGACAACAACAAAAGATGCAAAATCTTGGTCCGATAAAAACACAAAAGGAATTCTAAAACTCCCGAAGGTCTGTTAAAGTAAGTTCACTACACTTTCTGCTTCCCGAGGATTCACTAAACCTAGGTTACTAGGGAAAAAGAGCTATACTACATCCGTAATCCGGATCGAAGGTATCAGCAACATTCTAACGATTTCATATCTTTGGAGTACCAAAAATAGCAAACGGGCAAGAGAAATTACCGCTGCGTGGCGAGGACGAGTGGGATGGGAAAGAGGGCGGTGGGGGCGGCGGCTCGGCATTTCAGGGTCAGCAACAAGTGATTTAGTGAAGCGCCCCGAAGGGTAGACAACGGTGTTGGTCAAGCAGATCCGGTGCAGCGAAGGATTCGGTGAAATAGTTCCGGTGAGGAAGAGAGCACCGACAGTGAAGCATCTAGAGGAAGGTCGAGGTTGGTCGGGTGTGGGTGGGGAAGAGGCAATGGGGGGATATAGGTGGGATGCCGCACATTTACCGCCTATACCCCTCTATTATTGCGGTACTCCTCCGGTCCTTGTTTCTGGACCAGGGATAGAAGAGGAATTTTGCATTTGCAAAAAGCGGGGCGGGATATTTGAATAGATGTGTGGAATGCTTTGGCACTCTACGGAAATTTTGAGGTTGAAGCTTCCAACATACGCTACTCCGACACGGCCGCTCAAACGTGTTGGCCCCGTCTAGACCCACATGCTAGCGATAGTATGCTTACCAACATTAAATGAGTTTCCACACATTTGCCGAAATTGATAAACATTATATTTTGAAGGCTTTCATGCAAGATGACCAAGGCCACGGCCATATCTCTGCTATAGTTTATCGCTGCATCTTGGCATCACAAAACAAGATTCTAGATTTGATGGTGCCCAACTTTCATGAATTTCCAAACTTCCTAGCTAAATCTATGCAATAAAATGACTTTTTGACAATCTAAAGTAAGTATGTGTAATTTCGAACTACAAAGTGTGTGATATAACTTGCTCTTGACATTTTAAAAATAATTCAAAGGTAACAAGTAGTCAAATATTGGAGAACCACCGAGAGTTTCGCAAGATTCAACTTTTTGATATGAATGGTAATGACACCAAATTTCGGCCATTTTTTAAATATACAAAGAAACAAAATATAAAACAAAATAGAACTATTGTTTTCTCCCTTGGTGTCTCACTATGTGCACTAACTAGTTTCCATGGAAAAATATAATCTTAATATTTGATAACTTTTGAAAAATAATTCTATCACGATATATGGAGTACCATGTGTGAATATGCATGGCTTTCAAACCAGATGACCAAGGCCATGGCCATATATTTTCTATGGTTTATAATAACTTGTCCATATTTGGTAGTTGGTGCGTATTGGCATTTAAATATTATATACAAAGGAAGCTTCCAAATTCGAAGCTATTTCAATTTTGTAAGGCACAACAATGGCTTTTGTCATTAAGAAAGTACAAAATATGGCTCAAAATCCCACTGCCCCAGTTTCACAGAAAGTATATATAACCTAGGCTTAAGTTTAGGGTTCAGGGTTTATTTTGGGTTGAGGGTTTAGGGGTTCATGGTTTAGGGTTTAGGCTTTTAGGTTTTAGGGGTTTAGGGTTCATGATTTAGGGTTTAGGGTTGTTTCAAGGTTTTAGGGCTTATGATTGTTTAGGTTTTAGGGTTTAGGGAATTTTCAATAATAATGTTCAAGATTTATGTATATGTTTTATATTCATGGAATAGAATAGCGTTATCGCAATTTAATGGAAGTATCTCAAATTTTGATCTATATGTGCATTATACCTGCTTGGTAAGGGTTTAGGGTCATAGGGTTCGGAGGTTAGGGTTCTAGGGTTAGGAGGTGATACGTTGCTAACGTATCTAAATTTTTTATGTTCCATGCTTGGTTTTTATCTACTTTCTTATGTTTTGTCCACACTTTGGAGTTCTTTTACACACTTTCTGGGACTAACCTATTAACAAGATGCCACAGTGCCAGTTGCCTGTTTTCTGCTGTTTTTGGTTCCTGGAAGTCAGAAAATGAATATTCTCGATATTGGATGGGACAAAAGCCAAAGTTGATATTTTACTAGAAGACTCGCGGAGCCAGAAGACGAGACGGAGAGGGGCCATAGGGCGGCCACACCATGTGGTGGTGTGGGTCCACCCTGGTCGCGCCACCAGGTGGTGTGGCCCCCTGGCCGCCCACCGACCTTGCCTCTTCGCCTATAAGATGCCTCCCGATGCAAAAACCCTAAAGCGTCAAGCCTCTAGCCACGAAAAGTTCTGCAGCGCCGCCGCCACCAAAGGGGAGATTCGAGGGACAGAAAGTCTCTGTTCCGGCACCTTACCTAGACAGGGAAGTGCCCCCGGAGCCATCTCTATCGATCTCCACCACCATCTCCATCGCCATTGCTGATTCCCATGATGAGGAGGGATTAGTTCTTCCTCGAGGCTAAGGGTTCTACCGGTAGCTATGTGTTCATCTCTCTCTCTATGCATGATCATATTGTGATCATGAGCTTTGTAATCAAGTAGATCTACCTTGCTATGCAAGTGCTTTAATAGATCTATGCTCTCCCCATGTGTGTGAAGTTGATAGTGTGCACACCATGGTGGCACTTAGGCTAGAGATTACAAATACTTGTCATGAGTTATATTTGGAGTCAGATGTCTTTATGAAATTGTGGTGTTTGTTGGAGCCATCTAGTGCTCAAGGTGACAGTGTGGGTTATCTAGATGTGGAAAGTGAACTTTGAGGAGTGCTATTATAGCCCTACCAATGATTAGAGTGTCCAACCGGAGAGTAGTTAAGAGTAGTATCATAAAGATAAGATATTTATATGAGAGTGTTCACTAGTGAAAGTATGATCCCTAGGCCTTGTTTCTAAGCATTGATACACCGTTTGCAATTAGATATGTTACATGTTTGCTTGCTTCCATCTTTATTTCAGTTTATCTTTAGTATTTTCCCACGTCAACCACACGCTAGCAAGCTATTTTCTGGCACCGTTACCACTTATAATTATCTATACCACTTGTATTTCACTATCTATACCACTTAATGTGCCTTGGAAGGATCATGCGTTGTTTTAGCATATTAAAGCATAGTATTGTGGTATTCTCCTTTGATGCTTTATTTGGGTTGACTTGGCACATGCTCACACCATGTTATGACTATCCCAAGTCACCATAGCCTTTATGATCCTTTAGTTTTCAACTTGTAGTATCACTTTATGCTTTGATCAATGATGTTTTGTCGCTCTGCATGATTATGACCATTATTCTCTCTTAGTTTATCGCTCCCAGTCTTTTGCTAGCCTCCACAACCAAGTATGAGTTCTACTCATGCATCCAACTCCTAGAACCAAGTTATTCCAAAGAGTCCACCATACCTACCTACTAGCTTATGCTATTCCAAGTATATTCATGTTTTTATCTACCTTCCAAATTAGACTTGTTATGTGAAAATTAGTGATTAAAGCTCTCACGAACTTGATGGCACACTTTACTTTCCTTGCATTTAATAAACTTGAACCATTGGGTCCTTCTTTGTTGCGTATATGCTTGCGCTTTATAAGTTGAAATTAGCAGAACCATGTATCATGGGGAACGCTTTCAAAATTGCACTTGTACTTTGTACCCCATTGATATCATGTTCTTTTGCTTATGGATCCCGGCGGTGTGAAATAAAACTGGAACTTGTAAGATCATGGAGTTTGTATGTGTGTTAGAGAAACGCTTGGGCCACTAGCCCAAGCCATGCTTAATCATGGTGGAAACTTGCAGCATCACCATAATGAGCACTCTATGAAGCATCCTCAATAAAAACCTATGCAAATAGCAAATAAAAACATCGTTGAGATGCTCATTGTCTGCTTGCCTTGTCATTTTGATTATGGGATAGCTCTTGTATCATGTGCAAGGGGTACCCCGTTGGCGGTTCTTTATGATACATATGTACTTACAATGACAAGAGCTTACTCGTGACTAAAGTTGACTAGGATGAGGTTCGGTCTTCGTAAGTAAGGGGCATGAGATTCCGGCTTATAACTTGTCAAGCATATTCTCTTAGTTGTGTCACTTTAACCTTAATCACCTTAAAGATGCTTATGATAGGGGAAATAAGAGCTGAAAGCTAACAAGTACCATAATTTTTGGAAGCTCTTTATGAGACTTGAATCCCTACTTCCTTCTATAAATTCCTTTCTTTTACTTTTATGTTTAGTCTCCACCTTCTATCTTTATGCACCTACTTTGAGAGCATAGTGGCCATTCTTAGTTCTATGTGCATTGTCCCAAGACTAGTTGATTAATGCATAACTTTGATATTGCTTGTTTTAAAATATTTGTATCTAGTCACTCTTATGAACTTTGAAGGTGTCATATGCATTTATGTTTGCTACTCTATGAGGGACAAGCTGAATGCCATTATGCTATGGTTTCTTTATGTGAAACAAACAAACATCTTGCAAAGTGTTGTTATTCATGAATCTTTTGTTTGTGCCTTTTCATGTTGCAACATAGTTTCTTTGTCTTATTGCTAGAACTTTGTCTTTCATGTTATGATTGAAGTACTATGATCCCAGCTTTGAATGTTTTGCAAATACTTTGATCAAGTTTATGATGGTGCATGTCACCTAAAAAATTATTCTTTCTTTTTATCACTTACGTACTCCAGGACGAGCAGGAGTTAAGATTGGGGATGTTGATACGTTGCTAATGTATCTCTAATTTTTGATGTTCCATGCTTGGTTTTTATCTACTTTCTTATGTTTTGTCCACACTTTGGAGTACTTTTACACACTTTCTGGGACTAACCTATTAACAAGATGCCATAGTGCCAGTTGCCTGTTTTCTGTTGTTTTTGGTTCCAGGAAGTCAGAAAATGAATATTCTCGGAATTGGACGGGACAAAATCCAAAGTTGATATTTTACCGGAAGACTCGCGGAGCCAGAAGACGAGACGGAGAGGGGCCACATGGCGGCCACAACATGTGGTGGCACGAGTCCGCCCTGGCTGTGGCACCAGGTGGTGTAGGCCCCCAGGCCGCCCACCGACCTTGCCTCTTCGTCTATAAGATGCCTCCCGATGCAAAAACCCTAAAGCATCAAGCCTCCAGCCACGAAAAGTTCCGCAGCGCCGCCGCCACCAAAGGGGAGATTCGGGGGATAGAAAGTCTCTGTTCCGGCACCCTGCCAGGATGGGGAAGTGCCCCCAGAGCCATCTCCATCGATCTCCACCACCATCTCCATCGCTATTGCTGATTCCCATGATGAGGAGGGATTAGTTCTTCCTCGAGGCTAAGGGTTCTACCGGTAGCTATGTGTTCATCTCTCTCTCTATGCATGATCATATTGTGATCATGAGCTTTTTAATCAAGTAGATCTACCTTGCTACGCAAGTGCTTTAATAGATCTATGCTCTCCCCATGTGTGTGAAGTTGACAGTGTGCACACCACGGTGGCACTTAGGCTAGAGATTACAAATACTTGTCATGAGTTATATTTGGAGTCAGATGTCTTTATGAAATTGTGGTGTTTGTTGGAGCCATCTAGTGCTCAAGGTGATAGTGTGGGTTATCTAGATGTGGAAAGTGAACTTTGAGGAGTGCTATTATAACCCTACCAATGATTAGAGTGTCCAACCGGAGAGTAGTTAAGAGTAGTATCATAAAGAGAAGATATTTATATGAGAGTGTTCACTAGTGAAAGTATGATCCCTAGGCCTTGTTTCTAAGCATTGATACACCGTTTGCAATTAGATATGTTACATGTTTGCTTGCTTCCATCTTTATTTCAGTTTATCTTTAGTATTTTCCCACGTCAACCACACGCCAGCAAGCTATTTTCTGGCACCGTTACCACTTATAATTATCTATACCACTTGTATTTCACTATCTCTTCGCCGAACTAGTGCACCTATACACCTGACAAGTGTATTGGGTGTGTTGGGGACACAAGAGACTTCTTGTACCTTGATTGTAGGATTGCTTGAGAGGGAATACCTTTGACCATTTTCTCCCTGAGTTCGATAAACCTTGGGTGATCCACTTAAGGGAAAACTTGTTGTTGTTCTACAAACCTCTACACTTGAAGGCCCAACAACTGTCTACAAGAATAGAAGTGCGTAGACATCAGGAGGTTAGGGTTTAGGGTTAAGGGTTTTTTATTTTCAATAATGTTCAAGTTTTATGCTTATATTCATGGAATAGAATGGTGTTTCCGCAATTTAATGAAAGTATCTCAAATTTTGATATATAAGTGCACGGTACATGCTTGGTTTAGGGTTTATGGGTCCAGGATTTAGGGTTTTATGGTTTATGGGTTGTTTACGGTTTAGGGTTTAGAGAATTTTCAATAATTCTCAAAGATTTATGCTTATATGTATAAGTCGAATAGAATGGTTTTACCTGATTTAATGAAAGTATCTCAAATTTTGATCTATAATTGCATGATACCTGCTTGGTTAGTGTTTATGGGTTGAGGGTTTGGGGTTTTAGGGTTTTTTAGAGTTTAAGTTTTAGGGGTTGTTTAGGGTTTAGGGAATTTTCAATAAGGCTCAAAATTTATGCTTATATTCGTCTAATAGAATGGCATTGCCAATTAAACTGAAGTATATCAAATTTTGATCTATAAGTGCATGCTACGTTCTTGGTAAGGGTTTAGGGTTTCAGGAATTTTCATTAATATTCAAGCTTTCTGCTTATATTCGTGGAATAGAATGGCGTTACATCAATTTATTGAAAGTATATCAATTTTGATCAATAAGTGCATGATACCTTCTTTGTTAGGGTTTATGGGTCGAGAGTTTAGAGTTTTACGGTTTAGTTTATGGGTTGTTCAGGGTTTACGGTTTAGCAAATTTTCAATAATGCTCAAGATTTATGCTTATATTCGTCGAATAGAATGGCATTAGATGATTTAATGGAAGTATCTTAAATTTTGATCAATGAGTTCATCACACCTACTTGGTTAGGGTTTATGGCCGAGGGTTTAGGGCTTTAGGGTTTAGGTTTTTGGGGTTTGTCGTTGTATTGGGAATGGCAGTACCTAAACAGGTTAGATAGAGGTGTGGGGACTAGCAGGGAAGCTATCGACGGCGTCCGCAGGCGGGATTGGATACAAGCGAGCGTAGCTGGATGCAGGAAGTACCTAGGTTCGGAGCCCTCGTGGTGAGGTAAAACTCCTACTCCTACCGGATCTGACTATGGGGATATACGAACTACAAGTGCTCCTTGAGCTATATTCTCTAGCTATTGCCTTAAATGCACTGAGACCAACCCTTTCTACTGAGGCCTTGCATCTCCTTATATAGGCAGAGAGGCAACGGTCTCACTGGCCAGTCCGACTGGCGGGCCCCACAGGCGGGTCCCAGTCGGCTGGTCATCCACAGTGTCCGGTATGGTACGTCGCATCAGAGTACGAGCGGTATGGCTGTCATAGGCACAGTGGACGCCGTGCAAGCATGTCGTCAGCACCAGACCACTGTTCCCGTGTCATCCCCGCAAAGTCTTCGGTATGGCCGAGTAATGGTCGGTCTTGTTGTCGTGCAGGGTGTACCGTGCACTGATACGCACGTCATCCTGTCTCCTTGATTGGTTTCGGCTACGGCGACGTAGCCGGCTGCTTCTTGTCGATCTGGCTACCGCGCGGTAGCCGGTCTGGCATGCTTTGTCCGGCTGCCTCTGGCCAGCTGGACACCGTCCGACTGTCTTTGTTTCTTATCCGGTTGGGGTATCTGGGGATCATCCCCCCGACACTAGCCCCCGAGCGCGTGTGGATTCCGCCCTTAGGAGAAATGTGCGCGCGCTCCCTCCTGATTTTCAATTTGTGTCCGGCTATGCCTGGTGCTTGCGCTACCCGTGACGTCAGCGCTGACGCCGGCCACGCGCGCACGCGCCATCATTGCACTGCGGCGGGCAGCCTAACGTCCCGTTGCACGTCGCCTCGGGAAGCTGCTGCCCGGCGCTTCGGTTCTCGCTCTAGGATCTTCTGCGCATCCCGCTTCGGCACACGGGATCTAGGCGGCGATTGGGGTGAGGGTCGCCCGGATGCGCGCCACGTGGCGCCATTGACGGTTGCGCTTCCGGCCCTTTAAAGGGACGCCGCGGGTGAGGCAGTTCCCTTCCTTTGCTCCCCCGCTGCCAGTTGCCCCTTCCCTTCCGTGCATCTGCCTTCTGTGCTCCCTCTTTCCTTTGTTGTAGCCCGCTGCGCCGCCCGCTTGTCGTCTTCGACGTTACGGGCCAACGCCACTCCTCCGTCGCCGCTTCCCCCTGCTAGCCGGAGATGGCAGCAGACCGCGGGGCTTGGTGCGGCTCCTCCGTCATCGAGAACCAGATGCAAAAGTACCGCGCCACCCACGTTCTCCCGTCGGAGGAGGAGGTGGAGGTGCGGCTGGCACCGGCGGGAGAGGTATCCCCGCACCCCGTGGAGGGAGAGCGGGTTATTTTTCTCTCGTACCTCTCGCGCGGGTTCACGCTGCCGGTGAATGCCTTCTTCCTCACTTTCATGGCGTTCTTCGACCTCCGCCTCCACCACCTCGGCGCCAACGCCATCGAAACGCTGGTGCATTTTGTGGCGTTCTGCGAGAGCTACCTCGGGATCCAGCCGGATCTCGGGCTCTTCTACCGGCTCTTCCGAATCCGGCCACAGGTGCAGTTCACGCAAGGGCCGGTAGTCGTCTGCGGCGGTGCCTCCATCTACTCCCGCTCGCAGACCGGCTACCCCAAGTTTCTTCTGCACGACACGGTACGGTTGTGGCAGCAGTCGTACTTCTATGTCAAGAACCTCACCAACGTCGCCCGGATCCACCTTCCGGCCTTCCAGGATGTCGAGTCTAGCCGACTGCATTGGGACTTGAAGATCCACGACGACAAGGCGGAGTCGGATGCGATGCTGAAAC
This sequence comes from Avena eriantha, assembly GCA_910589775.1. Classification (NCBI taxonomy): domain Eukaryota; kingdom Viridiplantae; phylum Streptophyta; class Magnoliopsida; order Poales; family Poaceae; genus Avena; species Avena eriantha. The sequence goes on from OU342743.1 coordinate 578,452,815, forward strand.
ACATGCGCTCCCTCGTCCACTGCCGGCTGACCGGCCTGGATGTCACCCTCAGCTGGATGTCCCGGCTGATGATGTTGTTGCAGCAGCGAGCGCACAAGATGTGCTTCTACTCCGGCCGGCTGGACCCGACCCAGCTATCGCGCCGTGATCCCTGCTACCACAACCTGAAGGAGTGGGTGTGGACGATCACCAAGGAGCGGCTGCCGGAGGGCTGGAAGTTCAGTCTGGCGCCCTACAGCCGGGAGAACCGCGCGCCCCAGGTAGGTACCTCTAGCCGGATTTTTTTCTTTTGCATTTCTTGCCCTTCTTTCTTGTTTTATTCGACTGATCTCTTGTACTCGGCAGATGTTCCCCTGCATCCTTCGCGAGGAGGGTGAGGCTCCCCGCGAGGAGTTCACGCCTGACTTGCCCGAGCCACGTGCTCGGCGGTCTGGAGAGGAGTCGGACGGGGACGGGGACAGGGACGCCTTCCCTAGCAGGAACGACGAGCCGGCTGCCGACCCTCACCCGGAGGTTGACGAGGAGGAGGAGCCACGCCGACCACCGATCCAGCGCCGCACCCTGCGATGGACGGCGAAGCTGGCGGGAGCGGCTCCAGCCGTTTTGGCTCCCGCCGACCTGCCACGGAGGAGCTGACCCCCAAGAGGAGCCGGACCAGCGCCTTGCCGCCGAGCCGCCTTGGCCGGAAGAAGGTGCCGCCTCCAGTTGTGCCGGGATATGTCTGTCCTCCTCTTCCTTCATCGTCTTTTGCCTGTTCCTTTTCCTGCCTTTCTGTATTTGGCTAATTTGCCTTTCTTTCTTCCCGCTCTTCTTCTGTCTTCTTAGCGCGCTGGTTTCCTTTGGAGCCGCGAGCCCGGCTCGAGTGCTAACCGAATCGCCGCCCTAGGCTCCGATTGTGTCAGCCAGCGCCCCTCCTTCTTCCGAGGTGCCGCATCCGCCTCCCCCTCAAGCTAAATTGGCTACCTCAGCCGGAGCGGAGGGTCCGCAGCCGGTCGTGGTGGCCCAGCCGGAGGCGGATCCTCAGCTGGGTGGCTCTTCCACGGGTGCGAGGGGGGCGCTACCGGCAAGGAGCTCATAGTTGTCGGTGACGACAACTCCGACGAGGAGCCGGGGGAGGAGTGGAGGACCGCGGTGGTTACCGCGAAGGAGTCTTTGGCTGTCAACGCCATAGATGACGACGCTTCCTCCGCTGCCTCGCTGACGGACCTTGCCGCCACCCTCGAACTGGCGGTGAAGGAGATCCGACTGCTGGAGGCCGCAGCCGGCGGGAACCGGTCCCTGGAGCAGAAGCTCGCTGCTGCCAACGGGACTTCCTAGAGTAAGTTTGCTTCATCTGGTTTCTCTCTTTTTTTTGCTGATAGCTGGTTTTATCGCAGCCATCCTCGTGTGCGCTCAGCGCGAGATCGATCGCTTGAAGAGAGCGAACGATCAGCTGAGCAAGTCCAACTCTACTCTGCGGCTGCAGAACAAGGATTGGCACGTGAGGGTAGACGGCCTGGAGGCCACTGTCAAGGAGCGCGACGCCTCGCTCGCCAGCCGGACCGAGGCATTCAATCTTCTTGAGGCCCAGAACAAGGACCAAGAGAAGGAAATAAAACAGTTGGCGACGAAGGAGAAGGCTTTGGTGGAGGAGCTGATGCAGGTTGGCCACACAGCTAAGGGTAAGTTCCTCTTCTCCGCCTTCTTTTCTTTCTGGATCCCGTAGCCGGATCTGACTCTCTTTTCTGACAGTGTTTTATCTCCGCATAGACCTGCTGGCGTACAACCGGCTGCAGGAGAACTGGCCAGGTGCGCAGCCCACGGCTCAGGAGCTCGTCGTCCTTCTTGGCGAAGAAGCGGCCAAGCTTTGTCAAGCGGCACGAGACGTCTTCTCCTTTCTGTGGCCGGATTCCCCGGTTCTAGAGACGATGGCGCAGCTGGCTGCGTAGGTGGGGGAGGTGCCGGCTGCGGTGGACCGGCTGAGGGACTTGGCGGTGCGAGCCGGAGCGGAGATGGCTCTGGCCCTCATGCTCTCCTGGTACAAGGACGCCCGTGTCGAGAATATCAACGGAGGCTTCCGTGCCGGCGCCGATCTTGCCGCCATTCGCCAGGCCCATCCGGAGCTCCGGGGATCCGCCATCAAGATCGCCGACTACGTGGACCCCGACGAGGTGCTCACCGACTCGGAGTCTGTCGGCACTCCTGATGTGGAAGGCTCGACGCAGCCGCCTGCGGGCGCCGGAACCAGATCGAGCGCCACACCTCCTCCTCCGCCTGAAGCTTCTATCGGGCAAGATGCTCCTCAAGGCAAGGGTCTTGCCGCTTAGCCACTGCCCCGGGATGCCGGGTGTATTTGTCTTACTTTAGTTCTGTTTGAAACTTGTCTATTTGTATCGGCTGTCTCTGACACCAGGTAAACATATGGGAGCCTTGCCTCCTTTTTCCTTTGCCTGTTAATATTCGGCTTACTTCATCCGGTTGCACACCTTTAGCCGGAGGAACTGCACCTCCAGTGGGGGCGCGCTAGCGCACCCACTGGGTGTAGCCCCCGAGATTCATAGTAGCTGGCATAGCCAGGTGCTTCGAATCTTCCTTCTTTTTCCCAAGTTTTCTAATTTTATCCGACTAGACTCGTCTCAGTCGGTTCCTTTCGCAGGCTGACCACCTTCAGCCAGGAAACTAACATTCCAGTGAGGGCACGCGACCGCACCCACTAGGTGTAGCCCCCGAGATTCGAAGTAGCTGGTGTAGCCAGGTGCTTCAAATCTTTCTTGCCTTCTCTTGCTCCTGCCCTTGCCCTCACCTGGGCTCCGAACGGCCGGCTAAACGCCCTTAGCCGGTCGGGAACTACAATATTCCACTGGGGGCGCGCGAGCGCACCCAGTGGGTGTAGTCCTCGAGATTCGGAGCGCTTGATATAGGCAAGGACTTCGAATCTTCTTCTCCTTTCCTTCCTGAATTATGACTCGAGGTAGTCGGACAAAAACATGCATACGCATACACATACATCCTCACAGGTTAATAGGTTAGTCTGCCAAATTGTAGCCGGAAAACAGACTTGTTTTTTTGGAAAACTAGCTTGTGCCTCTCTGGACACCTGGTCGCTTTCCCATGTGCTCTGCTGTTTTTGCTGCGTCCTTGCCAGGCAGCCGGGTTGCGGTCTGTAGCCGGAATCGAAGGGAGCTGATAGTACATTGTGCATGGTACTAACGGCTTAGTACCCGGATTGGTTTAAGCTAGTTGCAAGGCCAGGACGCCCGGTCTGTCGTGTCTCCTCCCCGTTTTTCATGTGGGATGCCTCGGGCTTTTGCTCTTGCTAGCCGGACAGCCGGGTTGCGGTCTGTAGCTGAGACGAAGAGTGGGTCTCTGACATCGTCACACACTACTAAGTCGGTTCGTTGACTTAGCAGGCCGGGCCAGCCGGCAAGCCCCCGGGTAGGGGTTGACGGAGCCGGAAAACGTAACCGGAAAAACAGGTGTAAACACATTTCTAGCAAGGAGCCCCCGAGCATCTCGTAGGGGTCCGCATTTTCATTCATAGGGTTTGCGGGATACATACACTGTATGGTGACTAGGTGTAAAACAGGTGCGAACACATTTCTAGGAAGGAGCCCTCGAGCAAGGCCGCGTTCCAGGGACGCTCGGTTTCCTCATCTGATTTGTCCATCTTGTTCTTGCGCGGCTACTGCGCGTCGATGAGGTAGTAGGAGTCGTTGGGAAGCGCCCAGCTGATGATGAAGGGGCCCTCCTAAGGTGGCGATAGCTTGTGCATGCCCTTCGTGTCTTGCACCAGCCGGAGAACCAGGTCACCCTCGCGGAGCGCGACTGGGCGGATCCGGCCCGAATGGTAGCGACATAGTTATTGCTGGTACAGGGCTGACCTAGACAGAGCCAACTCACGGGCCTCCTCCAGGAGGTCCACTCCGTCCTCCCGCGCCTCCTGGTTGGCCTTTTCGTCATATAGGAGCTTGCGCGGTGAGTCGAACTCGATGTTTGCAGAGAGGACGGCTTCCGATCCATAGACCAGGAAGAACGGGGTGAAGCCGGTTGATCTATTCAGCGTGGTGCGGAGGCTCCATAGCACAGCTGGAAGCTCCTCGATCCAGCATCCGGGTGACCGCTCCAACGGCTCGATGAGACGCGGCTTGATACCGGCTAGTACCAAGTTGTTTGCTCTTTTGACTTGAGCGTTGGACTGCGGGTGCGCGACGGAGGCGAGGTCTAGCCGAATGCCCTTGTTGCTGCAGAATCGAGAAAAGGCCCCCTTGGCGAAGTTCGTGCCGTTGTCGGTGATGATGCTGTTGGGGTAGCCGAAGCGGTTGATGATGTCGGTGAAGAAGGTGACGACCGTCGCCCCGTCCAGTTTCCGGATAGGCTTAGCCTCGATCCACTTCGTGAATTTTTCCACCGCCACCAGCAGATGGGTCATGCCCGCGCGTGCTCGCTTGAAGGGACCGACCATGTCAAGGCCCCAAACCACGAAGGGCCAGGTGATTGGTATGGTCTTGAGTACCGACGTTGGCATGTGCCTGAGCTGCCCGAAGCGCTGGCACCCATTGCACGCGCGGACAAGCTGCTCAGCGTCCTCGAGGGCGGTGGGCCAATAGAAACCATGGCGAAACGCCTTGGCGACTATCGCCCTTGACAAAGCGTGATGCCCGCACTCGCCCTAGTGGATGTCCTTGAGAAGCCGGTAACCAGTGTCCGCATCGACACACCTTTGGAAAATGCCCGATATGCTGCGCTTGTACAATTCACCGTTGATGATGGTGTACGTGTGCGCGCGGTGCCGGATTTTCCTGGCTTCCACCTCATCATTCGGAAGTTCTCCGTTGGCGATGTAGTTCATGAAGGGTTGTGCCCAGGATGGCACTTCCCGAATGACGAGGATGCTCCTGCTCTCCGGTTGACGGATGTCGGGGGGTCGTCTGGATAGCGTGTCCGGGATAGTAGCCCTCGAGCCGTTTGGTGATCCGGTAGCCCCCGGGTCTTGCGAACCGGAGGGTATTGCCTTGCCGGAGTTGGTGCGGGTCTTCTTCTTTGGCGGCTCTACCGGCTCCGCTTCTTCTGCTCCGTTGGCCGGAGCACTTCTTGCCCAGATGATGGAGTCTAAATCTGGCGACGGGTTGATGGAGGGCTTGCGCAGGTGTTCCAAGGAAACCCCTGGTGGGATCGCCTGCCTGGTGGATCCGATTCGGGCGATCGAATCGGCTGCCTCGTTGTTGGCACGGGGGACGTGATGGAATTCGCATCCGTCGAAGGAGGCACTGAGCTTCTGGATGTGGAACCGGTAGAGGGCCATGTTTGCATCGCTGGTGTCCCACTCTCCGGATACTTGCTGCACCACCAGATCCGAATCACCGAAGCAAAGGATCCGGTTGACACCGATCTCTTTGGCTAGCCGGAGTCCGTGCGCCAGTGCCTCGTATTCGGCTACGTTGTTGGAGGCCTTGAAGTGGATCTGCAGCACGTACTCTAGCCGGTCTCCCTTGGGTGAGGTAAGCACGATGCCAGCTTCCAAGCCCCCGAGCATCTTCGACCCGTCGAAGTGCATCTTCTAGTGGTCCGAATCCAGAACTGGTGGGAGATACTGGGTTTTAGCCCAGTCGACGAGGAATTCCGCCAATGCCTGTGACTTGATCGTGAGCCGAGGCTCGTACTGGATGGAGTAGGTGGCGACCTCGATGGCCCACTTGGCGACTCGGTCGGTAGCGTCCTTGTTGCCGATGATTTCCGAAAGGGGTGCTGTGCACATGACCTTAATCAGATGCTCCTGGAAGTAGTGCTTGAGCTTTTTGCATGCCAGGTATACGCCGTAGCATATCTTGTGGTAGTGGGGGTAGTTCTGCTTGGAGAGGGAGAGGACCTCGCTGAGGTAGTAGACGGGCCTCTGAACCGGCTGAGCCTTGCCTTCCTCGGGGCGCTCCACCACCAGGACGACGCTAACAACCCGGCTGATGGCTGCTATATAGAGCAACATCGGCTCCTTGCTAGCTGGCGTGCCTAGAACCGGTGCTGTGGATAGCATGCTCTTGAGGTCATGGAATGCAGTGTCGGCTTGCGAAGTCCAGGAGAACTTGTCTGTCTTCTTCATCAGCTGGTACAACGGGGGTGCCTTCTCCCCCAGCCGGCTGACGAAACGACTGAGGGAGGCCAGGCATCCGGTGAACTTTTGGACTCCAAGCAGGCTCCTGGGCGGCTGCATCCTCTCAATTGCCGCGATCTTCTCCGGATTTGCCTCGATGCCTCGCTGTGATACAAGGAAACCAAGGAGCTGACCGGATGGCACCCCGAAGACGCACTTCTCCAGGTTCAGCTTCATCTGGTACTGGCGGAGTTTGCCAAATGTCTCTCCTAGATTTTCGAGGAGGGTGCGCTTTTCCTTGGTCTTGATGACCACATCATCCACGTAAGCATGCACGTTTCAGCCTATCTGCGTGTGCAAGCACTTCTACATGCAGCGCTGATAGGTAGCACCTGCATTCTTTGGACCGAAAGGCATGGTTACGTAGCAGAAAGCCCCGTAGGGGGTGATAAATGATGTCTTAATCTGATCAGCCGGGTCTAGCCGGATCTGATCATAACCGGAATAGCAATCTAGAAAAGACAACAAATCACAGCCGGCCGTAGAACCGATGACTTGATCGATACAGGGCAAGGCGAAGGGGTCTTTCGGGCACGCCTTGTTCAGGCTGGTGTAGTCGATACACATGCGCCAGGTCTTGTTCTTCTTCAGCACCAGGACTGGGTTCGCCAACCAGTCTGAGTGGTACACTTCCATGATGAACCCAGCCACAAGGAGCCGGGTGATCTCGTCACCGATTATCTTCCTTTTCTCCTCTGCGAACCGGCGCAGTGGTTGCTTGACCGGTTTGGCATTCGGCCGCATGTGAAGTGAGTGCTCGGAGAACTCCCTCGGCACACCCGGCATGTCCTTGAGGGACCACGCAAAGATGTCCCAATTCTCAAGGAGGAATTCGACGAGCGCGCCTTCCTATTTGCTTTCCAAGCCGGCACCAATGGTGACGAACTTAGTCGGGTCGGAGGGGTCGAGCAGGATCCTCTTCGTCTCCTTTGCCGGCTGGAAAGCTCCTTCTCCAGCCGGTTTGCTGCTAGCCGGCATGTCCTACTAGGCCATGGCCACATTGCGCATGATCACGCGCTTCTCCTCGGCTATGATGAGGGCCTCTGCCAGTTTGGAACCGGCTGAGGCGCACTCTATCGACTACTTGAAGCAGCCGGCGACAGTGATCACGCCGTTGGGTCCCGGCATCTTCGTCTTGAGGTACGCGTAGTGGGGGATGGCCATGAACTTGGCGAGGGCGGGGCGCCCGAGGAGAGCATGATAGGATCTCGTTAGGTTTACCACCTCGAACCAGATCGGTTCGCGGCGGAAGTTCTCCTCGGTCCCGAAGATGATGTCCAGCTGGATTTTACTCAGCGGGGCACAAGCTGGCCCCGGCGGTCCGTGGAATGTTGTGGTAGTCGGGCGCAGGTCGCATTCGCGAATGCCCGGCTTCTCCAACGAGGACAGGTAGAGGAGGTTGAGGCTGCTGCCTCCGTCGATAAGGACGCGCGAGAATCGGCAGGTGCGCACGTTGGAGACGATGAGGGGGTCGAGCACCATGGCGTAGCCCCCGGGAGTCGGCAGATGCTCCGGCTGGTCTGCGCGGCTCTAGGTGATGGGCGTTTCGACCAGTTCAGGTACTGGGGGCCAGGAGAGATGATGGCGTTGACCTCCTTGGAGTGTCGCCTGCGGCTGTGCTTGTCTTCCAGCTCAGTCTCGAAGATGTGGTAGGCGGCGTGCGGCTGGGGTAGCCGTTGTTGTTGGTGCCGTTGTTGCCGCCGTTACCATCATTGTCGGCTCCCCTAGCCGGTGGTGGTGGTCCACCGGGAGGAGGCGGAGGGAGACGAGGCTGGTTACCCTGGTCCACAACCGTCATGAGCTCCGCCATGGTTTTCGGCTCGTCACACACTAGCCGGTGGCGAAGCATGGTGCCTTCTCGGCAACCCTCGATGAAGAAACTGATGGCCTGGCTCTCCAGGATGCCCTCGCAAGTGTTATGCAGCTTCGTCCACTTGGTGAGGTACTCGCGGTCAGTCTCGCGGTCACCCTAGACGCACAAGGCCAGGTCGTGTGGGCGCCCCGGACGCTTGTACATGCCATTGAAGTTGCGGACGAACACCTTCTCGATGTCTGGCCAGGCGTAGATGCTATTGGGTGCAAGGCTGTTGAGCCACATCCTTGCCAACCCGGTTAGCATGAGGGGGACGTAGCACATGGCAGTGCGCTTGTTCCCATGGGCGATGCCGACTACCGTAGCGAGTCGGTCAGCCAATCTTCCGGCTTCACACTGCTATCGTACTTAGGGGTGTCCCTGGTAAGGGAGAACTTATCCGGGAACGGCTCGTTCCGGATGCGGGGTCCTAAACAAACTGGGCCTGTAGAATCTTCTTCCTCCGTGACGCGCACTTGGGCGAGGAGCTCGATGCGGTCACGGGCATCCGGACAATCCGGGTTGGGCGCTCCCACCCGGCCCGAGAGACGGGAACCGGCTGGTCTAGGCGCTCCGGTTGGTGGAGGGGGAGGCGGCGGGTTGTTGTTCACTGTCTGCTCCTGGCACGGCTGGCCCCTATTGCCAGAGCTGTGACGCCTGCTGCGGGCCTTAGCCGGCTGAGGGGAGGACGCCTGCTGTGTGTCGTGCGGCGCGCCCCTACTATTCGCAGGCTGCTTGCTCCCCCTGGAGTAGCTGGGGTCCTCCTGCATCTTCCGGTTGGCATCAGCCTGCTCGTCCGCGATGCGGAGGAGCTCCTGCACGCGAGCGTGCTGGCGGGCTCGCTCCTCGCCCTCCAGATTGGATAGTTCTTCTGCCGCGGCTCGTGCCGCGCATAGGTTCTTGATGGGCGTGCTGTACGTGGGCCGGATGAGGGCGGGTGCAGGATCCGGCTCCCCATCCTTTTCTATCCTACCGCCTAGCTCGCCGCCCCAGCGCCGCAACTGGCCACGTCGGCTCGGCTCCGCGGTAGCCGGAGTGAAGCCGTGCGTGCGGTCGTACTCGCGCCGGGTGATCTCGAGTTGCTTGCGGGTAGCCGCCAGCTCCATGGCCTCCTGGAGGAGGATCTGTCTCTCCATGGCGAAGTTGTCCTCCGCCTCCTCCGGGTTATCCCCGAGGTTAACCGGCGTTAGGAGCCGATCAATGGTGTCCTCCACCGGGTTCCGAGGCTGTGGAGGGGTGGAAGTTCCAACCTCGTCCGCGCCTCGCTCCCACGGCTAGCGGGGGTGAGAGCTGGAGCCTGCCATCATGACCTCCACGCCGCGAATGCGGCAGCTCCGCGACAGAGACGATCTCCCTAGGGAAACGCTCCGGAACGGCGGCGACGTAGTCGGGGAGGTCGCCGACTAGCAGGATGGTGTCGTTCGCCGGGAAGGAGGCTCCGGCAAAGCAGGAAGCGTTGTCGATAACGCAGTCAAATTTGCCTGCGTGAGCACCAGGCCGGAGGCCACGCGCTCACCGGCTGAAGTGCGGGGTCCCATGCGGAACGTGACTCCGGTCGAAGCCATCTCGCCCCACGGTGGGCGCCAACTGTCGTTGTATTGGGAACGGCAGTACCTAAACAGGTTAGATAGAGGTGTGGGAGTGCAGGGAAGCTATCGACGGCGTCCGCAGGCGGGATTGGATACAAGTGAGCGTAGATGGACGCAGGAAGTACCCAGGTTCGGAGCCCTTGTGGTGAGGTAAAACTCCTACTATTGCCGGATCTGACTATGGGGATATACGAACTACAAGTGCTCCTTGAGCTGTATTCTCTAGCTACTGCCTTAAATGCACTGAGACCAACCCTTTGTACTAAGGCCTTGCATCTCCTTATATAGGCAGAGACGCAACAGTCTCACTGGCCAGTCCGACTGGCGGGCCCCATAGGCGGGTCCCAGCCGGCTGGTCATCCACAGTGTCCGGTATGGTACGTTGCATCAGAGTACGAGCGGTATGGTTGTCGTAGGCACAGTGGACGCCGTGCGAGCATGTCGTTAGCACCGGACCATTGTTCCCGTGTCATCCCCGCAAAGTCTTCGGTATGGCCGAGTAATGGCCGGTCTTGTCATCGTGCACGGCGTACCGTGCACTGATACGCATGTCGTCTTGTCTCCTTGATTGGTTCCAGCTACGGCGACGTAGCCGGCTGCTTCTTGTCGATCTGGCTACCGCGTGGTAGCCCGTCTGGCTTGCTTTGTCCGGCTGCCTCTGGCCAGCCGGACACCGTCCGACGGCCAGCCGGACACCGTCCGACTGTCTTTGTTTCTTGTCTGATTGGGGTATCTGGGGATCATCCCCCCGACAGGGTTGTTTAGGGTTTAGGGTTTAGGGAATTTTCGATAATGCTAAGGATTTATGCTTATATTTGTCAAATAGAATGGTGTTACCCAATTTAACAAAAGTGTCTCAAATTTTGATCTATAAGTGCATGCTACATGCTTGGTCAGGGTTTAGGGTTTTAGGGGTCTAGGATTTGTGTTTTGGGGGTTTAGGGTTTCGGGAATTTTCAATAATATTTAAGCTTTATGCTTATATCCATGGAATATAATGGTGTTACCCAATTTAACGAAAGTATCTCAAATTCTGATATATAAGTGCAGGATACCTGCTTGGTCATGGTTTAGGGGTTTAGAGTTTATGGTTTAGAATTTCTTGAATTCTCAATAATATGTTCAAACTTTATGGTTATATTCGTAGAATAGAATGGTGTTACCGCAATTTAATAAAAGTATCTCAAAATTTGATATACAAGTCAATGATACCTTGCTTGGTTATATTTTTTGTTAAATACAATTGAAGGTACCCAAGTACTAAAACAAGGGAGAAACACCGAGAGTTCTGTGAGATTTAGGCGTTGTTTGGTTGGGATCTAATTCTGGCTTTTGATTTTCGTCTTATAAAGGCAGGAACGTGTTTTTGGATTTATTTTTTTAGCTTTTACTCTCACATAGTTGAATGATGGTATAAGCCAAAAGAAAAAATCTAAAGTGGCTTATAAAATAAATCTTAAAGCGATAGATAAGCTTAACCAAACAACCCCTCAACTTCTTGATATGAATGCTAATGTACCCAAATTTGGGACCTTCTGAAAGAAAAATCCAAATAAAATATATAAAAATTGAAGCAATGTCGTTCTTTCGCAGAGTATTTTGTTATGTCCACTGCCTAGTTTCCATGAAAAAGTATGCTAAGACTTGACAACTTTCAAAGAAACCTGTTTCATAATATGGCGTACCATTTATGAACATTCTCTGGCTTTCAAACGAGATGACCAAGGTCATGGCAATATGTTTGCCATAGTTTATGGTAATGTATGCATGTTTGGTAGATCGGTGCATAACTGCATATTGGCATTTCAAACAATGTTTACAAAAAAGGGTGCATCGAAATTTGAAGTTATTTTAAATTGTCCAAGTGACAACAATGGCTTCCGTTGTGAAGCAACTATAAAGACTATATGTGGTTCAAAATCTCACCGCATCAATTTTCTCACAAAGTATAAAAAATTTGATGGATAATGCCCAAGTTTCATGAATTTTCAAGCTTCCGATCTAGGTTCGATGATTTTAACGATTTTATCTTGGTTTAGTGAAAAATGTCCGAATTTTGAACAACAAGCAATGGGAATCTCTACTTCCCATAATTCTGGCTCACTGACATGTGGGTCACTTGCATGGTGGGTCCAAAAAGTTAGTGTAGGTCTGAGTAGGTGGGCAGGTAAATATTGAAGAAGGGTAGGGAAATGTCGATGGGGTGATGCACTTGGGATATGAGTGCAAATTTACCACCTATATCCCTCTGTTATAGTAGTGCTCCTCAGATTCTTGTTTTTGGGGCAAGGATAGAAGAGGAATTTTGCATCTTAAAAATAGGTGAAGCATGTTTGAATGGGTGGGCAGGATATTTTAATGGATGGGTGCGATATTTGGGCGCCGTACCAAAATTTTGAGGTCAAAGATTCTATCATACGCTACTCCAGCGTGGGGCCGCTTAGATGTGTTGTCACTATCTAGACCAACACGCCAACGGGAGTTGCTTTCCAGTATTTAAATGAGTTTCTAGGCATTTGCTAAAATTTTGGAACAATTCAAGGCTTTCAAGAAGATGGCGATCGTCCAAAAAAGATGGAAATAGTTTATGATGACGTGTCCGCATTTGGTAGATCGGTGCATCTTGCCAAATCAACCAATATGTTTGGTTCCAAATTTGAAGTTTGTTTCGAATTTCCACGTAACAACAATGTGTTTTATTGTGGAGCAGCTACAAAGATGATGGGTCAAAATGCCACTGCCCCCATTTTTCACACAATGTATAATGCCCTTTCAAGCTTCCAGGCTAAATTTGTGCAATAAAATAATTTTTGGAGCGGGATGTTTGAATGGATGGGCGGGATATTTCGGCGCTTTGCCGAAATTTTGAAGTTGAAGCTTCTAAGGTACTCTACTCCCACTTGGGTGTTATCCCGACCAGAAAGACCCACAGTCCTGTATGCTTTCCAGCATTTAATGAGTCCATACACATCTACTGAAATTAATAAACAAACAAGAGGAGCAGGGATAGAAGATGAATTATGCATTCTAAAAAAAGATAAAGTATGTCTGAATGGATGCGCGGGATATTTGAATAGATGTGTGCGATGTTTGGGCGCATTACCAAAATTTTGAGGTCGAAGCTTCTAACATATGCTTCTCTAAGATGGGGTCGCTCAGATGCGCTGTTACCCTCTAGACCCACATGCCAATGAGAGTTGCTTTCCAACATTTAAATGAGTTTTTAGGCATTTTCTGAAATTATCAAACAATTCTAGGCTTTCAAAAGATGACCATCGTCCAAAAAAAGGTGGCCAAGGTCTTGGCCATAATTTTTGATGACATGTCCGCATTTGGTATATCGGTGCATCTTGGCAAATCAACCAATATGTCTGGTTCCAAATTTGAATTTTATTTTCGAATTTCCAAAGTTGGCCCCTTTTCGAAAAAATTAGGGATGAAATTAAATGTATGTTGAAATAAAGCCATTCGTTCGCAAAGTGCAATGCAATGTGCATTAGTTTCCATGGTAAAACATAAACTTATATTTTGACAACTTATGGATCAATTTTGATCTATGGTGACTGGCAGGTGGGCCACATATATGTTGGTGCCCAAAGCAGGCTAGGTCAGAATTTCCATAGTTATCCCTCCCCACCCCTTCGCGTTATGTAATAACTTCCACCCTCTGCCGCCTAGACCCTCACACCCTTGCCCACAAACAGCCACGCTCACGGTCGCTCCACATCACCACCGTGTACGAAGTATCTTTCCCTACCCGTCGGTCTTCTTGAGATGCACCGGTGGGCACGTCGATCCCACGGTAGTCCTTCTATCGCTAGCTCAATCTGGTTGGCATTTTATTGCCCTTTCACCCTATTTGCCTACCAAAATACATAGTTTAATTTCTCCTCAGTCTACATGGTCATAGTTTATTCTGCGCTCAATCTGTATTCCTAAATACCTTTGGCTATTTTTGTTGTCAATATGTTTGTTAAAATGGATAGGCATATATAGTTTTTGTACTCCATCTATATGTTTCCTGCTTTTCTTTTAATAAGAACCAACCTATATGTAATCATTAAACAAATGGGCAGATTTTGGATAGAGATTGCTCCATTAGGTAGTGCTAAACTTATCCTTGGTGTTCTACGATTTATGGAGTTTGTTAGAGCTCATTGTGACAACTCGAAAGTACATTGCCCCTTCCGGTTGTGTGTGAATCGTAGGGTCCTGCCTTAAAGTATAGTGGAAGACCATATTTTTATATTTGGGATGCTAAGCACATATGTTAGATGGGTATTTCATGGTGAACCATATGATCCTCCATATGAACTGGGGGACGCACATATTTATCATCAAGATCAAGTAGGAGAAGCAGATGTTGATCAACAAGATCAACTGACAGAGGTAGCTCCTAAGCATCTAGATCAACTTGGAGAAGGGGGAGATAAAAAGCACAAGCTACATGAAACGGGTTTCATTTCTGGTACTATCACTATGCCATATAATAAGGTATATCTATAGAACAACAAATGTTCAGGTTGTGTGTCTTTGATGTTTCTCTATAAACGTCTCTATTAATCTACTAATCACAGAAGGAGACAACCGAAGAGGACTTTGATGGTAATGACAATGACATGATCATTGATGAGCCTGCACCTGACGCTGTGAATCAGGTACACTGCTTCTGGATGGAGTTGATGCAGGGCTGCTGATCATCAGGGGTGTACTTTTGGTGCCGTCGGGTAGTCTCATGACCACTAGCACAGCTGCAAAACTCTTGGGGTGTAAAGATATCCCATGATTGGTTCGCTACTATCGTAGTTTTGTAATATGGAGCTACCTTATGATTTCCAGGCCTTTGTTAGCAGAACTGTAATTGGAAACTATTTTGTATATTAGCATATATGTGTGTGTTTGTGTGTTTCTGGTCTGAAATCCGAGCTTATGCTTTTATCGGTTCCTAAACGGTTTTTGAGGCCCCAACGCTAGTGCCCTATGCTGCAACTACCACCGTCTTGTCGTTTACTAGCCCTTCCCCTCCCTCAATGCTTCGTGAGCCGAATTAGCAAAAGGATATATAAGTTGGGATTAATTTGATTCGAAGAGGGGCTATTTTCTCGATCCTTGGAAGGAGTACCAAGGGAAGGAGGAGGTTGGCTCGGTCAATTATCTCACCCCTTATGTGGGACCTGCTTTAACTCACCCCTGACATGGGTCCCGCTTGAAATAGTTATAGGACACCACGTGATAGCTGGGATAAAAATTCGGGAATCTCTCCCGGCAAAATGTTCCCGCCACTGCCACTTAAAAATACTTACTGTAGAAAACGTGTACTACCCAACCCTACTACTAATAGTACTGCTACTCCCCTTCCCATGCCTTTCTACTAATGACAAGACAAGAAACCACCACTAGCTACATCGAGCAATTGTTGGAACTAGTGCAACCTCCGATTGGGGAGTTCTTGCTAAAATAGGTGGGTGTATTTGCTCACCTCAAAATCCGTCTTTGTTTAATTTGTTTCTAATTGGGCCATCGAGGGTACTATTAGTACTAGTAGTACTATTCGATATGCTTTGGTTGTAGAGTTCTTGCTTATTGCTCACCTCGGAATCACCTAATCAGGATATTTTCTCTCTGCTCTGATCGATTGGGTCATTTGGGTGGGGGTGGGAGTGGGGGGGTTTGGGGGGAGGGGGGTACTGATTTCCTATGGATTCAGGATCGGGGCATGGTCACCACTATTCTAATTGGGGCATTTGGTCGGGTTCAATTTTGGTGTTCTTCACTTTTGTAACCTTTAGTTGCTACTTGTAATGCGTAGTGGATTTTGCGTCAGATTCTATATGGATAACGATGGGTCATTGGCGCGCACGGCCACTACGGACAGGGATGGTCCCGTCAGTTCCCTTGAAAGTTGCCTAAAAATGTAATTTAGTAGTATATTCGTTGCGTTCTTCCATTCTTTTCAATGCTGAAAGTGGTTGGCTGCACCTGGATGTATCCCTGTGCTAAAAGTTGTCTCTGTCTACATCCTATTTTTGTGGAAGCCTCCGTGACACCATCTCTTCTTTATTTACTGTAGCATGGAGGTACATACCTGCGAATGTGTGGTGCTCCAAGTGCGGCAAACATGATGACACCCCCACATGCCGCAGGATCCGATCAGTACCACTACTCATCCAGCAAGCACAAGGCCATTGACCAGCTGGGAGGGCCCAGCTTAAAGAGGAAGGCATTTTTTCTTAATACCCTTATTACCATGGTGTAGTCTAATTTAATTATTACCCGCTTGGTGTCATGCATGCTTATCAGATGTTCAAAAACATATGTGTGATTTTATTAATTCTGGCAATGTTTTTATGTGAATCCAGATCTGGTCTGTCTGACTATCTCATATAGTCAGTATATGACTACTATGTACTGTATTGAACTACTGAGCTCTGTTGCTATTTATGCAGATTGAATGTGCTATTGTGGAGGCTGAGGCTGCTGTAGAGGCTAGTAGATTCCTAATGCCCGCACCAAAATAAGACATCGTCTACACAACGAGGAAGCATCAACATAGTACCCAGGTGGGAAGTGACCTCTCTAAGAATTGGGTATAATTTGGAAATCCACAATTTGACATGTTATGATTTTCTGTGTTATTGTTATCAGCTAGTACTATATCTTTGCGCTGATCATGTTGGGGGGATAAGCCCGGTAGGGTCACGCCGGGGTATAATGGCCATGATAGTCGAGGTACGACAAGGTCAAAGTGTAAGCTGGCCGAGTCACCTCAAAGCAAGCCAACTTACGGCAGACCTGGCCCGAACGGAGTTCATCCAACGTTACCTCGGCCGACATAAAGCGTATGTTGGTAGATTCTTTGTTACTTGTATGTAGATACCCATAGGGCCGAGTTAACCAGGCCTGAGCCAAGTTACCACTTGGCTTACAAGGGAAGGAAGTAATCTTCTTGGTCAAAGGTTTTCTCTCTCTACTGTAGCGTGAGCGCGGAGGATAGAGGGATGGACTAGCGGGTACGGGCCAACAAAGGTGACGTTGCCTATGTCGGGTGACAACGTGTTGTAGAGGGGCTCAGAGAGGCTTATGCCATGAGTCTGGATCATCTTACGAAGGAGAAAACAGGTGCACTGCTTTGCTATTTTGGGAGAGTCATATTCGAAGAATATGCCTTCCACATATGCCCTAGCTTGTAACCTGGGCTCCCCTATATAAGGAGCACCAGGACCACCATAGAGGAGGTCTGCCATTTTTACTATGGGAAAACCCTAGATAGTTGTGTGGGTAGTTGAGAAGTTCATCCTCTTCCTCCCCAAGAACAGCTCAAGGAGCCCTTGTAATCCACCATTGATCTAGTGAATACAACTCATCTGTGTGTGGAATCACCACACTATCCCTCCCTAGATACCTCTAGTGCACATTGGCCAAATCTTTAGCCTATACATGGCATCTGTTGTGCCACCACCACGACAGTTGGCGCCCACTATGGGGCTAGCGGCGCTACCAGGAGTGAAGATCTGGGCGGGAAACATCATCACCACCGGCAAACGCATCGTCTCCGAGCTTGTTCGGTGCTTTGGAGCGCTGGACTACGTCATCAACAATGCTGGCAGCTTCGCTAGACGCCCTCCTCCAGGCAACGGCCTCTTCATCAGCCTCGGCGCTCACAAGATCTACCTGCGCGTGGATGAGTCCCGCACTCACCCACTGCACGTCATTGAGGAAAGCGAACCACCTCTCAGCGTGCTCGTGGACTGTGTACCACTCGCCCCACTAGCTGCGATGAGGTCATGATGACGGTGCCAGACGCAGGAGCAAGAAAGGACCCAACGCCAGATCCAGACTCTACCCCAAAGGCAGCCAGGTCAAGGTTTCCTCCACTAGAGAGGCCAGAGAATGTGATGTAGCATGAAATAGATAGCTTATCAACTCCCACAGCACCTATAGTAGATCTGGCTCAGGCACAGCCTGAGCTAGAGGAGACCCGGTAGAAATTGTTAGTAGGGCAAATAAAGTAGCTGAGTTGCAGTAGTCACTGAACATTACTTTGTGTGAGTACGCAAAAGAAAACCGGATTAGCCCAAATCGTATGGACGGAATAAAGATTAGGGGTAGAAACTTAATTACTGAGATAGACAAGGAGTATGTGCCTAAGCCGGGGCATATAGATACCCTACTGACAGCAGGGCTAGCGAGATATAGTACCTCGGCGAAGAACCTTAGGGCTGCAGAGGCAGCAGCGTCTGCGTTAGAGGGTCTGACCGGAGAAGCCCGAGAGAGGCAGCGGGAGAGAGCAAATCACTTAGTGAGAGTAGCCAATAAGCATAACAAGGAGATACTCAAAGCAAACTCGGTGATAGTAGGAGGCTCTCATATAGTTCATTTGGCAAGGAATAACCTGGTGAAATCCGCTGGGGCAGCATCATCCCCTCATGATGGCCCTAGAAGAGAGGAGGTGGTAACCTCGGGGAGAAAGAACAAAAACATGGTCCTGTATGACCCGGCAATGGCAGGGAAAGGAAAAGCAGTGCAAGTTGATGAAGATCGTCATAATGCCAACCAAGATGAAGCTGGCCGAGGTAACCGCGACCAAGGCAATGTCGGTCAGGGAAATGCTGGAAATAGCAATGTCGAACAACGTAACTAGGCGGGAGCAGGGCAAAACCCAACTCAGCAATAGTAGCCGCAATATGCACCTCGGCACGAGCGAAGTGCTGGCCCAGCAATGCAGCAGCAATATGCTCGTCTGGGTCAAGACCGATATAATGAAGGTTATTCGGCAATGGCTGATGCTGGATTCCCTAGGCTAGAGAACTATAATAGGATCAAGATTGGGAAACAGGAACTTGCAGCCAGATGATGCAAGGCTGAAGTTGGACCGAATCTATAGGTTAGAGATGATTGAGGGACAAGGTCCTCCGGGTCCGGCATGCTTTGGACCTCGGATCATGAGAGATCCACCTATGCCAACTTTCAGTTGGCCAGAGGAACAAAGACGTATGCCGGCAGCAATAAGCCAGAGGATTGGCTCATTGATTATGCAACTGTAGTGAACATTGCCATGGGAAATTTGAGATGGGCTGTGAGATATGTACCATAGATGTTGGAAGGGCCAGCAAGAGTCTGGTTGAACAATTTGCCGCTAGGAAGTATTAACTGTTGGTTAGACTTTGAGGAGATGTTTATTAGCAACTTCTCGAGCACGTACAAGAGGTCGAATAGGCCATAGACACTGGAAATGTGCAAGCAAAGGCCAAATTAGACTGACCGGGAGTTCTTAACTTGTTGGTGCAACCTGCGTAACTCTTGTGAGGGGGTAATTGAGTCACAGGCTATTGCCTGGTTTGCACAAGGATGTAGGTATGCGAGTATGTTGTGGCAGAGGCTACAAAGGGATATGCCAACTACCTTGGTAGAAACAATCCGGATAGCTGATTCGTATGCGTTGGGTGATCCAACTCAACCTCGGCTAATGTCAAGTGAATCAAATGAATAGTACTACAACCGAGATGGAACCGGGTCATCCTGGCGGAATGACTTCCGAGGTAAAAGGAGAGATGAGCGGCCGGATTATAGATACAGTTTGCAACAAGTTGCAGCCGTGGATCAGGATTAGCCAAATGCTAATGCTAGTCAGCGTCAGAAAACTGGTGGGCAACAGTGGACTCCAGGAAATGAAGGCAAGAAAACTTGGACGCCAGAGCCGAAGAATCAGTGGCATGAAAAGAAGGATAGGCCAAGGTATACATATGAGTCTATGTTGGATCAGCCGTGTAAATTTCACACGCCAAGCCCGAATAACCCGACAAACCACACGACTTGGCAATGTGAGTGGATGAGGAAAATAGAACAAGGTGGCTCGGGGAATGCTCAGGCACCTCGGAACGATGCACCTCGGCACGATGCACCTCGGTAGCAGGAGCTCACTAGGGAAAATGGGCAACAACTGATGCTACCACCACCTCTGCCGAGTTATGAAAATCAAGACAGGAGAGATATAGTGCATCAGGTGGATAATCAGCAACAACAGAACCAAAGGTATCCCGGCAATGACAGAAGAAATGAATATAGAGAGCATCACCAGAGTTATTGTGTGTTCACCACCAAGGAAACTGATAGAAAGAGCTTGTAACACTGACATATGGAGGTGAATGCAGTTATGCCACCTATGACGAGGTATATGCCTTAGGCAGATCAGGAGATTACTTGGAATATCAAGGATCACCCCAAGCTCATGCCGAGTCCTAGATCATATGCACTAGTGCTGGATCCGACATTCATTGGGCCAAATATTAATGTGAGATTCTCCAATGTGCTGATTGACAACAGCAGTAGCATCAACATCATGTACAAGGACACGATGCACAAGTTGGGAATATCTGAGAACATGCTCCAAGCAACGACGACAACTTTCCATGACATTGTGCCATGTATCTCTTGTGAGCCCATTGGTAAGGTCTAGGTTGACGTGTTATTCGACACAAGGGAGAACTACTGGACTGAGAATTTGGAGTTTGAAGTTGTGAACTTGGAAAGCGCGTATCACGCGTTACTCGATAGGCCTGCTCTCAACAATTTTATGGCAAGTACTCACATCAGTTACTTGAAGATGAAGTTGCCTGGGCCAAATGGAGTAATCACCATAACTGGGGACTTCAGGCGCTCGATAGAATGTGCTTCGTCCGGGTCAAACTTGGCCGAGTCACTTGTGATTGCGCAAGAGAAAAGAAGAATCCAGGAGGTGGCGGCATTGGCTCAGTCCGTGCTGTTGCATATGCCTGCGCTGAGTAACCCGCATGGAAGCGTCTCGTTTCAAGCAACAAAGGATACCAAGAAATTGCCCATTGATGATCAGTTCCTAGAGCGCACCATAACTATTGGTGCTGGGTTAAGCGATAAATAGGAAAGCGAGCTCATCCACTTCCTCCGTGAGAATCGGGATATCTTTGCTTGGTCCACATAGGATCTGCAAGGAGTACTGAGGGAGTTGGCCAAGCACTCTTTGCATGTGAGACCCGTAGCTAAGCCGGTGAAGCAACCTCTCTGCCTCTTCGCCAAAGATAGGAGAAAGGTGATTGGTGATGAGATAGCTCGACTCCTTGTAGCCGGGTTTATCATGGAAGTACTCTATCCAGATTGTCTCTCTAATCTGGTGCTGGTGGAAAAGAAAAAGGATGATCCGAATGTAGCAGTGGTGTGGCGTATGTGTATTGATTACACAAACCTAAATAAGGCATGTCCAAAAGATCCATTCCCACTACCAAGGATAGATCAGGTCATAGATTCGACCGCTGGGTGTGAGTTGTTGTCATTTGTAGATGCGTATTCGAGTTTCCACCAGATACCCCTAAACCCAGATGATCAAATAAAGACTTCTTTTATTACCCCGTATGGGGCTTATTTCTATCGCACCATGCCATTTGGCTTACGTAATGCAGGAGCAACGTATCAGAGGTGTATGCAAAAATGTTTACACGATCAAATTGGGAAAAATGTCCAAGTATATGTAGATGATGTTGTGATAAAAACAAAGGAAAGCAAAACGCTCCTAGATGTTATCTGGCAAACATTTGCGAACCTAAGGAGGTTCCGAATGAAGCTTAACCCGGAGAAATGTACCTTTTGTGTGCCGGCTGGGAAGTTACTCGATATTCTCGTGTCTAGCAGAGGTATCGAGGCCAACCCCACTAAAATCTGAGCTATAGAAAGAATGGAATTACCGAAGTGCCTTAATGATGTGCATAAGTTCACTGGTTTCCTAGCATCGTGAAAAGACGAGCAGCAGCCCCTGACTGCGCCCGTGACTACAGCCTCTCAAGTGCACCCTGTATTTTTCACATCTCTAAGCTTCGACGTGTTGTTCCCCGCCCACTTTCTCAGGTATAAGTCGGTTTGTATGTCGACTAGGAGAGAAGGCACTGCCCCTTTATCAGCTAATGAAAAAGGTAGAGAAGTTCATCTGGACACCGCAAGCTGATAGCGTGTTTCATGAACTGAAAAAGATGCTAGCCTCTACACCAGTGTTAGCTTCACCACTATCCAAAGAGCCAATGTTGTTCTATATAGCAGCGACCAACCGAGTCATAAGTGCCATGGTAGTGGTGGAGCGTGACGAAGAGGGTAAGTTGGTGCAGAGGCCAGTATATTACCTGAGCGAGGTATTGTCCACTTCAAAGCAGAACTATCCTCAATTTCAAAAGATGGCATATGGTGTGTACATGGCAGCTAAGAAGCTCAAGCATTTCTTTGAATACACCCCATAAAAGTGATCTGTGAAGGACCCATATCCAAGATAATGCGTAACAAAGATGCAAGTGGCTGGATTGCAAAATGGGAAATTGAGTTAGCCCCTTATGCACCACAATTTGATAGAAGGGACACCATAAAATCTCAAGCAATGGTTGATTTTTTCATGGATTCAGCCGAGATGCAATATGAACCACCTTTGTCGGACTCTAACTATTGGAGGATGCATTTTGATGGATCAAAGATGAAGGAAGGATTAGGGGCCGGGGTAGTACTTACCTCGCCCAAGAAATATCAGCTGAAATATTCTCTCTAGGTCCATTTTCGAGCATCAAATAATGTGGCCGCATATGAAGGCTCATGCATGGACTGAAAGTAGCAAAATAAGTTGGGATATGTCGGATAAAATGCTTTGGTGATTCAGATTTGGTAGTGTAGCAAGTATCTGGTAATTGGGATGCCCTAAATGCAAACAGGGCCCTTTATAGATTTCATGTATAAAATATATGTGCGTACTTCGAGGGATGCAAATTCCATCATCTACCTCGGCTTGAGAATGAAGCAGCCGACATACTGTCTAAGCTATGTTCATCTCGGCACCTATCACGCCGAGAGTTGCTTTGGAGCATCTAAGAAAACAATCTATCACACCTTCACCAGAATCCGAATAAATTTATATCCGGGCAAACCTCGGATCAGAAGCTACCCCTATGGGCATTGACTGGGGGAACACCTCAGCAAACCCGGGGACTACCTTGGCAAACCCGGGGACTACCTCAGCAAATCCGGCGGTAGTTATGTCGGTAGATGCAATGGAAATTGATGAAGTACTTTTCCCAGTTCGTGTTATACCCACATGGGCAAAGCCAATATTTGAGTTCTTGAAGAATGGAACTTTGCCAAGTGATGAGATACTTTCAAGGAAAATCCAGAGGAGAGCAAAGGCATACACCATCATCAATGCCGAACTATACAAGAGAAGTGTCACAACTGTTCTGCAGCGAAGCGTTGACCCGGAAGTAGGGCTTGACATCATCCGAGATATACATCAGGGAGAATGTGGGAATCACGCATCGTCTAGAGCGTTAGTGGCAAAAGCTTTTCGACATGGGTTTTATTGGCCAAGTGCCTTGGAGCAAGTAGAGGAACTGGTAAGGAAATGCAATGGTTGTCAGAGGTATGCCACCAAAACACACATGCCAATGTCAGAACTGAAAACTATACCAATCACTTGGCCATTCGATGTATGGTGCCTAGATATGGTTGGACCATTCAAGCCGGCAAAGGGTAACATGACTCACATCTTAGTCATGGTTGACTAATTTACAAAGTGGATTGAAGTGAAGCTAATCAAAAAATGTGATGGAGCTACAGCTGTGACGTTTCTCAAAGATATTATTCTTAGATACGGTTATTCTGAAAATTTTGCACGATTCTATCGACATAAGAAGATACGGCTAGATGTTGCATTAGTAGCCCACCCTCCATCGAACGGACAAGTGGAAAGATCCAACGGACTAGTTTTGTCTGGGATAAAACCCCGGCTCATTGAGCCGCTGCAAAGATCAGCGGGGTGGTGGATAATAGAACTACCAGTGGTACTGTGGAGCTTAATAACAACTCCGAATGATCAACAGGCTATACACCATTCTTTCTGGTATATGGGGCAAAAGCTGTATTACCAGACGACATAGAGCATGACTCGCCCAGGGTCGCCCAATACACAGAAGTTGAAGTGCAAGAAGCCCGGAAAAATGATGTTGATCTACTAGAAGAAGTGAGAGAATTGGCCTTGTCCAGATCCGCCATATATCAGCAAAATCTCTAACACTACCATAGCTAGAAAGCAAACCCCCGAGTCTTCCAGGAAGGTGATCTGGTACTTCAGCTGGTGCAACGCACTACCTGCATGCATAAGCTATCCCCTCCATGGGAAGGGTCGTTCATTGTAAGCAAAGCATTGCACAATGATGCCTATTACCTCATTGATGCACAGCCACACGAGAAGAACAAGGCCGACAAGTCTGGCAAGGAATCCAAGCGTCCATGGAATGTAGCTCTACTTCTCCCGTTTTACACTTAGCGAAAAGTGTATGTATCTCAAACTCCCATATGTCGGTCTGTATGTCGGCAATGAGATTATGAATGAAACTTCGGCACCCCGAGCAGAAACTTGGGGACTGCCCTAATAATAATTGTCTCTTTGGCATTTACTTATTCATATGTCGGCTGGCTTCAATTACTTACACCTTAGCCAGATTAGTAATGCGTAGGCACCAAAAGCTAACTCTTCGACTTGCTACTGTCCAACAAGAATTGGCTTCATGGCAAGCAAGAGAACAATTTGGAATTGCTAAGCACGTGAAAAACGACTAAGGAAAGGAACGTAATCGAGCCAACGTTTGTTATTCAGACTAACCCCTGTATTTAGTTTATTTATGTTATGTTGAATTATTTTGAGCTAATCCTAAAGTTTCAAGTATTGTTAAATCAATTTTTAAAACCTCGAACTCGTAAGTCAAACACCGAATCAAGGTAGATGCGAGCTGAATCATAAAATTGAGAGAACAAGAAAATGGAACTCGAGGACTTCGCCCAAGTTAATCTGACACAAAAGGCTTAGAGGTAGCAAAACATCACATTGTTCTTAATACATCTGCACACCCGGCATATCAGGGATTTAAAAAATTTCAAAGTGTTTTTGGCTCAAGGAGCAGTAGGATACGAGGTATCTGCAGCAGGAGGAGGCAAGTCATCATTGGTGGGGGGAACTTTAGTTTCAGCCTCATCGTCCGGGTTGGCTTCATCTTCCTCAGCATATTCAGTTTCCTTGGTGAAGTCCGAAGCTTCTTGCTCTTCACCATCCTAACCATCTTCGACATAAGCGTCATCGATGGCTTCAAGGAAACTCATCCCCTCATTCCATTGATGGCAATAAGCATACTGAATGAGATTATAGGCGCAAGATTTGCATTGAGCAATGCAATTCGGATCATTCGTCCATTTGGACCTAGTGCGCATGCGGCTGAGAACCTTCAGGTCAAGACCTTCATACCAAGACAACACGAAGCTCAGGGTTGTGTCGGCTCCAACGCGCGCAGCAGACTCCCTCCACTGATCAAGTTGAGTATCACACTCCATCAGTTTTGCAATCAATGGGGCAGGACCCTTGGGAGTAGGCTCGGAGGGCCAGAGGGCATTGAAGACCCGGACAGTTGTATCCATGATGTCCGAATCATAGCTCTTCATGGGTTCAACCCAGCCTCCGAGGCTCACCAAGGTATCCTCCATCTCATAAGGAATTGCTTCGGCACAAGGACCCACCGGAGTACCTCTCTTCAAGCAGAATTTGTTAACAACAGTGGCAGCAATGGAGGTGGTCTCTGGAAACTTGCCTAAAAACGAGACAATCAAGATAAGTAAGTAAGGGCATAAGACCCAAAGAAAGGAATGTCGACGCAAGAGGAAAACTGGCGAGAGATATAACTGTTGATCTGAGTTAGCTCCATGATCCATGCAGCGTTCCTCTTCTTGAGATTCTCATACTCGGTGTTCACCAACTCAAACTTGAGGTCGGCATCCTTCAGCATGTCCTAGATCTTCTCAAGGTTGGTCTTCAGCTAGTATTTTTCCTCGGAGAAGTTCTTATCAACTTTCTCTAGCTCAGCCTTGTGGAGATTTTTCAATTTTTCAATCTCAACATTGATCTGAGTAATCTCATTTTCTTTAAGCCGAAGTTCAGCAATTTCATCATCTTTCTTCTTTATTTCGGCCTGATGCTACCCTTCTTGTTCGACAAAGTGGAGCATCATGTCAGGAAAAGGCATGCTATCTTGAAGAGACACCGCAATAGTTTGTTGACCTGGCGGAGCTGAGGTATAATTATCTGCCGAGTCAAAAGGAAAAAGGACAAAGGCTGAATAACCAAGGTG
The DNA here is from genome assembly GCA_910589775.1 of Avena eriantha. Lineage (NCBI taxonomy): Eukaryota > Viridiplantae > Streptophyta > Magnoliopsida > Poales > Poaceae > Avena > Avena eriantha. The sequence goes on from OU342743.1 coordinate 578,478,552, forward strand.
AATTACCTTTTATCTCGGCCAATTTTTTCCTCATGCTGATGTTTTCAACCTCCACTTCGGCTGCGCAATCCGGATCAAAACTTAGTTCGGATAACAAATGATGAAGAGAAGTAAAAGTGAAAGTTTAGGCAAGTGGAGCTTTACCTTTCTTCTTTGCCTTAGGCACCACGGCCTTATGCTTAGCGCACAGCTCTTTGTGGGAGTCCAAGAGCTGCTGAAACTCAATAGTTCAGTGGTTGGTGGTGATCTCAAAAAAAATGTTAGCTCATGTATCATAAGGAATATTTGAAACTACTCAAGACCCGAGCCAAGTGGAACTTAACCCAGCTCTAGGTGTGCATATTTGAAGTTACTCAAGACCCGGGCCAAGTGGAACTTAACCTAGCTCTAGGTGAGTGAATATTTGAAACTACTCAAGACCCAGGCCAAGTGGAACTTAACCTGGCTCTAGGTGAGTGCATATTTGAAGTTACTCAAGACTCAGGCTAAGTGGAACTTAACCCGGCTCTAGGTGAGTGAATATTTGAAACTACTCAAGACCTGGGCCAAGTGGAACTTAACCCGGCTCTAGGTGAGTGGATATTTGAAGTTACTCAAGACCCGCGTCAAGTGGAACTTAACCCGGCTCTAGGTGAGTGAATATTTGAAGTTATTCAAGATTCGGGCCAAGCAGAGCTTAACCTGGCTCTAGGTGAGTGGATATTTGAAACTACTAAGGAGTTTGGCGCGACTAAAGTACTTCGGATTTGAGCATCCAGCCGAGTAACAAGTTACTCCCCCAGAGGGTCGGGGACTGGAGGATATATCTACAACTACTTGCGCATATGTAAAGGCATGATGAAGGGATTTACCTCCATCATCTTGCTGGCGAGGTTGATAGCTTTGGCTGCTGTATTCATCTCTACACCAATCTCGGTTGGACCGAACTTCAGCGGGTTACCGGAGTTGACGTCTATATATTCAGCATTGTTCCACCTATCCGCATACTCGGAGAGTGAGCCGTAGCTCTCCTCGCTAAGAGTCTGGGCCACCACCAAGCCCTTGGCATGGGCAGTTTTCCGGGTAGTTTGAGCTGCGGTCGGGCTGGTGTGTAGAGTAAGCTATTTCTCAGCACAAGCGCCAGAGGCAATGCTCCCCTTTTCCATCATGGACACAAGAGTGCGCTACCCACACTCGGTCGCTGTTCCTTTGGGGGGCTTGGTCTTGGCAGCCTCGGAAGCTTGTTGGCCCTTGGAAGCATCAACAACTTTCTTGGTCTTAGTGCTTGATTTGGGCTGCTGCTGGGAAGATGTGGTTTGTGCTCCGGGTCTGGTCTGAGGCTTTTGCCAAAATATGTCTTCAGCTGAAGAAGTTGGTGAAGAGGGTTTGGCCTTCGGGTTGGGCTGAGTTTGGTCATCTCGCCGAGTCTGGGCAGACTCGGACGAGGCAGGAGGAACTTGGAGTTAGAACTGTAGCTTATTAAGGTTGAACTTGGGTCGGTGTTGGAGTCACCGGCACCTCGGAAGGAGTTTTCTCGGTGCCGATGTTGCTGTCACCGCTATCATCTTGTTGTTGCTAGGCAGAAGAGGCACTGGGCCTGTCTGGCATAGGTGCATCCTCGGCAGCACCACCTCCCTTTGCGCCGATGTTGCCCTCTTCTTGCTGAGATGGGCTGAGATTCGGCATGGCCGCGGAGCTCTCCGGGATGAGGCTCAAGGGATGAGCATCATCATGACGAGGAGAAGGTGGAGCATCTCAGAGAGGCGAGGCTATGCTTGATCCACTCTGAGAGATCTCCTTGGGGGCCCTACCGAGTCAGACGAAAAACAAGTACAAGTTAGAATAGAAAGAGAGAAACTAGAAATACACGTTGAGGGAAAAGGCGAATTGAGGAACAAGGAAAAAACGAAGCGCTTACTCGGACGAAGTGGGTGGTTCCTTAGGCTTCAGAGCTTGCTGGATAGTGGTCTTAGTCACAGGTTTGCTGGTCGTCTTATTACTAGATTTCTTCCGCCTCTTCTTTGTCTGGGGTGGCTCAGAAGAAGGAGCCGAGGTAGCCGCACATTTTTTTGCTAGGGAAGGCACTGGCTCGCCCACGGCAAGGGGAGGATTCTTGTGGACCTGACCGGCCAGGTTAGCTGAATCTGAATCAAGGGGAAAGGCATATGAGATAGGCATAGGATCATATACCTCCAAGATCTCAATATCAGATTCTTCTCCATCATCCGACCAATCCCTTAAGCTAGAGTTCTTACCAGAGGGTCGTTTGACGCTAGGATCCAGAGTGGGCAAGAAGATCTCAGAATCTGGCTCCTCCGTGTCCAAGGCCTCTCGGTCTTTCCCCCACTTAAGGGACAGTTCCTTGCCATCCTCAACTATCAGTTGAAGAAACATCTGAAAGCAATATTGCAATAGGGATCAAGTAAAATGATACTGTCCAACATCAAAAGTAACTCGGAAAAAGGGTCGAGTAAGAAATATATCGCGGGAGGTAGCTTATCTCAGCAGAAGTGCTTGTACCCCCACTCCTAGTGTTCATTCATGTCCGAGGTTATCTTGAATATGGCCTTGATCCGGCGGAAGATCTGTGTATTGTTGAGCTCGAAGGATGAGGTTCGTTTAGGGTCGAGATTCCCGCTCATATGGCAGAGCTTGTGCGTACGCTCCTATAGAGGGGAGATTTGGCTATGAACGAAAGTGATCATGATATCCTCGTTGCGCAACCCCAACTTATTTGGATCCTTGATCCGTTTCTCCACTTGATTCACCAAGTCGCTAGATCTCCTCGGGATTCGGCCCCATAAGGTCCAGTCAGGGACATCGAGTGAGAAGGGAAGCGGCCGAATCTTGTCCACCTCGGTATCATTCTTCACATATAAGAATGTCTTGGCCCATCCCTTGCATGACTCTAAGCCGGTAACTCGGGGAAATACGGAGTACTTCCGAGGTGAGATGGAAGCTGCTCCACACTGAGTTAGAGATTTGTCGATGGTGGCATTTTTCGGATCTAGGATGACATGGGCCCTAAAGCCAAAGAACTTGTACCAGATATGAATGGAGGGCCAGAGGCTGAGGTAACCCTTAACCACGGAAGCAAAAGAGGATAGCGAGGTAATGGCGTTAGCCGGAAGGTGATGGGGTTGGAGAGAAAAAGTGGTGATGAACTCACGGAATAAATCACTAACGGGAAGACCAAATCCGCGTTGGAAATGCGAGAGGAAAACAACAAACTCACCCGGATTGGGAGAGGGAATGATCTCCTTGCAAGGGAGGCGGCAGGAAACCCCGACGGGGATGCGGTGGGTCCGGTATAGCCAGTCGATGTCATCCTGGCAGACCCAGGAACTACCTCCTCTGATTCAGTCATCTCTAGATCTTCGCCTTCATGGATCCAATCTGAGGAAAAGGGCTGAGGTTTGGATTGGCGCGGATCCATGGCACTTAAAAGCAGTGGAGCGGCATCGCGGTTATGGCAGAGAAGAACAATGGTAGGGAGTGGCAGCCGCGGCGCTGTGCTAAGTAGCAGCGGTGGCAGCGGTGTCGCACAGAGGAAGAAGAAGCAGAAGTGTGCAAGCAAGCAGGGAAAATGGCCAAGGGACTCCCTCACCCCCTATTTAACCACGCTCCTAATGTGGGTAGTGGGATCAAGCGATGCGGTGGGCCACACGGTGTGGCCGTGTATCTGGGGAATCCACCAATCACCAACAGGCCACAGGAGGAGCCACATGGTGCAGCAGATCCCACGACACGACGTGGCGTTGCGTTTATCAAAGGGGCACCTGGACGTGACGTTAGCAGCAGTTATTCCTGACAATGTGCGCAGTAATTGCCATAGTAACTAGCGCAGGCCCTTAAAATGAGGCAAAATAATGATTACCCTCGACGTAGGACGTGGGGAAATGTACGCGAGAAGGAAGAAATCTAAGGGGTAACCCAGATATGAGAAGGTAACCCGGCCAACAATAAATATCTCAGAATGAGCCAAGGGAATGTCAAGTCACAAAAGTGAGAAAGCCGAGTCACCAAGTAACTCGGAAAGAGGAACAAAGAATCTAGCAGGTTGAACTTGATGTGGCCTTATTAGCTGAAGTTGCTAAGACCGCACCAGCTTCGAGGACTAATGTTGGGGGAATAACCCCGGGTAGGGTCACACCTGGCTATGATAGCGGAGGTATTGCAAGGTCAAAGCGTAAGGTGGCCGAGTCACCTCAAGGTAAGCCGACTTACGACAGACCCGGCCCAGACAGAGTTCATCCAATGTTACCTCAGCCGACATAAAGCGTATGTCGGCAGACTCTTTGTTAGTTGTATGAAGGTAGCCACAGGGCCGAGTTAACCAGGCCTGAGCCAGGTTACCACTTGGCTTATAAGGGAAGGAAGGAATCTTCTTGGTCAAAGGTTTTCTCTCTCCACTGTAGCGTGAGCGCAGAGGACAGAGGGATGGACCAGTGGGTACGGCCGACAAAGGTGACGTTGCCTATGTCGAGTGGCGTTGCCTATGTTGGGTGACACCATGCCGCAGAGGGGCTCAGAGAGGCTTACGCCATGAGTCTAGATCAGCTTCCGAAGGAGAAAAGAGGCGGACCACTTTGCTATTTTGGGAGAGGCATATTCTCCGAATATGCCTTCCACGTATGCCCTAGCTTGTAACCTGGGCTCCCCTATATAAGGAGCACCAGGACCTCCATAGAGGAGGTCAACCATTTTTACTAAGGGAAAAACCTAGATAGTTGTGTGGGTAGTTGAGAAGTTCATCCTCTTCCTTCCCAAGAACAGCTCAAGGAGCCTTGTAATCCACCATTGATCTAGTGAATACAACTCATCTGTGTGTGGAATCACCACACTATCCCTCCCTGGATACCTCTAGTGCTCATTGGCCCCATCTTTAGCCTATGCATGGCATCTGCCGTGCCACCACCACGACACATCAGAAGTCCACAAAAATCAAATCTGTTTGCTTTACAGGCAATGGTTTTGTCTTATATTATTAGATTTACTTGCTCTCTACATAATTTAACCTTTCCACTTAATTTCAATCAGTACCACGCACCAGCCGCTCATCTCTTTCTGCTACTGTTCTCTTATCAAGCTTGTGGATTGAAAGGGGGGCCATGTATGCCCTTCCAAAGGCAGAGGGAAGAAAAATGGTGCATGGCCACCCTTTGCAAAGGGTACCCATGGTATCAGGTATGGATTCCAAGTGGTTTAGACCAACTTGATGTAAGATCTTGTATCTCACTTTTTTTGCTGTCGCCTTACTTCTCTATTAATTTTATCAAGAAGGTTATCCCTTGTGTCGCTCGCCCCATTATAAACAAGATGTTCGGAAACAACAAGTTTCTAACTCTGTATAGCGAGGGGCCTAAAGGCATGCGGAAACTATATGATGTCGATGTCTCCCAGACAATGGCCACCACCTATTTGGGTGGCCGAGGTTGGTCCAAGTATGTATGTGAGAATGGTCTGAAGCAGGGGACGAGGTAACATTCGATTTTAGCAAGCCTGGGCAGATACTTGCACGTAATTGTACACCTATTGACCTAAGGACCAAGAATAGAGGTAGTAATAATTAATTTACTTTTGTACTCATCACAAACTCTAATTATTTTATTGCGACTAACTGTTCTGCACCATTGTCTTTACTCATCTGACCCTGACAAATTCTACAGTCTGCTTCCCCTTATGTACCCCCAGAAGGGTGTCAGCATAAAGCTGCTGGCACCGGCACCGGCCCTAGTTCCTGCAACGACACCTATTGACCTTAGTAGGAGAAGGAATAGAGGTAGTAACTTAATTCGCTTGTATACTCTCATCTCTGTCTAGCAGTAACTATTGTATAAGAAACCATTTTGCTTGTACACATCTCATGTGCGTCTCTGACCACTCATGTAGTCCCCTTACCTACCCCCAGAAGGTAACCAACATCAAGTTGCTGGCATCTGCACCGGCACTGGCCCTAGTTCCTGTTGACCTAAGGAGAAAGAATGGAGGTAGTAACTTAATTTTCTTGTATACTCATCATATCCTATGATCACTGTCTTGTGAGTAACTTTGTATAAGAGACCATTTTGCTTGTACACATCTCATCTGCCTCTACGATCCCTGCAGCCAGCTTAGCTACCCCTCAGAAGGAATCTAGCATCAAACTGTTGGCGTCGGCACAGATTCTGAGCCTTCTGGCTCCTGCACCAGCCCCTCTACAATTAGTGGCACCATCTCCAGTACCACACCCATCCCATCACAGGCACCGTCACCAGCACAAGCTCCTTCATCACCCCAGACAGTGCCTTGTCAGACCATATCGTACACTTGTGTCATCACAGGGTCGTAGCAGATTATGTTTGTGACTATACAGTGGCAGATAAACTGCTCTAAATGTTTTCTCAAGTTTCACATGATTCAGTGCATTGCTCTTAGTAATTATGCGTCTATCTCTTGCGTTGACTCATAAATTGCCTAAGAGTGCCACAAAGCAACTCTAGGCTAGACAAAATGGCACAATAGTCTTCATGATGCAGAGCGAAGAACTGCAAATCTAGGGACGCTACGCCATTAACTCGACTGATGGGCGCTTGGCAGCTACTTCTAAGTGAATCAAGTTCCAGAAAGCAGCCAAACTTACCGTTGGAAGAATGGTCAAGGTCGATGTATCTGGCTGTCCTACATGCCGCATGTTGTTCATGAACTTCCTAGCTATCTAGCTCTTTGGTCGCATGCTATTGTAATTAATTATATGGTTGTCTTATCTCCACTAATCATATATGGGTGGTAAAATTATGATAACCTTTTGCTGGATTAGAGCTATGAGTAGTACGTACTGGTATGGTAATCTATATCTATATGTTGGTTCCCTATATGACCAAATATTATGATAATGATTGTGTTCCAGTGATCGAGTGTGTTAGGAGAAAAGGGAAATTGATCGTGTGACATGGTTTTTAGAGCTGAAACAAGAACTTGCTCTCTATGTACTCCTATTGAATTGCAGTGTCTATATTGCTGAATCAGTCACTTTGAAATACTTCTGAATTGGTGAAGTGCTGCTGAATATGAACTAGGAATCTATCAATATTTGTTGTCTTATTATTCTATACTCCTTAATCTTTCAAATGCTACTGAATTTGTGAAAAGTTTTGTCATTGTTGCTGGCTGCTTGCTCTAGACCTTTTGCCTGCATGTCATCGGAACCGTTGGATGTGTTTTGGACAGAGATTAGGGGGCAAAGATATACAGCGTGATTTCACCAAGTGAAGTCATTGGATATCAGCCCTGTTTTGGCGCACGTGGTGTGTGTTCTTTAGATATTTTTATATGAATATCTATCAAAGGAATTATCCATTTTTTCTCCCTCGGTGAGGTCTATGTTTGAATCCGGCGAGCCACAATCCAGTGAAATTTGAGATAGGAGCCCATTGACCATAGCCCAAAAACTTTTTAATTTGGCCTTTTTGGCATTGCTCCCCACATCTAAAAAACTTTGTCTACCCATATTTTTAAGAAACTAATCCATTATGTGGCTTTTTGTAAATTGAGGTTCTAGTAGCACTACCCTTTTATTTTAAGAGAGATAAACATGGACACACGAAATATTTTTAAAAAGACTAATACATAAGTTATAGGTACTATAAAGCTTTTAATGATAATTTTCATCCGATTTCTTTTGCGTAGTGGCAACGCATACGGTTTATATTTGTTGAGGTTTTGAGTTTGAATCCTATGCGCTTGACATATATTTATTTGGGTTTACTTTTTTCATGTAGCAATACTATTTTCGGAGAGGATGACATCGCGGACCCACCAGCCTGCAGTGTCCCTCGAGTTTAATGGGTGGGTTTGAAAAAAAGAAGTTAAGTACTTGTACAGAGAGGCTGGCATCAGGGACCCACAAGACAGAACATACTAGGTAGGCTGATATGCACAAGCCAGAACATACTAGGGAGGCTAAAATGTGGTCTCCAGCAGCAAGACCACAAGCGGCTGCAGCATCGAGCAACGTTTCCAAGGTCAAAACAGCAGACACAGCTGAAAAAAGTCCATCATACACATGTTACATTTACAGAGAGACTGACATGTGGGACCCAGTAGCGAGACCTTATATAGGTGCTACATCGAGCAACATTGCCAAGTTCGAAACAGGGAGGCACGAGCGAGGAAAGAGTCCAGCATGGACACTTTTCTTCTAATGAGAGGGACATGGGGACTGTTTTTTGAGAGAAAGACATGGTGGACTGCTGAGCACAGCCATAGAAATTTGAGAAAGGAGCCCATGGAGCATAGCATATGTAGTATAGCCTATGTAGAGCAACCCACGTAGATAGGAAAACTCTTTTTAATTCAGCCTTTTGGGCATTTCCCCCCACCTCTCAAAATAAAAAAATCTGCCTACCCATGTTTGAAACTCCTCCAGTATGTGGCATTTTATAAATTGAGATGTCTGAGCACTAGTATTTTATATTTTAATAAAATAGATAAACATAGACAGACAAAATATTTTTTAGAAGACTAATACATAAGTTGTAGTAATAATACATGTTTAATGATTTAGTTTCTATAAATATCTTTGGTGTAGTGGCAAAGCACTAAGTTTACATCTATTTGATTTGATTTGAAGGTCTTTAGTTCAAATCACATGTATGTACATATTTATATATAACTTGGGTTTACATATACATTTTTAATATCACAGTATGGAAAGAATGACATCACAAACCCAATGGCCTGCAGCATCCCCTCGAGTTTAATGGTCGGGTTTGAAAATAAGTTAAATACTTGTATAGAGAGGCTGTCATCAGGGACCCACCCGCCAGAACATACAAGTCTGCATCGGGGGCCCACCAGCCAGAACATACCAGAGAGGCTAACATGGGGGCCTCAACAACAAGACCATGGCTGCCGCATCGAGCAATGTTGCCGAGGTCAAAACAGCGGACATGGCTAAAAAAAGTTCATCATGCACAAGTTTCATTTACAGAGAGACCGGCATGTGGGACCCAGTAGCATGGCCTTATATAGGTGCTGCCTCGAGCAACGTTGCCAAGTTCAAAACAGGGAGGCGCGAGCGAGAAAAAAGTCCAGCATGCACACGTTTCTTCCAATAAGAGGTTCACATGGGGGACCCAGAAAATGGCTGATGCAGCGAGCAACGCTATCAAGTTCGAAACACGTAGGCGCTGCTGACTCGTGTATTAATGAGCTCGTTGGGGAATCCCAAGAGGAAGGTATGATGAGCACAGCAGTAAGTTTTTCCTTAGTTATGAAACCAAGGTTATCAATCCACTAGGAGCAAGGAAACACCCCAAAGGTGTAGCTAGCTGAACTTTGGCAGGGTGCACTACCGGTGCCAGCAGCAACATGGAGACCTGCACAACACAACCACAGAACTCTGTCCCCAACTTGTGATGAGGTTGTCAATATCACCGGTTTTGCTAAAAACAAAGGATTAAACGTATCGAGTGGAAGAAAGTAATAGTTTGCAGAAAATAAACACAAAGCAGTAAACAGTTGATTGTAGATTGATAGTAAAAGAAAAGACCGGGATCCATACTTCACTAGTGGTGGCTTTCCTTAAGATAGATGACATGTTGGGTGAACAAATTACATCGGGGCAATTGACGAACATCGAGAAAGCATACAAGCATATACTACTCATCTTGACTCCTTTGAGACTTGATTGGGCATTACAACATTATACATAGACCGCCATCCAACTGCATCTATGACTAATAATCCACCTTCAGGTTATCATCTGAGCCCCCTCCAGTATTAAGTTGCAAGCAACGGATAATTGCATTGAGAATTGCGTGTAAAGTAAACAATACAATTGTTCTATGAACAAAGGATTGTTGTTTTCTCCCTAGTAGCAACAGCACATCTAGTACCTTAGAGATTTATGTCACTTCCCCAGATTACTAGAGGCATGAACCCACTATCGAGCATAAATACTAACTCTTGGAGTTGCTAGCATCTACTTGGCCAAGATAGCTACTAACAATGGAAAGCATGCAAGATCACAAATAACAAACACATGATAGAATCAATAATCAATCTAAAATAGCATCTCAATATCCATCGGATCCCCGCAAACACAACATGCAGAATTACAAACAGATGATCTTGATCATGAACGGAGCTCACAAGATCTAAACATGATAGCACAAAGGAGGAGAACCAGCCATCTAGCTACTACATGGACCCATAGTCCAGAGATGAACTACTCACGCATCACACCGGAGGCTTGCATGATGATGAAGAAGGCCTCCAGGGTGAATTCCCCTCTCCGGCAGGGTGTCGGGAAGAGCTTCAGACCCCTCCTGATCTAGGGATGGAGATGACGGCGGCTATAGAATCTTCCGTGGAATTTTGATCGGGTAGTTAGGGTTTCTGTATTGGAGGCAACATATGGGCGGAAGGAGAGACCGAGGGGGTGCCTAAGGCGGCCAGACCACCCCCTGGCGCGGGCCAGGCTGGGCCGTGCGGCCAGGTGGTGTGGCCAGGCCCCAGCCCCTCTCCGTCTCGTATTCTGGAACTAGGTGTCCCTCGGTGAAAAACTGACTTTGGATTTTGTCCCGTCCAATTCCGAGAATATTCATTTTCTGACTTTCCTGGAACCAAAAACAGCAGAAAACAGGCAGCTGGCACTGTGGCTCTTGTTAATAGGTTAGTCCAAGAAATCATAGGAAAAGTACTCCAAAGTGTGGACAAAACATAAGAAAGTAGATAAAACCAAGCATGGAACATCAAAAATTATGGATACGTTTGCAACGTATCAACAACCCCAAGCTTAACTCCTGCTCGTCCTCGAGTAGATAAGTGACAAAAAGAAAGAATAATTTTTGAGGTGACATGCACCATCATAAACTTGATCAAAGTATTAGTAAAACATTCAAAGCTGGGATCATAGTACTTCAATCATAACATGAAAGACAAAGTTCTAGCAATAAGACAAAGAAACTATGTTGCAACATGAAAAGGCACAAACAAAAGATTAATGAATAACAAAGCTTTGCAAGACGTTTGTTTGTTTCACATAAAGAAAACATAGCATAGTAGCATTCAGCTTGTCCCTGATAGAGTAGCAAATAGATGCATAGGACACCTTCAAAGTTCATAAGAGTGACTAGATACAAATAGTTTAAAACAAGCAATATCAAAGCTATGCATCAATCAACAAGTCTTGGGACAATGCACATAAAACTAAGAATGGCCACTATGCTCTCAAAGTAGGTGCATAAAGATAGAAGGTGGAGACTCAACATAAAAGTAAAAGAAAGGCCTTCATAGATGGAAGCAGAGATTCAAGTTTCATAAAGAGCTTCCAAAAATTATGGTACTTAATAGCTTTCAGCTCTCATTGCCCCTATCATAAGCATCTTGAAGGTGATTAAGGTTAAAATGACACAACTAAGAGGATATGCTTGACAAGTTATAAGCCGAAATCGCATGCCCCTTACTTACGAAGACCGAACCTCATGCTACTCAACTTTAGTCACAAGTAAGCTCTTGTCATTGTAAGTACACATGTATCATAGAGAACCGCCAACGGGGTACCCCTTGCACATGATACAAGACCTATCCCATAATCAAAATGACAAGGCAAGCAGACAATGAGCATCTCAGCGATCTTTTTATTTGCTATTTGCATAGGTTTTTATTGAGGATGCTTCATAGAGTGCTCATTATGGTTATGCTGCAAGTTTCCACCATGATTGGGCATTCCTTAGGCTAGCGGCCCAGGCGTTTCCCTAACAGACATACAAACTCCATGATCTTACAAGTTCCACTTTTATTTCACACCGCCAGGATCCATAAGCAAAAGAACATGATATCAACGGGGTACAAAGTACTAGTGCAATGTTGAAACGTTCCCCATGATACATGGTTCTGCTAACTTCAACTTATAAAGCGCAAACATATACGCAACAAAGATGGACGCAATGGTTCAAGTTTATTAAATGCAAGAACAGTAAAGTGTGCCATCAAGTTCGTGAGAGCTTTAATCACTAGTTTTCTCATAACAAGTTTAATTCGGAAGGTAGATAAAAATAGGAATATACTTGGAATAGCATATGATAATAGGTAGGTATGGTGGACACTTTGGAATAACTTGGTTTTAGGAGTTGGATGCATGAGTGGAACTCATACTTGGTTGTGGAGGCTAGCAAAAGACGGGGAGCGACAAACTAAGAGAGCAATAATGGCCATAATCATGCAGAGCGACAAAACATCACTGATCAAAGCATAAAGTGATACTAAAAGTTTAAAACTAAAGGATCGTAAAGGCTATGGTGACTTGGGTTAGTCATAACATGGTGTGAGCAGGCGCCAAGTCAACCCAAATAAAGCATCAAAGGAGAATACCATAATACTATGCTTTAATATGCTAAAACAACGCATGATCCTTCCAAGGCACATTAAGCAATCTCAATTGTTTATAACAAGTCATGCTACAGAAAAGAATACTAAGCATAAAGCCAAAACAATATCAAGCATGGCATGACAAAGCATAGGCCACAGTCAAAATAATCTCTCTTTACCACTTAAGCATGAACTTTCCTACTCTTATCCAATCCAAACCAAACTATTTGAAAACCAATGTATGAAAGAGGGGGTCCAACCAATTTATTCAGCAAACTAAGAAAACCAAGAAAATGGAAAACCAAAACGAAAAAGAAAAAGAAGATGCTCCAAGAACAACACAACTGTGCATGAAACAATAAAAATGAAGCATTTGGAAGGAACCTGGGATTTTTATTGATGAAGATGGGGATGCCTTGGGCATCCCCAAGCTTTGACGCTTGTACTTCTTGGGTATTTCTTGGGGTGACACGCGTGGCATCCCCAAGTTTGAGCTTTAGTCCATCCTTCATCTCATTACTCATTCCTTTCATACACCTGAAATTTTTCCTTCATACAAAACTTCACACAATCTTTATTAGCAACAATAGTGCACTTAAGATAATAAGTCTTTAGGTTCAGTTCTAACACTAATAAAACTTCCATTAAAACACTAGCTACTGTATCACTTTCCTCAAAAATCTCAATTCCCCAAAAGAACTCAAAAAGAAACCTACAAGAAGCAAATGCAAATAATGGCAGAAATCTGTCAAAACAGACCATCAGGTAAAGACGAATTTTTTCGAAGACCTTCTGTTGCTCAAATCGAAAAGTGTTGAAGTAACGAAAGTTACATAACAACCTGGGGCAGAAGCACAAAAAATCATGAGTCAAAAGGACGTAGAGAGATTTTACACGAATTTTGACGGTGAAGCACAGAAATCTGTTTCGGGACAGCAACTTTCCCAACCATTACTTCTCTCTCATTAGAGGTTACTCTTGGCACAAAAAGCAAATAAAAAGGGTAAGGAGCGGTTATTACAGAGGTAATAACTTCTAAGACTCATCTAAAAGTTTTGGGTTATCTCACAATAAGTACTTTTCTTTAACGTCTTTAAGTTAGGCATGATAGTTTGAGAAGATGCTCACATAGGAAATATGAATTGAAGTAAAAGAGAGCATCAAGTAGCAAATTCAAAACACATTTAAGTCTAACCCTCTTCCTATGCCTAGGAATCTTATATGAAAATAAATTCACAAAGAACAAAGCGACATGCATAGGAAGATAAAACAAGAGTAACTTCAAAACTTTCAGCAAATAGAGAGGTGTTTCAGTACCATGAAAACTTTTACAACCGTATTTTCCTCTCTTATAATAATTTTCATTAGCCTCACGAATAAACTCAACAATATAACTATCACATAAAGCATGTTTTTCATGATCTACAAACACTAGGGCTTATTATAAACATTTTCAAAAGAATCCATAGGAACATAACATTCATCCTCCTTTGGTAAGCATGTGGGACAATCAAATAATGTAAGAGGTAAAGAGTTACTCTCATTAGAAGGTATGAATGGCTAGATCCATTCTTTCTCCTATTGATCATCACTCTCCTCCTTCTTTTCATCCAATGAGCTTCTAGTTTCAGCAATTTCTTCTTCCATAGGCTCCTTCAAGGCATTAGTCTCTTCCGTTGGTGGAGAGCATCTATAAAGATATTCAAGAATATAGCCATTTTTGTCCTTGTAATTATCAAAGAAAAATTTAAGTATGTCATAAAACTTATATTTATAAGGTGCATCATCAATATTTTCAAGCAAATAAGCAAGTTCTAATGCACCCTTCCAAGCAATAAATTCTTCCATTTGTTCCACATCATAAAAGTCATAATTTCCCTTAACATAAGAAGATATGGTAATATCATCATTATACTCACATTGAAAAGGGAGGTGTTTATACCTCTTATAGCAACAAGATTTATCAAAGCAATAAGTAACATTATAAGTAGAGCACACGTTTCTAGCAATGGTATACAATTCATTAATTTGTTCCCATAAGTGTTTCCCTTTTTGTGACAAGCAGTTTTCCTTATAATAATATTTGTGTTCTTCCGTGAACCCACCTTGCCAATAAGATTCAGTTTCAAAGAAACCAACCATTAATAGAAAGCATGATAACACAAGACAATAACAAACCAACGAAAATAACAACTATAGTAGGAACTATTTTTTCTGTATTTTTGATATAAAAAAAGCAAAAAAAGCAGAAATAAACTAAGCAAAACAAAAACAACAAAGTAAAGAGATTGGTTATGAGGGACTCCCCTTGTGAAGATGTCCTTGACTCCCCGGCAACGGCGCCAGAAAAAGTACTTGCTAGCTCGTGTATTAACGAGCTCGTTGGGGAACCCCAAGAGGAAGGTATGATGAGCACAGCAGTAAGTTTTCCCTCAGTTATGAAACCAAGGTTATCAATCCAGTAGGAGCAAGGAAACACCCCAAAGGTGTAGCTAGCTAAACTTTGGCAGGGCACACTACCGGTGCCAGCAGCAACGTGGAGACCTGCACAACACAACCATAGAACTCTGTCCCCAACTTGCGATGAGGTTTTCAATCTCACTGGTTTTGCTGAAAACAAAGGATTAAACGTATCGAGTGGAAGAAAGTAATAGTTTGCAGAAAGTAAACACAAAGCAGTAAACAGTTGATTGTAGATTGATAGTAAAAGAAAAGACCGGGGGTCCATAGTTCACTAGTGGTGGCTCTCCTTAAGATAGATGACATGTTGGGTGAACAAATTACAACGGGGCAATTGACAAACATTGAGAAAGCATACAAGCATATACTACTCATATTGACTCCTTTGAGACTTGATTGGGCATTACAACATTATACATAGACCGCCATCCAACTACATCTATGACTAATAATCCACCTTCAGGTTATCATCTGAACCCCCTCCAGTATTAAGTTGCAAGCAACGGATAATTGCACTACGAATTGCGTATAAAGTAAACAATACGATTGTTCTATGAACAAAGGATTGTTGTTTTCTCCCTAGTAGCAACAACACATCTAGTACCTTAGAGATTTCTGTCACCTCCCCAGATTACTAGAGGCATGAACCCACTATCGAGCATAAATACTAACTCTTGGAGTTTCTAGCATCTACTTGGCCAAGATAGCTACTAACAACGGAAAGCATGCAAGATCACAAATAACAAAGACATGATAGAATCAATAATCAATCTGAAATAGCATCTCAATATCCATCGGATCCCCGCAAACACAACATGCAGAATTACAAATAGATGATCTTGATCATGAACGGAGCTCACAAGATCTAAACATGATAGCACAAAGGAGGAGAACCAGCCATCTAGCTACTACATGGACCCATAGTCCAGAGATGAACTACTCACACATCACACCGGAGGCTTGCATGATGATGTAGAAGGCCTCTAGGGTGAATTCCCCTCTACGGCAGGGTGCCGGGAAGAGCTTCAGATCCCTCCCTATCTAGGAATAGAGATGACGGCGGCTACAGACTCTTTCGTGGAATTTTGATCAGGTACTTAGGGTTTCTATATCGGAGGCAACTTATAGGCGGAAGCAGAGGCATAGGGGGTGCCTGGGGCGGCCAGACCACCCCCTGGAACGGGCTAGGCTGGGCCGCGCGGCCAGGTGGTGTGGTCGGGCCCCATCCCCTCTCCGTCTCGTATTCTGGCTCCAGGTGTCCCTCGGTGAAAAACTGACTTTGGGTTTTGTCCCGTCTAATCCTAAGAATATTCATTTTCTGACTTTCTTGGAACCAAAAAATAGCAGAAAATAGGCAGCTGGCACTGTGGCTCTTGTTAATAGGTTAGTCCAAGAAATCATATGAAAAGTACTCCAAAGTGTGGACAAAACATAAGAAAGTAGATAAAACCAAGCATGGAACATCAAAAATTATGGATACGTTTGCAACGTATCAACATCCCCGAGCTTAACTCCTGCTCGTCCGCGAGTAAGTAAGTGATAAAAACAAATAATAATTTTTGAGGTAACATGCACCAACATAAACTTGATCAAAGTATTTGTAAAACATTGATAGCTGGGATCATAATACTTCAACATAGCATGAAAGATATAGTTCTAACAATAAGACATAGCAACTATGTTGTAACATGAAAAGGCACAAGCAAAAGATTCATGAATAACAATGCTTTGCAAGACGTTTGTTTGTTTCACATAAAGAAAACATAGCATAGTGGCATTCAGCTTGTCCCTCATAGTGTAGAAAAACATAAATGCATAGGACACCTTCAAAGTTCATAAGGGTGACTGATAAAAATAGTTTAAGAACAAGCAATATCAAAGTTATGCATCAATCAACAAGTCTTGGGACAATGCACATTAAACTAAGAATGGCCACTATGCTCTCTCAATAGGTGCATAAAGATAGAAGGTGGAAACTCAACATAAAAGTAAAAGAAATGCCTTCATAGAAGGAAGCAGGGATTCAAGTCTCATAAAGAGCTTCCAAAAATTATGGTACTTACTAGCTTTCAGCTCTCATTGCCCCTATCATAAGCATCTTGAAGTGATTAAAGTTAAAGTGAACAAACCATGGAGTATATGGTTGACAAAGTATAAGTTGGAAATCACATGTCCCTTGAATACGAGGGCCGCTTCTCATGCTACTCAAGTTTAGTTACCGGTAAGTTCTTGTCATAGTAAGTACATGTGTATCATAGAGAACCGCCAATGGGGTACCCCTTGCCCGATGATACGGAAGAATCCCCATATTAGAATGACAAGGCAAGAAGGGAATGAGCATCTCACCAATCTTCTTATTTACCATGGGAATTTTTTCTCTCTTTCCTCTTTTCTCATCTTTTTTTGTATTTCTCTTTTTCTCAATCTCAATCTCTTTTTTATAAGAAGAATGCTTCATAGATTGCTCATTATGGTTACACTGTAGGTTTCCACCATGATTAGGCATGGATTAGACCAGCAGCCCAGGCGTTTCTCTAACACACATACATAACTCCATGGACTTACAAGCTCCCCTTTCATTTCACATAGACGATATCCATAGACAAAAGAGCATGATATCAACTAGGTACAATGTACAAGTGCAATGTTGAAAGCGTTCCCCATGACAACATGGTTCTGCTAATCCCCAACATATAAGTGCAAGCATATACAACATAGATGACACAATGGTTCAAGTTTATTAGGGGCAAGAAAAGTAAAGTGTGACATCAAGTTCGTGAGATCTTTAATCCCTAGTTTTCTCATAACAAGTTTAATTCGGAAGGTAGATAAAAACATGAATATACTTGGAATAGCAAATGCTAATAGGTAGGTATGGTGGACTCTTTGGAATAACTTGGTTTTATTTGGAGTTGGATGCATGGGTGGAACTCATACTTGGTTATGGAGGCTAGCAAAAGACTAGGAGCGACCAACTAAGAGAGCAATACTGGCCATAATCATGCAAAGCGATAAAACATCATTAATTAAAGCATAAAATGATATTACAAGTCAAAAACTAAAGGATCATCGAGGCTATGGTGACTTGGGATAGTTATAACATGGTGTGAGCATGCGCCAAGTCAACCCAAATAAAGCATCGAAGGAGAATACCACAATACTATGCTTTAATAAGCTAAAACAACGCATGATTCTTTCAAGGCACATTAAGCAATCTCAATTGTTTATATCATGTCATGCTACAGCAAATCACTAAGCATAAAGCCAAAACAATATCAAGCATGACATGACAAAGCATAGGCCACAGTCAAAAACAAGCTCCTATTTTACCACTTAAGCATGAACTTTTCCTACTCTTTTCCTATCCAAACCAACCTATTTGAAAACTAATGTATGAAAGAGGGGGTCCAACCAATTTATTCAAGCAAACTAAGCAAACGAAAACCAAAAACAAAAACAAAGACGCTCCAAGAACAACACAACTATGCATGGAACAATAAACATGGAGTGTTTGGAAGAAACCTGAGATTTTTATTGATAAAGAATGGGATGCCTTGGGCATTCCCAAGATTTGACGCTTGTACTTCTTGGATATTTCTTGGGTGACATGGGTGGAATCCCCAAGCTTGAGCTTTAGTCCATTCTTCCTCTTATTACATCATTCTCTCCTCACACCTGAAATTTTTCCTTCACACAATCTTTATTAGCAACATTAGTGTACTCAAGATAATAAGTCTTTAAGTTCAGTTTCAACAGCAATAAAACTTCCATTAAAATACAAGCTACTGTATCACTTCCCTCAAAAATATCAATTCTCCAAAAGGAACCCAAAAAGGAATCAACAAAAGCAAATGCAAATAATGGCAGAAATCTGTCAAAACAGACCAGTAGATAAAAACTAATTTTTTCGACGACCTTCTGTTGCTCAAATCGAAAAGTGTTAAACTAACGAAAGTTATATAACAACCTGGGGCATAAGCACAAAAAAGCAAAGCTCAAACTAACGTACAGAGATGTTACACGAATTTTTACAGTGAAGCACAAAAATCTGTTTCGGGACAGCAACTTTCCCAAGCATTACTTCTCTCTCATTAGAGGTTACTCTTGGCACAAAAAGCAAATAAAAAGGATAAGGAGCGGTTATTACAGAGGTAATAACTTCCAAGACTCATCTAAAACTTTTGGGTATCTTCCAATAAGTACTTTTCTTTAACGCCTTTAAGTTAGGCATAAGAAGCAAGAAAGGAATCAAGTATTCTCAAATGAAGAAGCATTAAGACCAAATTTTGTTTTAATAGGAGAGGCAAAAGTAACCTTCTCTCTCTTCTTAGGGAAGTGTTCTATACCTTTCTTGAGTTGGAGTTGGTATTTAATGGTGCCTTCTTTCATATCAATAATGGCACCAATAGGTCTTCCCAAAGTAATAGGACAAGAAGAATTGCATTCAACATCCAAAACATTGATATCAACAGGGACATAGGCATTGTTAACTATAATAAGAACATCATTAATAATCCCCATGAGTTTATTTTTAGCATTATCATCAAGTGGGACATTTAAATAACAATCTTCCAATGGTGGCAAATCAAGCATATCATAAATCCTTCTTGGCATAATAGAAACACTACTATCAAGATCACATAAAGCTTTGAAATCAAAATCATTTAATTTCATATTAATGATGGGTTCCCAACCATCTTCTAATTTCATAGGAATATAAGCTTTATGTTTCATCTTTTCTTCTTTAATTTTTATGAGAGCATCAGTAATGTGTTTTGTAAAGGCCATATTCATAGCACTAGCATTAGGACTTTTAGCAAGCTTTTGCAGGAACATATTAACTTCAGAGATGTTGCAACCATCAAGATCAAAATCATAATTATCATCTAAAGTAGTAGAGCTATTGTTTCCCATATTTCGAAGAATCTCAGCATTTTTATTAGAAAAGGTTCCATTGGGTTTACTAGCTTCAACATTAGTGGTAGTGATGGTAGAAATACTAATATTTCTAGCAATTTCATCTTCTCTTTCCCACTTAGCATGCAATTCAGCTAATAGTCTAACATTTTCATCAATTCTAACTTGTATGGCATTAGTAGCAGCAAAGGGGTTCTCACTAGTTTCAGGGTTAGCAGCCATTTTATTAATCAAAGAGGATTGTGCTTCAGACAAAGATGATATATTTCTTTCAGCATTAGAAAGTTTTAATTGTAAAATAGGAATTTCCCTATTTAAACTCTCAAGTTGATGACTAATATTTTTCAAAATGGTAGATTGTTCCTCCATAGTTTTAGTAAATTATTTATTTTTTCATATTGCATTTGCATGAAGTTTTTAGTGGCTCTTTCAACTTCTAAACTTCTTCCTTCACTAGGTATTCCAGGTTTGCCATGATAACCATAAGTATTATTAGGAGGGTAAGGCCTATAATTGTTATTACCGTAAGCATTGTTACCAAAATTATTATTTCTTATAAAGTTCACATCAACTTGCTCTTCTTGAGTAACCAATGAGGCTAAAGGAACATGATTTGGATCAATATGAGTGATGGCTCAATGCATGGCGCCCAGAAAAGTGCTGGTGCGTGGTTGATGTAGAGCTCGTTGTGAACCCCAAGAGGAAGGTATGATGAGCACAGCAGCAAGTTTCCCTCAGTTAAGAAACCAAGGTTTAATCGAACCAGTAGGAGCAAGGAAACACCCCAAAGGTGTTACTAGCTAAGCTTTGGCAGGGCGCACTACCGGTGCTAGTAGCAACGTGGAGACCTGCACAACACAACCACAGAACTTTGTCCCCAACTTGCGATGAGGTTGTCAATCTCACCGTGTTTTGTGGAAAACAAATGATTAAATGTATCGAATGGAAAGAAGTAAAAGTTTGCAGAAAGTAAACACAGAGAAGTAAACAGTTTGTAGATTGAATGTAAAAGACAAGGACCGGGATCCATAGTTCACTAGAGGTGTCTCTCCTTAAGATAGATAACATGCTGGGTGAACAAATTACAGCGGGGCCATTGACAAACATCGAGAAAGCAATACATGCATATACTAATCATCTTGACTCCTTTGAGATTTGATTGGGCATTACAACATTATACATAGACTGCCATCCAACTGCATCTATGACTAATAATCCACCTTCAGGTTATCATCTGAACCCCCTCCAGTATTAAGTTGCAAGCAACAGATTATAGCTTTACGAACTACGCGTAAAGTAAACAATACGATTGTTCTATGAACAAAGGATTGTTGTTTTCTCCCTAGTAGCAATAGCACAGCTAGTACCTTAGAGAGTTTTGTCACTTCCCCAGATTACCAGAGACATGAACCCACTATCGAGCATAAATACTAACTCTTGGAGTTGCTAGCATCTACTTGGCCAAGATAGCTACTAACAACGGAAAGCATGCAAGATCACAAATAACAAAGACATGATAGAATCAATAATCAATCTGAAATAGCATCTCAATATCCATCGGATCCCCGCAAACACAACATGCAGAATTACAAATAGATGATCTTGATCATGAACGGAGCTCACAAGATCTAGACATGAAAGCACAAAGGAGGAGAACCAGCCAGCTAGCTACTACATGGATCCGTAGTCCAAGGATGAACTACTCACGCATCACACCGGAGGCTTGCATGGTGATGAAGAAGGCCTCCAGGGTGAATTCCCCTCTCCGGCAGGGTGCCGGGAAGAGATTCAGATCCCTCCCGATATAGGGATGGAGATGATGGCGGCTACAGACTCTTTCGTGGATTTTTGATCGGGTACCTAGGGTTTTCGTCTTGAGGGCATCTTATAGTCGGAAGGGGAGGCCGAGGGGGTGCCGGGAGCGGCCACACCACCCCCTGGCACAGGCCAGGCTAGGCCGCACGGCCAGGTGGTGTGGTGGCCCCCTGGCCCCTCTCCGTCTCGTATTCTGGCACTTGATGACTTCCGGAAAAATAGGCACTTTGGCTTTTGTCCCGTCCAATTCTGAGAATATTCATTTTCTGACTTTCCTGAAACCAGAAACAGTAGAAAACAGGCAGCTAGCACTGTGGCTCTTGTTAATAGGTTAGTCCAAGAAATCATATGAAAAGTACTCCAAAGTTGGAACAAAACACAAGAAAAGGGATAAAACCAAGCATGGAACATCAAAAATTATAGATACATTTGCAATGTATCAACATCCCCAAGCTTAACTCATGCTCGTCCTCGAGTAGGTAAGTGATAAAAAGAAAGAATAATTTTTGAGGTGACATGCACCCTCAAAGACTTGATCAAAGTATTTGTAAAACATTCAAAGCTGGGATCATAGTACTTCAATCATAGCATGAAAGACAAGGTTCTAGCAATAAGACAAAGAAACTATGATGCAACATGAAAAGGCACAAACAAAATATTCATGAATAACAATGATTTGCAAGACGTTTGTTTGTTTCACATAAAGAAAACATGGCATAATAGTATTCAGCTTGTCCCTCAATAGAGTAGCAAATATAAATGCATAGGACACATTCAAAGTTCATAAGAGTGACTAGATACAATAGTTTAAAACAAGCAATAACAAGTTATGCATCAATCAACTAGTCTTGGGACAATGCACATAGAACTAAGAATGGCCACTATGCTCTCAAAGTAGGTGCATAAATATAGAAGGTGGAGACTCAATGTAATGGTGGAAGAAAGGCCTTTGTAAAAGGAAGTAGGGATTCAAGTCTCATAAAGATATTCCAAAAATTATGGTACTTATAGCTTTCAGCTCTCATTTCCCCTATCATAAGCATCTTTAAGGTGATTAAGGTTAATGTGACACAACTAAGAGGATATGCTTCACAAGTTATAAACCGAAATCGCATGCCCCTTACTTACGAAGACCGATCCTCATGCTACTCAACTTCAGTCACGAGTAAGCTCTTGTCATTGTAAGTACATGTGTATCATTCAGAACCACCAACGGGGTACCCCTTGCACATGATACCGGAGCTTTCCCATAATCAAAATGACAAGGCAAGCAGACAATGAGCATCTCAGCGATCTTTTTATTTGCTATTTGCATAGGTTTTTATTGAGGATCCTTCATAGAGTGCTCATTATGGTTATGTTGCAAGTTTCCACCATGATTAGGCATGGCTTAGGCTAGCGGCCCAGGCGTTTCTCTAACACACATACGAACTCCATGATCTTACAAGTTCCACTTTTATTTCACACCGCCGGGATTCGGAAGAAAAAGAACATGATATCAACGGGGTACAAAGTACAAGTGCAATTTTGAAAGCGTTTCCCATGAAACATGGTTCTGCTAATTTCAAGTTATAAAGCGCAAGCATATACGCAACAAAGAAGGACCCAATGGTTCAAGTTTATTAGATGCAAAAAGTAAAGTGTGCCATCAAGTTCGTGAGAGCTTTAATCACTAGTTTTCTCATAACAAGTTTAATTTGGAAGGTAAACAAAAGCATGAATATACTTGGAATAGCATAAGCTAGTAGGCAACTAAGGTTGACTCTTTGGAATAACTTGGTTTAGGCAGTTGGATGCATGAGTGGAACTCATACTTGGTTGTGGAGGCTAGCAAAAGACTGGGAGCGACAAACTAAGAGAGCAATAATGGCCATAATCATGCAAAGCGACAAAACATCATTGATAAAAACATAAAGTGATACTACAAGTTTTAAACTAAAGGATCATAAAGGCTATGGTGACTTGAGATAGTCATAACATGGTGTGAGCATGCACCAAGTCAACCCAAATAAAGCATCAAAGGAGAATACCACTATACTATGCTTTAATATGCTAAAACAACGCATGATTCTTCCAAGGCACATTAAGCAATCTCAATTGTTTATAATAAGTCATGCTACAGCAAAGAATACTAAGCATAAAGCCAAAACAATATCAAGCATGGCATGACAAAGCATAGGCCACAGTCAAAAACAAGCTCTTTTTACCACATAAGTATGAACTTTCCTACTCTTTTCCAAACCAAACCAAACTATTTGCAAACCAATGTATGAAAGAGGGGGTCCAACCAATTTATTCAGAAAACTAATCAAACTAAAGCAAACTAAAAACCAAAACAAAAACGAAAAAGAAGACGCTCCAAGAACAACACAACTGTGCATGAAACAATAAAAATGAAGCATTTGGAAGAAACCTGAGATTTTTATTGATGAAGAAGGGGATACCTTGGGCATCCCCAAGCTTTGACGCTTGTACTTCTTGGATATTTCTTGGGGTGACATGCGTGGCATCCCCAAGCTTGAGCTTTAGTCCATCCTTCATCTCATTACTCATTCCTTCCATACACCTAAAATTTTTCCTTCATACAAAACTTCACACAATCTTTATTAGCAACATTAGTGCACTCAAGATAAAAGGTCTTAAGGTTCAGTTATAACACCAAATAAACTTCCATTACAACACTAGCTACTGTAGCACTTCCCTCAAAAAGCTCAATTCCCCAAAAGAACTCAAGAAGGAACCAACAAGAAGCAAATGCAGAAAATGGCAGAAATCTGACAAAACAGACCAGCAGGTAAAGGCGAATTTTTTAGAAGACCTTCTGTTGCTCAAATCAAAAAGTGTTGAACTAACTAAAGTTATATAACAACTTGGGGCAGAAGAACAAAAATTGACGCCTCAAAAATACGTACAGAGATTGTACACGAATTTTTACGGTGAGGCACAGAAATCTGTTTTGGGACAGCAACTTTCCCAATCATTACTTCTCTCTCATTAGAGGTTACTCTTGGCACAAAAAGCAAATAAAAAGGATAACGAGAGGTTATTACAGAGGTAATAACTTCCAAGACTCATCTAAAACTTTTGGGTTATCTCCCAATAAGTACTTTTCTTTAACGCCTTTAAGTTAGGCATAAGAAGCAAGAAAGAATCAAGTGTTCTCAAATGAAGAAGCATTAAGACCAAATTTTGTTTTCATAGGAGAAGAAAAAGAAATATTTTCTATCTTTTTAGGGAAGTGTTCTATACCTTCATTGAGTGGGAGTTGATATTTAATGGTGCCTTCTTTCATAACAACAATGGCTCCAACAGTTCTAAGAAAAGGTCTTCCCAAAGTAATAGGACAAGAAGCATTGTAGTCAACATCCAAAACATAGAAATCAACGGGGACATAGGCATTGTTAATAATAATAAGAACATCATTAAGACTCCCCATGAGTTTCTTTTTAGCATTATCATCAAGTGGTACAGTCAAATAACAATCTTCAAGTGGAGGCAATCAAGCATATCATAAATCTTTCTAGGCATAATAGAAGCACTACTATCAAGATCACATAAAGCTTTGAAATCAAAGTCATTCACTTTCATATTAATGATGGGTTCCCAACCATCTTCTTGTTTTATAGGGTTAGAAGCTTTATGTTTCATCTTTTCTTCTTTAATCTTTATGAGAGCCTCAGTAATGTGTTTTGTAAAAGCCATGTTCATAGCACTAGCATTAGGACTTTTAGCAAGCTTTTGTAGGAACTTAATAACTTCAGAGATATTGCAACCATCAAGATCAAAATCAAATTTATCATCTAAAGTAGTAGAACTATTACTAGCTTCAACACTAGTGGTGGTAATAGTAGAAACACTAATGTTTCTAGCAATTTCATCTTCTCTTTCCCACTTAGCATGTAATTCAGCTAATAGTCTAACTTTTTCATCAATTCTTACTTGTATAGCATTAGTAGCTGCAAAGGGATTATCATTAGTTTCAGGTTTAGCTGCCATTTTATTCAAAGAAGATTGAGCTTCAGCCAAAGATGCTATATTTCTTTCAGCATTAGAGAGTTTTTCCTCAATAGTTTTATTGAAAGCAGTTTGTTTACTAATAAAATCTTTAAGCATAACTTCAAGTTCAGAGGGAGCACTCCTATTATTGTTGTAAGAATTTTCATAAGCATTACCATTGTTGGGAGGATATGGTTTATAATTGTTGTTACCAAAATTGTTCCTATAAGCATTATTACCATAAGCATTGTGGCCAAAATTGTTATTTCTTATGAAGTTCACATCAACTTGCTCTTCTTGAGCAACCAAAGAGGCTAAAGGGACATTATTTCGATCAATATGGGCTTTCACATTAACAAGCATAGACATAATAATATCAATCTTATCACTCAAGGAAGAGGTTTCCTCAACAGAATTTATTTTCTTACCTTGTGGAGCTCTCTCAGTATTCCATTCAGAATAATTAACCATCATATTGTCCAGAAGTTTTGTTGCAGCACCCAAAGTGATGGTCATAAAGGTACCTCCAGCAGCAGAATCCAATAGGTTCCTTGAAGAATAGTTCAATCCTCCATAAAAAGTTTGGATGATCATCCAAGCAGTCAGTAAATGAGTGGGACAATTCTTTACCAAAGATTTCGTTATTTCCCAAGCTTGAGCAACATGCTCATTATCAAGTTGTTTAAACTTCATTATTTCACTTCTCATGGATATAATCTTAGCAGGAGGATAGTATTTTCCAATAAAAGCATCTTTGCACTTAGTCCAAGAATCAATACTATTCCTAGTTAAGGAATTCAACCATTCTTTAGCTTTTCCTCTCAAAGAGAAAGGAAACAATTTCAGTTTAATAATATCACCATCTATATCCCTATGCTTTTGCATCTCACAAAGTTCAACAAAGTTATTTAGATGGGAAGCAGCATCTTCATTACCAATACTAGAAAATTGCTCCCTCATAACAAGATTGAGAAAAGCAGGTTTTATCTCAAAGAAAGTATCTTTAGGCACAGGTGGAGCAATAGGTGTGCTCATAAAATCATTGTTGTTGGTGCTAGTGAAGTCACACAACTTAGTGTTTTCAAGAGTAGTCATTTTTTGGGTTTTCAAATAAGAAAGCAAACAAGTAAAACTGATTTTTTTGTGTTTTTGAATAAAGAAAACAAGAAAACAAAGGGAAAAGAAACTAAGCAAAACAAAAATAACAAAGTAAAGGAATTGGTTATGAGGGAATCCCCTTGTGAAGATGTCCTTGACTCCCCGGCAACGGCGCCAGAAAAATGCTAGATGGCTCAATGCACGGCGCCTAGAAAAGTGTTGGTGCGTGGTTGATGTAGAGCTCGTTGGGAACCCCAAGAGGAAGGTATGATGAGCACAAAAGCAAGTTTCCCTCAGTTAAGAAACCAAGGTTTAATCGAACCGGTAGGAGCAAGGAAACACCCCAAAGGTGTTACTAGCTAAGCTTTGGCAGGGCGCACTACTCGTGCTAGTAGCAACATGGAGACCTGCACAACACAACCACAGAACTTTGTCCCCAACTTGCGATGAGGTTGTCAATCTCACCGTTTTTGCGGAAAACAAAGGATTAAACGTATCGAATGGAAAGAAGTAGAAGTTTGCAGAAAGTAAACAGTTTGTAGATTGAATGTAAAAGACAAGGACCGGGATCAATAGTTCACTAGAGGTAGCTCTCCTTAAGATAGATAACATGCTGGGTGAACAAATTACAGCGGGGCAATGACAAACATCGAGAAAGCAATACATGCATATACTAATCATCTTGACTCCTTTGAGATTCGATTGGGCATTACAACATTATACATAGACCACCATCCAACTGCATCAATGACTAATAATCCACCTTCTGGTTATCATCCGAACCCCCTCCAGTATTAAGTTGCAAGCAACAGATTATTGCTTTATGAACTGCGTGTAAAGTAAACAATACGATTGTTCTATGAACAAAGGATTGTTGTTTTCTCCCTAGTAGCAACAACACATCTAGTACCTTAGAGATTTCTGTCACTTCCCCAGATTACCAGAGGCATGAACCCAGTATCGAGCATAAATACTAACTCTTGGAGTTGCTAGCATCTACTTGGCCAAGATAGCTACTAACAACGGAAAGCATGCAAGATCACAAATAACAAAGACATGATAGAATCAATAATCAATCTGAAATAGCATCTCAATATCCATCGGATCCCCGCAAACACAACATGCAGAATTACAAATAAATGATCTTGATCATGAATGGAGCTCACAAGATCTAGACATGAAAGCACAAAGGAGGAGAACCAGCCATCTAGCTACTACATGGATCCGTAGTCCAAGGATGAACTACTCACGCATCACACCGGAGGCTTGCATGGTGATGAAGAAGGCCTCCAGGGTGAATTCCCCTCTCCGGCAGGGTGCCGGGAAGAGCTTCAGATCCCTCCCGATCTAGGGATGGAGATGACGGCGGCTACAGACTCTTTCGTGGATTTTTGATTAGGTACCTAGGGTTTTTG
Source organism: Avena eriantha (assembly GCA_910589775.1). Classification (NCBI taxonomy): domain Eukaryota; kingdom Viridiplantae; phylum Streptophyta; class Magnoliopsida; order Poales; family Poaceae; genus Avena; species Avena eriantha. The sequence continues at coordinate 578,506,586 of OU342743.1, forward strand.
TCCCGAGGGCATCTTATAGTTGGAAGGGGAGGCCGAGGGGGTGCCGGGAGCGGCCACACCACCCCCTGGCGCGAGCCAGGCTGGGCCGCACGGCCAGGTGGTGTGGTGGCCCCCTGGCCCCTCTCCGTCTCGTATTTTGGCACTTGATGACTTCCGGAAAAATAGGCACTTTGGCTTTTGTCCCGTCCAATTCCAAGAATATTCATTTTCTGATTTTCCTGGAACCAAAAACAGCAGAAAACCGGCAGCTGGCACTGTGGCTCTTGTTAATAGGTTAGTCCAAGAAATCATATGAAAATTACTCCAAAGTTGGAACAAAACACAAGAAAGTGGATAAAACCAAGCATGGAACATCAAAAATTATAGATGCATTTGCAATGTATCAATGAGCTTTCCCATTAACAAGCATAGACATAATAATATCAATTTTATCACTCAAGGAAGAGGTTTCTTCAATAGAATTTACCTTCTTACCTTGTGGAGCTCTGTTGGTATGCCATTCAGAATAGTTAACCATCATATTATCTAGAAGCTTTGTTGCAGCACCCAAAGTAGTGGTCATAAAGGTACCTCCAGCAGCAGAATCCAGTAGATTTCTTGAAGAATAATTCAATCCTGAATAAAAGGTTTGGATAATCATCCAAGCAGTCAATCCATGAGTGGGACAATTCTTTACCAAAGATTTCATTCTTTCCCAAGCTTGAGCAATATGTTCATTATCAGATTGTTTAAATTTCATTATTTCACTTCTCATAGATATAATCTTAGCAGGAGGATAGTATTTTCCAATGAAAGAATCTTTCCATTTAGTCCAAGAATTAATACTATTTATAGTTAGGGATTGCAACCATTCTTTATCTTTTCCTCTCAAAGAGAAAGCAAACAATTTAAGCTTAATAATATCTCCATCTATATCCCTATGCTTTTGCATCTCACAAAGTTCAACAAAGTTATTTAGGTGAGCAGCAGCATCTTCAATACCTATTCCAGAAAATTGTTCTCTCATAACATGATTGAGCAACGCAGGTTTGATTTCAAAGAAAGTGGCTTCAGGAACAGGTGGAGCAATAGGTGTGCACATGAAATCATTGTTGTTGGTGCTAGTGAAGTCACACAACTTAGTGTTTTCAAGGGTAGTCATTTTTTTGTGTTTTTAATAAAGAAATCAAACTAGAACAACTAATTTTTTGTTATTTTGATAAAGAAACAAGCAAAAATAAACTAAGCAAAACAAAGTAAAGAGATTGGTTATGAGGGACTCCCCTTGTGAAGATGTCCTTAACTCCCCGGCAACGGCGCCAGAAAAATAGCTTGATGGCCCAAAATATATCGAGCTTGTTGGGGAACCCCAAGAGGACGGTATGATGAGCACAGCAGCAAGTTTTCCCTTAGTTATGAAACCAAGGTTATCGAACCAGTAGGAGCAAGGAAACACCTCCAAGGTGTTGTTTCCAACTTGGAATCCTGTACAACACAACCACAGAACTTTGCCCCCAACTTACAGTAAGGTTGTCAATCTCACCGGTTTTGCTGAAAACAAAGGATTAAACGTATTGTGTGGAAGATAGTAATTGCTTGTAGAAAGTAAACAGAAAATAGTAAATAGATGGTAGATTGAGTGCAAAAGAAAAGGACCGGGGTCCATAGTTCACTAGTGGTGATTCTCCTTAAGATAGATGACATGTTGGGTGAACAAATTAAAGCGGGGTAATTGACAAACATCGAGAAAGCATACATGCATATACTAATCATCTTGACTCCTATGAGATTCGATTGGGCATTACAACATTATACATAGACTGTAATCCAACTACATCTATGACTAATAATCCACCTTCAGGTTATCATCCGAACTCCCTCCAGTATTAAGTTGCAAGCAACAGATTATTGCTTTATGAACTGCGTGTAAAGTAAACAATACGAAATTTCTATGAATAAAGGATTGTTGTTTTCTCCCTAGTAGCAGCAACACATCTAGTACCTTAGAGATTTCTATCTCTTCCCCAGATTCCTAGAGGCATGAACCCACTATCGAGCATAAATACTCCCTCTTGGAGTTGCTAGCATCTACTCGGCCAAGATATCTACTAACAACGGAAAGCATGCAAGATCACAAATAACAAAGACATGATAGAATCAATAATCAATCTGAAATAGCATCTCAATATCGATCAGATCCCCGCAAACACAACATGTATGATTACAAATAGATGATCTTGATCATGAAAGGAGCTCACAAGATCTAGACATGGTAGCACAAAGGAGAAGAACCAACCATCTAGCTACTACATGGACCTGTAGTCCAGGGATGAACTACTCACACATCACACCGGAGGTAGTCATGGTGATCAAGAAGGCCTCCAGGGTGAATTCTCTCCTCCGGCAGGGTGCCGGGAAGAGCTTCAGATCCCTCCCGCTCTAGGGATGGAGATGACGGTGACTACAAACTCTTTTGTGGAATTTTTGACGGGTACTTAGGGTTTCTGTATCGGAGGCATCTTATAGGCGAAAGGGGAGGCCGAGGGGGTGCCCTAGGCATCCACACCACCCCCTGGTGCGGGCCAGGCCTGGCCGCGCGGCCAGGTGGGGTGGCCAGCCTCTGTCCCCTCTCTATCTCGTATTCTAGCTCAGTGTCCCCCTCGGTGAAATATTGACTTTGGCTTTTGTCCCGTCCAATTTCGAGAATATTCATTTTCTGACTTTCCTGGAACCAAAAACAGCAGAAAACAGGTAGCTGGCACTGTGACATCTTGTTAATAGGTTAGTCCAAGAAAGTGTATAAAAATACTCTAGAGTGTGGACAAAACTTAAGAAACTAGATATAAAACAAGCATGGAACATCAAAAATTATAGATACGTTAGAAACGTATCAATCCCCGTGCAAAGTAGTGACTTGTGGAAAAGGTCATCATGTTCATGAGGCATGAGTCATTACAATAAATGAGGCAATTGAAACATAATTACAATATTAGATATAGAACTGCATCGCGAGTCGTATCAGACTCTCACACATCACATGACTTTGAAGCTTCCACACCTTTTGTATTAATAATTTATAAGAGTTTAAATATTTAGCAGATTATAAAATCATCAAGTTTATTTATATGAGCACTTGATTGATTAGGGAATACTATATGATCATTGTTTGATCTTTTTTTCAACTTGCACCTTTTCTTTTTGATTCTTTGATAGCATAATTTTCCTTTTATTTCATCAACAAAATTGTATCATGTTAATACCCTGATTCGTTGATAGCATAATTTTCCTTTTATTCCATCAACAAAATTGTATCATGTTAATACTGTTTATGGATCTTATTGATTTAAACCAATGATTATAACATGTTATCACAATTTCTTATCATAACTTATCAAAACTTTATTGGTGTGGAAGACCCTAAAATCATAATAGTGGTACAAGTTTCATAAAACTCATCCTAATTCATACATCTAATACAACAATCATAAATCGAAATCACTTTGAATATCATAATGTGTCAAAACTCACTAGAAATTACTCTTCCCTTTAACCAAGGAAATTGATCATGCAACTAATGCAAACTTTGAAATTAAAAACCTATCATGCGTGCAAGAAGGTAAACATGCTAAAGCTGGAAGATCGATTACAAGGTGTTAAAGATCTCGCCAAGCTTGGAATCAAGAAAGGTGGGATCAAATAATCCCTCGTGATTATTCGATACCATGGTGTCTTTTATTTTGGAAAAGAAGCCTTTGTGCTACGGAGCCTTCATGGAGTGTCTTGTTTGTTGCCTCTAGGATCATGATGTGAATCAGGCACTAGTCGCTAATTGTTTCTAGCTAAGCCTCACATGCTTTGTACATCTCAATCGTCTACTTCTCAGTTTTGATGGCTCGAAGCTAACGTCGAGGTTGGCTTCTAACCCTTTCATTTTATTTCTAGATCCATCTGATTTAGATAATGATGCAATAGTTCAATATGCATAGAAGATCCCGGAGATTTTACCTCAATCTTCTTGATATGGCCATCAAGGCTATCAAGAGAGGCTTGTATCTCCTTTCCTTGATGCTTCAGCTTGTCCAAATAAGACTCCCCTTCTTCCTTAGGATTGAGCTGTACTTCTTCAAAATCACCACCTTGCCCTATCATGAAGATAAATACATTGTGTCCGTCCTTGATCATCTCCATCAGATTGAATCCATCTGCAGCTCCTAGTTGATTGCACCAGGATTTTTCCTCTATCTTTTCTTCAACGGCTATCTTATTTACATCTTCCGACATCACGCCCCTCGAGGAGGGCCTTTGAAAGTCTCCCTTAGCTTGAGCAATGTCCCAAGGTTTAGACATAGTTGTGAGGTTCTTAGAGGATGGGGAGGAGTGTGAGTGAGATCTATTGACAAGAGTGAAGCAGATCCGTAGCAGAAAACAAAAAATTTCCTACGTTGGAACCCCAAAACTGCCTAGGATCTATCTATGTAGTAATGCAGTAACGGCCAATGCATATAGAATACATACCCTTGTAGACCGTACGCGGTTAACGTTCCGTGGGGAACGTGGTTGAAGTAGTCGTACTCGTAGCCGACCTCAAGGTCACGAAGCTCCTCGCTGGTGACCCCTTGCTCCTTTTTCATCTTCAACAGCTCCGGCTCATGACATTAAAGCGCCCCAAGTGTTGTGCCTCATGTCTTTGTACACATACGGTGCACGATGAGACCTCTGGCTCCCCGATCCCGCCGGGAGTGCAGAAGTTGATATCCAGATAGGAATCCCTGCAGCGCAACGGCGTACTGCAGGTGTCCCTTGATCGCACAACCCAGACTTGGGGCCATGGTCACAAGGGCTAGAGAGAGAGGCAAGGAGGAAGTCAACCAAAGGACTTCTCCAAAAATTGGGTGTTTTTAATCCCACCCATTGGTACCCCTTTATATAGGCGGAGGGGGGTGTGCCCTCTCCCCTAGGTGCCCCATGTGGGACTAAAGGGCAAAGAAAATAATCAGGAACAAAATAGGAAAAGGGGAAGCTGGCTGGGCCAATTTGGGCCGAAGCCCTGCACGCAACCCAGCGCGGCTAGTCAGCAGTGGTTGAGGCTGCTGTGCCCGTGTGGGTCGGCCCAGCGAGCGCACTGAGCTGCCCAGCGGTCAGTGGCTTGGCAGCTCCGGGTGGGCCTTCCCGGCGTGGCGGCCCGCGAGCGGAGGCAGCAGCCTGGGCAGGCTGACCTCGGCCGAGGCCCACCAGGCACGGAAGCTCCCAGCGCTCTGCCATCCCCGTGCGGCGCGTATTATCAGTTGCCCGCCTCTATGGGCTGTCAAGCCCACTAGCGGTAGCAGCTGATACTTTTCCCTTTTTCTCTTCCTGCAGATTTTCTATGGGCTAATTCCCTTCGGGGATTTGGCCTAATATAAAAGTTGCTCTTATAAATCTTAATCCAAATATTATTTAGAATATATTAATTCACAATTAACATATAATAAGTATATATTCAAATTTCCATTTATCCGAAAACACTTTTCGGATCTTTTCCTTTATTCTTTCTCCGAACAACTTCGGATCTCTCCGCGGAACATTTCCGACTTCTCTCTCTCTCTACTATGATTCTGTCTTACGAATGATCGCTCTCATCGTACCCTTAACTGTATCCTCTCATGGCTCGGGAATGCTCTAGACATGATCTGTATCAATGATCAATAGAGGGACCAGGGATATCCATGTGACCCCTATGCATTCATGATGACAATGTCGTTTGAACCGCTAAATGTAGCATCCAATTCCTTTTGTTTCTTGATACGACTTGTCCGAGATCCGATCATTGGTATCACATATCTTGTTCAATCTCGTTCACAACAAGTTCTGTTTTCTTGTTACCGTGATATTACATCCCCGTGACCGAGTCACATGTTGCAACATTTATGGATGTAATCTCACCAAGCTGGCAGTATGCATCTTTACCCGTCATGTGGGTGAACAAATCCCGGTCTTGCAGTCACATGTCATCTAATGTTCCTTCAGAAAACCCAACCTACACCTTTATGGCCACCGTATTACCAGATGACGGTTGATGCAGTCTAAGCAGCCTCGGGAAATAGTGAGTGATATGAGCTTACGGTCTAAGGAAAAGGAGTCTAGGTATAGCTGTTGCAATAATGAACTATATGACTTGATCGTGTTGCAATCCTTCGAGGAATGTCCATCACATCATTCTCCATTGATATGACCCTGTTGTCAATTGGCATAAATGCCCATGATCTTGAAACCCAGATCATCCTCATGACCAACGAACTAGTATGAATAGAGGCTACTAGGGACTTGGTTGTTTCATACCATACCTGTACCAATGTTTCTACTTGGCACAGTTATAGAACAATATGAAACTATTATAAACTAATTTATATATGACAATAAAAACCTATTTATTATTTGCCTCTAGGGCATATCTCCTTCAGTCTCCCACTTGCACTAGAGTACAAATAATCCAGCTCGCAATTTACTCATATAAATCATATATCATATGCGTTTACAGTTCATGCATGCTCATGGGAAACGCCATGTCCATGTTCTTTACCAGATCATTATGTATTTTTCAAATCATTAATGTCTTCCTAACTTTGACATTCACACCATTATCGTATAATGGGTCAGAGTATTTGTTTGGCGACAAAGTGAGACTTTGTTTCTAGTGTTTATGATGACGGTCATTTTCACCGTTATCATCTAAACTTCAAAACACACTTTGCTATCCTTTGTGTATATACTATAGTCATGGCAGCGGAACGAGGCCGTATTCTAGGAGCTTAAAGTGACTTTAGATCAACCTCGAGGGCTTTCTCATGAGCACTGGGCCCTGGGACACATCATTCTATGTTAAAAGCAAACTAGCCCCGCCATAACATTATATATCACATCAGATGGAGCCTTTATACTTCTATATCTATGTAGATCCTAGTGCATGAAATGCATCTATGTCACTTACATTGCTTCTTACCATTTAAGTACAAACTTAATTCTGGTTCAGTGATCAACTCAGGAATCACTTAAAGACACGTTCTTATAGCTAAGACTTTGTCCTACCAACCAGAACTTCGGGTCACCTTACGTCGAGTATTCAACATGGTTATATGAAAGAACCTATGACTGAGGCCTAGGAGATGCAAGACATCTCTTTCTTTCAACCGTAGTTGCAATACTAACTCAATGCTTCATACAGTAAGAACTATTTTCTTACCTTGTTCCATTTTGAGCTTCTTCAGAATCTTGTCTTAGGACATTCTGAACATCTTTCAGAATCAAGTCCAGGAAGCATTCGACACTCAGTGCTTATTAAACTCACCAATCTATCTCGATAGATCTCTTTGTTTAATAACTTCAACTTCATCCTTATTTATCTAACTTAAACGTTATTAAGACCAATCACATCATTCATATATGTCATCCACATATTCTAGAATGATTTCACGCTCCCACTCAAATATGACATTCATGTTTGAGATCTAGAGATTTCACTTAGCTCCCACTCAAATCTAGGTCCTCTCGATAATCTTGGACATTCCAAAATTCCTTGATCATCATCAAACCGGGAATTGCACTAACGAGATTTCAATGACCATTCATTTCTCGCACTTAGGTCCATAACGCTTCTTTGTATTTCACAGGTATGTCTTATTCAAAACATGACAAGTGAATCAAAGATATAATTCCGCAGACTTGCAGAATATATCGTTGAATCCTACTTACCTTAGTAAAAGTATTCGATGAAACTTTATGATCATTATCATTAGTTTCTCCTCTATTTGTAGAGTTTGGTTCACGAAACAAATTTTGCTGCGCCACTCAACAATTCGGAGGTAAGGTCAAATACCTTGTTTTGATCTTTTACTTTCTTCCACCTTTGGACAACAACAGTTTTGCCCCTTTTTGTGGAAGATGCATTCATAGCTTCCTAAGAATGCTCTACAAAGACTTTTTTATTCGCCACGATTTCGACTTGTCGAAATCTCCAGAAACTCAAACTTGCCATAACATTTATGGTGTTGTTTCCACGAATCTTTAGATGTTCCTTTGTATTTCAAATGAGTGTTTGCTTATTTTGATCTCTAATTCTAAACGATAACTATAACCCCTATAAGAGATGATATTATACCATATGTATCTTAATACATAATGATTATGATGTTTAGATATTTCAACACAGTTTGAATTCATCCAATTATCATAATTTGTGAAACCTCTTTCACAAGTCCCTTTTATGCTACACTTAACTTAAATACTTTAGTCGTGTCGATAAGATCGAAGAGACTTCATATTCTTGTTAATTTCAATATCCTCCTATTGTTGTGAACTCATTTGAACAATTCAAATCATTTCAAACTTATGTTTGATTAAGTAAATACGCTTATTCACTTAAGTCCACAATTAACTAATGATTTCCACTACTTGCTGAAAATACGATACATCACTATGTATAAGATTCAACATTTCTTCACATATCACTGTTTTACCAGATTGCGGAGTTTTAGTCATTCTACCCAAGAGGCATGGTTTTGAAAAGTTCTAGATTAAGCATCTAGGACCCCGATCTTCATAAAGAACATGCAATAACCAAAATGACTTAAACTATAGTGTCATTTCATTATTAAACTTTGGATATCTTTTAGCATTCTGATCCTCTTATAAATGTTTAAACTATTATCATTAACATAGTGATGAGAATAACTTGTTTTTAATCATAATGTGACCATAACGGTATTATTCATAAGAATAGTATAAACTGGCTTGTAACTTGTTCCTATGAATAATCGTCTCGCCAAAAGTAAGACACACAAACAAGGATTACAAATTATATTCAAATCCCCTAATCCAAATGAAAAACTTTGAGGGAAGAGAGATGTTGGCCATCAACAGTTTTGCTTGCCGTCATCAAGTCACGTTGCCTCAAAACCAACAATTCTCAAGCAGATCCTCCTATTTTCACAAAGCAGGACAAGTATCAAATACTTGGCAAACTGCAACGAGTTTTGCAAGAACCACATTTATAATTTTGTATATCTAACATATACCTTTTTCATACATGACCTCCATTGCAATCAAGCCCTTCCAAGAGTTCTCAACTCCAATGCAAGATCGCTAAGTGTTTTTCCAAACATTCTCTTTTCATCCATGATGGAGGAAAACTCATCCAACAGCTCATACTCTATGTGCCTTATTCTGTAGAATACAAAATGTAGCCCAACTCTCCATTGGATGAAGAATGTCTTATTGGATGATTATGGAGAAAACACAAACATTCCGGAGACATCGAATTATCTCTTAATGGTTATTGTATCAAGAAGAGAAGATCACCTTTTACGAGGATATCCCTCAAGCGTGGGTATTAATCTATGAAGTTGGACCCTTTTTCTAAGTTCCAAATTAAGCAATATATTCCCATGGTCGCAAAGGAACTCAATGGGATATGCCATGATATAATAAGATATTTGCAAACAGACATCTAGACTAAATTTATAATAAGAGATCAATTTATAATTGGTCTCCACTAAAATTGTCACCCCCTGGACGATTTTAGTGATCACATGATCCCTATCCTCTGCACCTCCCCCGATCATCACGGCCATCAGTGCAGCATCAAAGGTAGACATTCAATAATGCCAATCACATCATCCATGTGACTCATGTTTGATCTTTCGATCTCTTGTGTTCTGAGGCCATGTCTGTACATGCTAGGCTCGCCAAATCTAACTTGTGTGCATTCACTGTGCAACATGGCTTACACCCACTGTATGCGAACGTAGATATGTCTGACCCCCGATCATCACGGTCGGCCTCATAACGAAGAACTTTCTTGGTGGTGCACACACAAGGGGAACATGGAACATTGAAATTAAATAGGGATTATCTTATTTGCTACTGTTGAGTATCTAAATACTAGCACACAATAAGATGTAAAACAGGTATCAACATCATATGTATATTGTGATATGATATGGTCCTTCTTGCGCCTTGATCTCCATCGAGTGCTCCGGCATGATCCACATCTTTCCCTTGGTTTGACGCCAAGTCCACGACGCCTCCACCAGGTCGTTCATCGGAACGATGACTATTACTATACTACTTAGTAACAGAAAAGTAAACTATTTTACCTTCACAACGACCAATGCCATATCATAATCACATGCCCTCCTGCAAAATAAAGTTAGACGCCTCTACTTTATCAATTGCAAGTTTTATGTGGTTGTTAGGGCTTTCGCAATAGAACCGTTTCTAATCTACGAACTTTCCAACCACAACATGGATCCAACAGTTGTCTCTATTATAAATGCTATATCAACTATCGAATAAGAGATAGACACCCGCTAGCCACTTATACGGTACAAGCCGTATGTTGAGCGTGGAACCAGTCTTGCGTACGAATACGCGTAAGGTTGGTCCAGGCCGCTTCATCAAACAATACCGCGATATAAACAAGTACACGTTAGAGGGTAACAACTAAGGGATCAATGCCCGCACAATACTTGTGCGTACTGGCCGTACAACACTCCTACGCATAGATCGGCTCTGATACCACTGAAGGGGATCCGCAGCAGAAAACAAATGTTTTCCAACGTTGGAACCCCAAAACTGCCTAGGATCTATCTATATAGTAATGCAGTAATGGCCAATGCGTATAGAATACATACCCTTGTAGACCATACGCGGTTAACGTTCCATGGGGAACATGGTTGAAGTAGTCATACTCATAGCCGATCTCAAGGTCGCGAAGCTCCTCGCAGGTCACCCCTTGCTCCTTTTTCATCTTCAACAGCTCCGGCTCACGACATTAAAGCGCTCCAAGTGTTGTGCCTCATGTCTTCATACACATCCGGTGCACGATGAGACCTCCAGCTCCCCGATCCCGCCGGGAGTATGGAAGTAGATATCCGTCTAGGAATCCCTGCAACGCAACGGCGTACTGCAGGTGTGCCTTGATCACACAGCCCAGACTTGGGGCCATGGTCACAAGGGTTAGAGAGAGAGGTAAGGAGGAAGTCAACCAAAGGACTTCTCCAAAAATTCGGTGTTTTTAATCCCACCCATGGGCACCCCTTTATATAGGCGGAGGGGGGTGTGCCCTCTCCCCTAGGTGCCCCATGTGGGACTAAAGGGCAAAGAAAATAATCAGGAAAAACAATAGGTAAAAGGGTAGCCGGCTGGGCCAATTTGCCACAGCCCACCAGCCAACACGCAGCAGACCCGGGTGGGCCGAAGCCCTTCCCGTGGCCCTGTGCGGCTAGCCAGCGGTGGCTGAGGCTGCTACGCCCGGGTGGGCCTGCTCGGCGTGGCGGCCCGCGAGCGGAGGCAGCAGCCTGGGCGGACTGACCTCGGCCGAGGCCCACCAGGCGCGGCGACGCCCAGCGCTCTGACATCCCCGTGCGACGCGTATTATTAGCTACCCGCCTTTGTGGGTTATCAAGCCCACTAGCGGTAGCAGCTAATATTTTTACCTTTTTCTCTTCCTGCAAATTTTATCTTAGGCTGATTCCCTCCGGGGATTTGGGCTAATATAAAAGTTGCTCTTATAAATCTTAATCTAAATATTATTTAGAATATATTAATTCACAATTAACATATAATAAATATATATTCAAATTTCCATTTATCCAAAAACACTTTTCGGGTCTTTTCCTTTATTCTTTCTCCGAACAACTTCGGATCTCTTTGCGGAACATTTCCGACTTTTCTCTCTCTCTACTGTGATTCCGTCTTACAAATGATTGCTCTCATCGTACCCTTAAGTGTATCCTCTCACGGCTCAGGAATGCTCTAGACATGATCTGTATCCATGATCAACAGAGGGACCAGGGATATCCATGTGACCCCTATGCATTCCTGATGACAATATCGTTTGAACCGCTAAATGTAGCATCCAATTCCTTTTGTTTCTTGATACGACTTGTCCGAGATACGATCATTGGTATCACATACCTTGTTCAATCTCATTCACAACAAGTTCTGTTTTCTTGTTACCATGATATTACATCCCCGTGACCGAGTCACATGTTGCAACATTTATGGATGTAATCTCACCAAGCTGGCCGTATGTATCTTTACCCGTCATGTGGGTGAACAAATCCTGGTCTTACAGTCACATGTCATCTACTGTTCCTTCAGAATACCCAACGTACACCTTTATGGCCACCGTATTACCAGATGACGGTTGATGCAGTCTAAGCAGCCTCGGGAAACAGTGAGTAATATGAACTCACGGTCTAAAGAAAAGGAGTCTAGGTATAGTTGTTGCAACAATGAACTATATGACTTGATCGTGTTGCAATCCTTCGAGGAATGTCCATCACATCATTCTCCAATGATATGACCCCGTTGTCAATTGGCATAAATGCCCATGATCTTGAAACCCAGATCATCCTCATGATCAACGAACTAGTATGAATAGAGGCTACTAGGGACTTGGTTGTTTCATACCACACCTATACCAATGTTTCTACTTGGCATAGTTATATCACAATATGAAACTATTATAAACTAATTGAGATATGACAATAAAAACCTATTTATTATTTGCCTCTAGGGCATATCTCCTTCAAAAAGACGAAGAAAGACCTTTGGGAGTCTTATGAAGGGTTAGTAGTAGGGAAAAACTCGTAATAGAAGTAAAAGAGTCGGCCAAGAAAACAATCCCAACAAAATAGGAAAGAAAGGGAGAAAGGGGGAAGAAATTGAGTCGGTAATGACCAAGTACGGGCGCTGCCTGTACAACGCGCCCATATCCGACATACTTCCAAAAACTCAACCTTCGAACGTCGGTAAAAATCTTTCCAAATAAAGTGTACGGGTACACGACCCGCCCGTATTAGCTAGTTACCGACCTTTCTGAGGAACTTCTCTAATTATCCCCTAGGAATTCTTAGTGTTTTATCTGCTAGCATAATTGTCATATCAATATCTTCTAATTTAGTTGGTTTGAGTTCATCCTAGATGTCTAAGTAAAAATTATAAGGGATGACGTTAACAGATGTTCCAATATCACAAAGGCCATAATAAGAAGATTCACCATAGGTGCAAGGGAGAATAGGTTTACCAACATTTTTTGCTTTCACCTTACCCTCAAAAATTGAGATGCTTCGTTGTCTAGTTCAACTATATCACAATGTGCATACATAGTCAATATATCTTCTTTAATTACCTCACCCATCTTCTGCATGCTCCCTTGAACGACTTCTTCTATCTTTTTTAGGACCATCCTTTCCTCTTCAAGTTGTTCTTCAAGTTATTGGGTCACCATGTGTTCTCTCACCGTCCTTGGGAAAGGAAATGGATCAGCATAGGGTGCCTTTTCGTTTGATGGATCTATAGGAGGCACAATTTCCATTTCTACATCTTCAACTTGCTTAGGTGGCGGAGTATATTTAAGCCATTCTTTCTTCGGAACTTCAATGTATTCTGTAAAAGACTGAAGGATTTGCAAGATAATATCATCATCAAGTTGAAGTTCATTAGCAGGTTCCTTAACCTTATTGTATTCCCTATAAGCATTGCGACAATCATATTCAAGTTCTATACCTCATTCGCTGCCTAGATCAAACCCCCAAGTTTCTCTATTATGAAGAATTGTTTCTAAAAGTTCCCAAGCTTTAGTTATAGTTAGTTCCACAAATGAACCTCCGGAATTTGAGTCAAGTTCATGCTTTATTTCTTGGTTAAGTCCCCTATAGAAAATGTGTAAACCATACCATTCAGGTAAACCATGATGGGAACATCTATTACGAATATATTTATACCTTTTAAAAGCTCTTACCAAACCTTCTCCTAGGCGATTCTTGAAGTTCGTGATCTCCCTTCTTACCTCAGTTGCCTTAACTTTGGGAAAGAATCGAAATATAAATTCTCCTTTAAGCCTTTCCCAAGTATCAATTTTAAGTGTTGGTTAGAGATTGGCCAAACAATTTTGGTTTTAATTCATCATCATAATAGCCTTTCAGTTTAAGTGTCCAACATAAGTCGGTAAAATGCATTAAATGGGCATAAGGATCCTCATCGGGATCACCTCCTGCAAAAAAACCTTGTGAATAATAGCGATCAAAAGAGGGTTAACCTCATATTCCTGTTTGCTTCCCCTCAGGAATTCCTTAATGAATCCTTTATTAAACTTCCTGAGGTATTTGGTTGGATTAAGCTGATTCATCTTCCCAAGTGTAGTCATGGTGTTTACCTGAAACTAGTAAACAACTTTAGTAAAATAATTAGTAGAATTAATAACTAAGAACAAAGACCAAAAGCACTCAGCTCCCCGGCAACGACGCTAGAAAATAGCCCTATGACTACAAGTTCACAGATCAATTGTAGCTAGTTTCGAAATAAGAGTATCGAACCCACATAGAGATATTTGGTTAAGGTCTTTATGCCCCTCATCACTATCTACCAAAGGATATTGTAAGCTGCATTTGATCTCAAGTAAAGGGTTTAAAGGGTGTGGTAATTGAACGCAAGAAAGTAATGAAAACAAATAAATAAAGTAACAAGTACGCTGGGATTGGTGTTGGAACTCAATAAGCCTCAAATTTTCTCGGGTTGTAGGATAGAACTCTAGCATATGATAATTACTTATAATTAGGATAACCTATATCTTTCGTCATGATTTGTATGAAGAGAGTTCCATAATAAGATGTTCACCAACAAGTCTCGCGAGCAAGCCACTTCTACAAATCTTGTGGTGAGGTCACCTATAAATAACCACTATGATGCCTGCGAGCAAGTCACTTCTATAGATCACCGCAATTCAGGGTTTCCCCATGGATATCATTATAAGCTTAGTGAATCTCTATTTTACCCTCATTTGCCGTGTAGGTTACAAGCCGGTGATTGTAGTCACAAAGTAGCATCGAACATTCTCCCCCATACATGTACAAAGGGTATTTCCCTCTCTTTAGTCCCAAAGGAAAATGTTATTTGGTCGACTTCACATACCATCTAAAGAGAGAGATCTAACACAATAGCATAGACTAAGTAAAGATCAAAGACCAAAGTTATAGATCATCTTTATTTCATTTCATAATAATACTAGGGTTTCTCCATCTTCTAAATAACAAAGAGAACTACTCACAAATGGTCGGGCAAGCTCCTGAAAATAAGTATGTGCATACGGTCGGGCAAGCTCCGCCCATACTGAAGGTCATTAAACCTTCTAGAACCTCTCCTTGCATCCTCTCTTCTCTTAGACGCGTGGAAAATCATTTAAATGAAATTTATCACTTATAAATATCATATTATTATATAACATAACGGCCAATTGAAATATTTACAAAAGACTTAATAATTCAGGATTCTATTGAAACAACGGTAAAAGGTGCACGCGAGCGCCGTAAAATAAAAAAATCCTAACTCTACTCACGCAAAAACATAAGGTAAGAATGCTTCAAAAATGGATTCATCACGACTGCAGAGGCATGTCACACCCGAAACAGCCCTCACCGCGTGCGGTTCTGCCCGCATACTATGACGACGGGCCCATGGCGCGTGCGGCCCACCTTCTAGTAGCGCGGGGTACGACGTCAAGCGCGACACACATACACGTTAGGGAATCTTGCGCCTTGGCTGACAGCGGATACGGCCTCCCGGAAGAGCAAAGCTCCATTACGATGGCGCCACGCGTACTTTTGGTCGTCCATCCCACGGACTAAAAGAATCGGTACGACATGGATAATAGTTTGAGTCGAAATATTCTAGCACCACTTTACTCTAATAGCAATGCTAGTGGTAGATCCTACACTCCCTAGCCCCCTTGCAGTTTCATAACATTTTACATCGCGTATGTCTCCTGTTTGCATCAGTAGTTTTAAATTTTAATCTTTTGCACATACAAACACAACTCTCTCAAAACACTTCATCCTAGAATCAAAGATAACTTCCAAGTATTGTTTGGTAAACGGTAATAAGAGGCATAAATACCTCTACCAAATAGCTCTTCGTAGTTGGATACTCTTATTTGGAAACTAGCTACACAGTGTATGTGCTCTTGCAGTCATCATACAATGATAGATGATCATACAATGATATATGACTTGTATAACAGAAATGCATATCATTAAAAATACTATCATTTCTACATAGCCATGGCGATCATATAATATTAAGCGCTCACACCCTAATAAGGATTCTAAATTTGTGATATACACCATGCAACAGTTGTCAAAAGTATTTGCAACCTATGTGGCGGAGACAAGTTAGAACCTATTTGAACGACTGACCATATAGAACGAGCAAACATACAATTAAGAACAAGTGTTTAATTGTTTCATGATGAAGACACAAGAAACACTTTGTACTCCCATTGCAGTTGCATTTTACAAGGTTATCCTTGGTAAGTATTACTCATTTACGAAGGTACCACATAAAAATATTATTTTTAGCGGTACCTTCATTTTTCTAGATATTCTTATTATTAATGATTGTTTGATCTCCAGATGGACAAGTGCTCTATACATGGAATCAAAAGAGAATGTTTTGTTATGTAGATTCCAACAAATTCCTTTGATCCCTTGCAAAAGTTGGACCAATGCCAACCACCCTAATAAAGTATTCCATGCAAGTCAAGAGCAATTAAATCTCGTCTAAATGTCACATTTGGTGGAGATGTCTCTAAATAGCAATTATATCGTTCTTGTGATAAACAATATTGTATACTGCTAGATATTGTTCCGAGAACGTGGTATTACATAACCATTTATTCTCCCATTGTCTAAATTCCAAGCCATATCCTTAAATAAAATGATCTAGGGTCCAAGAAATGTTTCTTCATCAATATTAAACCAATCCAAAAGTGTGAGTCATCCGGTTTCCAATAAACCAATGACAAAACTTCCGAGACCATATATTTCCTTTTTAGTAGAGTTTGTCAAACTCCTTCATCGGTAAGAAGCTTAAAAAGTCATTTTCCAAGAAGGGCTCTATTTTCAACATGTAATTCATGAACATTAGTCCCTTCCCCATATTTAGGTGAAAAGACAACACCCCATCTAGCAAGTAAATATTCTTCCCACTATCCCCAATACAAACAAATCTTTATTGGAAGCAATCCAATATGTGCAAGAATGCTTTAAGTAACCATGAAAAATAAATCATACATGGTACCATATTACTTACTCCCTCCATCCGTAAATAAGTGTACTTCTAGCATTGTCCTTAGTCAAACTTATAAAGTTTGACTAATTTGCGTTGGTGGCCGAGTACCATCCTATTTATCGTTTTCCGGTGAAGCTCGATGAACCATTTCATGTAGGATAATTAATCACCCTATTAATAATGTTTATTCCTTGCATTGAACGAACAACATTGTATGCCGCTGTATCTAGCCTAATGATTAGGATAATTTGTAAATATTTTAAAGTTAACATCAAGAAGATAAACCGGCCTTAGATCAGCCTTGGGAACACCATCTCAATCGATCAACTTTCCTCTATTCCCTGCGGGCGGTGAAGATAAAGCAAATGTTAACCGTATCCTTAGCTGTCAGATTAGGTTCTCTTTTTTAAAGCAACCACATATTTTATTAATCGAAAATGAAATTACATGGAACAAAACATATGGATACTTAAAGGTAGACTGGGACAAAATGATTATCCTAAAAACTATGTAGATAAAATTCTAAGAGACCGGAAAATACAAACGATTCCTAGGGTTTCTCACAACCACTGAAGCTAGCGGCCGACGCCCAACTCCAGCATTGTCGAGACGCACGCCGAAATAGACGTGGAACCTCCAACATTGCAAGATCCGAAAAAGCACCATCGTCAATGAGACGTTATGAGACGATGAACAGAACTACTGCGTGCAGCGAGGCACATATCGATGTGGCATGTCGACCGGGGGACATCCCCGTGCTGTCTTGAACCAACATCCGCCACCTCTCATCGACAAAGTCAGAGAAGAATGACAGATCCACCACCTCCGGACCAACATCCTCGCTCCAGAGAAAGCACCTTGCCTCGGCCACGAACGCCGTCGCTGATAACGATGAACACGAGTGACACATCGAGAAACATCTCGCCAGATCTGAAGAACGGCGAGAAGACCAAACTGACGATCTGAAGGAACGCCCATCACACCTTGCCATCAAGATCGTCACCGGTGTGGGAGTAGAGTTGAGACAGATTTATTGTCCGGACGTTGCTCCCACCACCACAACGACGCCCAACAGCAGACATACTCTAAGCCTAACTACTAGATGGAGAAACGAGGTTCCTCCCTCCTATCGCCGGACAAGCAGAGGGAGAGGGAACCAGTGCTCTCGCCGATTGAGATCTCGAGCGAGCCACCGCCGCCTACTTCGGTGAGGAGAGGCGAGAGCCACTATCAAATTAGGTTCTGGTAATATTAAGAAGAGCCCGGTAATTTAGTTGCAATTGAGCAAACCAGTTAACTAGTGTGCACAAGATTCTGAAATCAAAACGTAATATGCACAAGGCCGAAACCGAAGCGATACGCATTGCGTTGAGATGCACAAGGCGTAAACTGAAGCGACACACGTTGTGTTGTGTTTCCATCCAAGCCCATATGCCTAGTGAGTAGTGAGGCTAGTCACAATGAGGAGTATCATATAGTAGTATCATGTATATGATAATAGTATATAATACCATCTCCATAATGCGTAGTATCATTTAACAGTATCATAGTTTTGTAGAATCTCAATGTAAAATTGTGTATAAGATTTATTTAGGATTAGTTTTTCTCATTCTACGTGCTATGATACCGTATCTATCTATAATGCCAAGACAACCTGTTTCATCATTAATTAGCATGTCACGTTAGAATTTTACCAACATGACATACATGATACTATCTATGATACCCCGTTAGAGCTAGTCTGATACAGTGAACTCGAGGAAACGCAGCAAGAAAAAAAACAGAGGGCATGGCATTCCACAAAAATTAAAAAAACAGAGGGCATGGCAAATTCGTAAATAATCCATGGTCCGGTGGCAAAGTCCGAAAGGGCGCATAAAAATATCTCGCATCGGTACGAACTCTCGAACCTTCACTGGCCCCAATCTCCGGCGACCAAAGACGCTATTTAGATTTTTTTTCCCACGCCCCCGACTCCCCACGGGGAAATAAACACCTCTTTCCTGGTACCCGCCTCCTCAAAATCTCAAATCCACCACTAATCCTCCTCCTCCTCTCCTCCCTGATTCCATGGTGCAATAGCAGCGTCGCGTTCCCTCCGCGTTCTGTTCTCGTCGTCGTCGCGTGGCGTCGTCGAGGGTTGGCCTGCTCCCATGGACGCCTCCGCTGGAGCCGGATCCGGTAATGCCCCTGGCGCCGGCGCGTCGTCCTGTTGCTATTACGCCCAGCTTGGCATCCGCAAGAACGCCTCTTGCACAGACATACGCGCCGCCTACCGAAGGCTCGCCATGGTACGTTGTTGCTTCTACGCGCGCATAGGCGTTTGATTGGTTTGTTCTTGTCAGTTTCCTTTTTCTTTGATCTGGTTGTGAGGAACCGACGTGCTAATATGCTGTTGTGTGCAGAAGTGGCACCCGGATCGTTGGGCGAGCGACCCTGGCGCGACCGGCGAGGCCAAGCAGCGGTTCCAGCGGATCCAGGAGGCGTACTCCGGTAAGGACCGCCAGGTTCCCCATCATTAGCGCCTTGGCCGCGCGAGATTCTGATCGAATTCTTGTCGGGATGGTGCAGTTTTGTCCGACAGGGGGAAGAGGGCCATGTACGACGCCGGGCTGTTCGATCCCCTCGACGACGACGACCAGGTGGAAGCTCTAGTTTCTTCCCATGCTTATTGTCTCGTACACGTATCAATATTTCTCTCAGTTTTTTATAATGAAAACAAGTTGGGCAATTGCCCGCTCCAGGGGGAAAAAATACGATGTACCTGTCCCTGAAATCTTGCTCTGTTTTTGGACGGCCAGGATTTCTCGGACTTCATGCAGGAGATGCTGGTGATGATGGACAGCGTGAAAAACGAGGTAGGCGCAACAACCGACCCAACTAGTAGCAGTAGTAGTACTCTAGTTTAATCGATCGTAATCGTGATTAAAGTATTCTTGAACGCGTCTCGTGCAGAAGCCGGACACTCTCGAGGATCTGCAGAAGATGTTGGATGACATAGTCAAGGGCGACGGCGAGAGCCGCGCTGCTAGCGGCGGCGGCGGCTGTGGTGGTCGCGCGCCACCGGAGGCCAACCGGAGAACGCGTGTCGCCCCTTACCCGCAGCCGTCGCGGAGGTGATCGACGCGCCGGTGTACCGAGATGCTTTTAGCGAGAGCAACCGATGTGAAACCAATAAATTAAAATTGGCAGAGCAGGATTGTTCCCGATCCCCCTCGTCGGGGGTTACAAGTGTAGTTTTAGGTCCCCTCTGATAATTGACGCCCTCGGTCTGCTGTCGATTGTGTTAACGTGGGGGGCTGTTGCATGCTGTTCTTGGTTCCGGCCGTGTAAGAGCTAAGAATTGCGTGGATGCGCGGCTGGCCATAGATTCCATTTATCGTGTCGGTGATCCGTACCTCTGTCTGTTGTCACTGGAATTTACTTACAATGCTCTTCTCCTCTAATTTTGTTTCCCGATTGTCACTGGAGCTGGAGTTTCCCTTGTGGTGATCTGGTGTAATTCAGTTATCTGGTGTAATACAGTTCCACCTCTGGATGTTTTCTACTTCCGCATGTTGCGCGAATCGGGAAGGAATAGTTTCTGATCGGCGCTCTTCTTGTCATGTTCTTTTGGCTGGTGCTCCTATGCGTTGTTGCTGAAACGATTAGCTGCGAAGGAACACGCACGACCTGTCTGTGGTGTCCTGTTGGGATTTGCAACTACGTAGACGTTTGGTGTGGCTTCGAGAACAAAACGGTCCTGCGAAATGCCATGATCATTCCGAATGAATTGACACTAGTGGCCTCGAAGGCTGGTGCCGTCGGTCGCTCCAAATCGCCGGGAGCGCGAGTTCATCTGGACCAGAGGATTTCTCTGCCCTGTGGAGAAATATCATCCGTAAACGGGGTGGTGGGTCGGATATCGAGTCCAAGGACGGAGCATCCTCTCCTCGTCCCCCGTCCTCGTCCCCGTTGATTGGTTTCAGTACCTGGAAAAAGCAAAGCTGTGGACGCGAGCGTTTCGTGGTCCACCCATGGACGACGGACGGACGGACGGACGGATGCGTTTATTTTTATTGTTCTTTTCTTTCCTTTCCTTTGGAAAGCGTCGATTAGGACGGGCTGAATCGAGATACTTCCGGTCCTGGATCTTCTTTGTTAGGCTGGTTCCACATCTTTTCCCCCTGTTTATTAATCACATTGAGTGGCGTACAGCCCCACCCACAGCAAGCGAGTCAGCAAACTCTGGTGTTTCCTGAAGCGTCCGTACGGGGGAATACAAAATATCCCATCTCTGCGCGCGCGCGCGAGGGAGAGAGAGAGAGAGCGCTCACCTGGAACAATCCGGCAACATGGCCTGCCGCCCGCCGGCACAGTTTATTTCTCGGGAGGAGGTGTGGGTGTGGCGTAGTGTAACCAACAGAGAGACTGGAACACTCTCGTCTTGGCGCCATGCCCCGATCTAGTAACGCGAGCTTTTCTGTCTCCGAGCGGCGGCAAGTTGCGTGGCGTCATACTCGATCGGTCGTCGACACGGCAGCCTCTCGAACCTACGGTACTTACTACTAGTACGTCTCCGGTAGATGTCGCTCGTTTCTCGCCGCTGCTGTCTTAACTTTCCGGGCTTGCGCAAGGAACCGGATGTAGTATATATATTTGGGCCAGTTGCACCGTCAAATTTCTGCAGCGGACGCCGAGGTCACTGTCTACGTGAATACTACGGTTATGCAAAAGAGGCGGACTTGTTGGCACGGGAACGCGCATGAGGTGAGCCACCGCAACACTGTTTTCTACCTTAACAACTTGCACCATTGCGCTTTTACGGTGAGGATGAGCACAAAACAGCTCGTTTTCTCACTCTGCGGCGACCAACTTGCAGCGTGCGCATGTTGCATCTGTCGGCTGTCGGCAATTACTTTCCAGACTAATTAGTTTCATTATTTCTTGTTTAACAAGTGGAGTATAATTGACAGGTGAAATTGTTAGAATTTTGATCTAAATATAGCTTAGCCCATTTGCTTATATCAATCATTCCTGAAACGACATTGGTCCAAGTGCCTATTCATGCATCACAAGAAGTGGTACAAAAGTTTAATCCCGTAATACTAGTTTAGTGAGAGTTGGATCTGCTTAGAAGGTGAGCTCTACTACCACTTGTAAGAGCATGAGAAGAACAAAGATCTACACGCGCTCCTCCGCCTCGCCTCACCGCGGGAATGAGTCGAGCTGAGGACACACCTACGCCTCTTTTGCCACTCATGGGTAGAACACGAATGATTGCACCGCACGGCGGTACAATAGGCCTCCGGACCTGTCTCTTCGATCCTATACCGGAGAAAGGCAATAAGATTTTTAGAGGGCTTCTTCATCACGGATGCTAACGATTTGTTTATTACGATGACTTTTTCCCCGACATCAGCAAACTTTTTGACGACATGGCTAACATCAACACCAACTAAAACGATTTCTTCTCTACATCCTATGTGTTTATGTTTCTTATGTTCAATACCATGCTACAGTTACTTTTTTTCATAGTATCCACTACTTGACATGGCTCGTTTAATTTATAATACTATTGTCATGCTTTATCTACTGCTTCTATGGATCATGCGATAAATTGCTCATATTTATAACAATCAAAAAGGTTATTTTTTCCAATTTACTCTAAGTGGCTTAGCTGCATCTATGAGGTCGCCACTCTTTGAGGGTGTGCATTACAAGAGATGGAGAAAGATGAGGTTTGAAACCATAAGCTGCTATGACACCATCCAAGTCAAACTTGAGGGAGAGATTACTCCTGTTTAGGAGGAAGATTTTGAAAAAACGGATACCCTTTTAGAGCTTCACTTCTCAGTGTTCTTGGGAAAAATATCGTTGACTCATATTTGATAATGAAAAGGACATGTGGGCAGCACTCGAGACCAAGTTTGGGGTCTCGTACGTTGGCAGTGAACTATATGTCACGGAACAATTCTACGACTTCAAGATGGTTGATGAACGTATCTGTGGTTGAGTAGGCTCATGAGATATAGCCACTTACCAAGGAACTTGAGAACTTCACTTGTGTTTTATTGGACAAGTTTGTTGCTAGAGGCATAATTGCCAAACTTCCTCCTTTGTGGAGGAACTTTGCTACTCCGAAACACAAGAGATAAAAGTTCTCATACAGTCTCTTGATGTTGAAGGAAAGACAAAAACAAAAGACAGACGTGCACAGGATTTTGAGGGATATTCTTGTGCCAACATGGTACAGAAGAAGAACTTCTAGTCCCACAAGTTCAAGAACAAGAGAAAATATAATGGCAAGTTTGATGGGAGAATCAAGGCATCATAGTCTACTAACTTCAAGAAAAAGACTGATAAGGATAAATGTGTTTGTCATGTGTGGGGTGATCCTCGTCACTGGGCTCCTAGTTGCTCTAACCGCTTTGACAAGCGCCACCATGGGAAGATTGGCAAGACCTATAATACTGATATGAAGGATCCTGGGTATGGTATATTTCTTACTATCCTTTCAATATGCCATCCCCCCCGATTTGTGGAATGACATAGGTATTCGAAAACTAGCTACACAAAACAAAAAATTCTAGCACATAAACCGGATCAAGATATGCGGGAACGGGAGGTAATTGATCATATCCTCGAAGATAGATCTAGCAGAAGTTGTCGATGATGAGGTCGACGAAGACATGTGTTGATCCCCGTAACGACAGTTGTCAAATCACAAAGAGATGTATTATCCATCGGGTGGCTCCACAATTGTCTATTCCCGTAGCTAGTCGATTAGACGCGAGAACATTCTCCTTTGCGAAGATCCGCACGAACAAGTGCCACATATGGAACACCTCCACTGGTATCCACACGTACAATGTTAACAACACCATGTCGAGCTGAGGCCAAACTCACGGTCGAAGAGGGAACATGTTGATGAAGATTCGGCAGC
Source organism: Avena eriantha (assembly GCA_910589775.1). Lineage (NCBI taxonomy): Eukaryota > Viridiplantae > Streptophyta > Magnoliopsida > Poales > Poaceae > Avena > Avena eriantha. The sequence goes on from OU342743.1 coordinate 578,530,596, forward strand.
GTTTTCGCAATCCCTACTAGACTATATCTAACTGAGGTAGAACTCGGACATCGCTCTGACGTCGTAGTAGAAGATATAACCTAGGGACCGTCCACCCTAGATTTAGACCACCATCATGGAGGATATGCAGATAATAGTGCGGCAGCGGCAGTGGTGGTAGCGCGTGGGCGGCTAGGATTTTGGTGGCGCTAGGTGGGGCAGCGACCTAGGGGCGGGGTGGGTGACTTGGATACCCATTGGGGCGCCCCTGTCCCTATTTTTATGGCCGGCTAGCAGCCTAGGTCGTCCGGACCTCGAGGAGACCAAAATCTTCCCCCAATTCGTCCAAGGAAGAGGAGTTCGAAACCGCTTAGGTTCCGTCTTCCCTTCCCAATTCGGTTTGGCCAAGGAGGCCACCGTCCCCCAAGTAAAACATGGCAGAACCCTATATGGAACCTTCCGGACTTCCTAAGATAGGCTGGGACTGATGAAAATATGCCCTAGAGGTAATAATAAAGTTGTTATTATCATATTTCCTTGTTCATGGTAAGTTTTTATTATCCATGCTATAATTATATTAACCGGAAACTATACATGTGTGGATATATGAACTAAATAGTGTCCCTAGTAAGCCTCTTCTGACTAGTTTGTTAGTCAAGTGATGGTTAAGGTTTTCTAACCATGGACATGTAATGTCACTTCATAACGGGATCATATCATTAGGAGAATGATGTGATGGACAAACCCAACAATAAGCATAGATGTTGATTGCGTCACTTAGTTTGATTTATATCACTTTCGTATATGTCAAGTGTCATTTCCTTAGACCATGAGATTGTGTTACTCCCTGGTACTAGAGGATTTCTTTTGTGGATATCAAACGTCACTTCATAACCAAGTGATTATAAATATGGCTTTCAAGTATGTCCGATGGTACTTGTTGAGTTGTATGAATCAATAGTGGGATTTGTCACTCCAAGTGATGGAGAGATATCTCTGGGCCCTCTCGGTAGTGTAGCATCCTAAAGTCTTTGAACATGTGACTAATATGTTTACTCACGGGGATCCTACACAATGGAACGAGTAAAGAGAACATGCCGGTAACGAGGTTGAAGTAGGTATACTTATAACGACGATCGAATCTTGGGTAAATAATATATCATGAGACAAAGGGAACCACATACTTGATTAATTGAATCATTGACATTGTGGTTCAACCGATAAAATAACTGCATTGAATATGTAGGAACCAATATGGACATCCCCAGTCCTGCAGACGGTTTTTGATCGGAGAGGTGTCTCAGTCATATCTACATGTTCTTGAACCCGTAGGGTCGCACACTTAATGCTCCAATGTTGCTAGGTTTTGTCGAGATAATAGATGGTGTAAACACATGGTGATTCAGATTCTTGGATGTGATCCTATATAACACGAGGAGTTCCGGAATGGTTTGGAGGTAGATCAAAGTCTATGAGAGCTACATTTTTGGTTCCAGGATTAATTTGAGATAGTTATGGAATTGTTCCAAAATGATCTAGAGGGTTCTATGAGGTTCTGGAGTGGGTCCCACATGTCTGGAAGGGCACATGTGCCAAGTGGGGGCACATGTCTAGATGGCCATGTGACCCCCGTGCGTTTCACGAATATAATCGCTCGAACCGTGAGATAGTCGTTTCCCGTTCCCTTTGTCAATTGATGCCTAATTCATCCGAGATTTGATCTTTGATATCTCCATACCTTAGATCGGTCTCATTACTGATAAACTTGTTTACTCATTCCCGTGTCGTTTCAATCGTGACCAAGTCACATGCTTGCAAGCTTCGTTAATGCAACGTCACCGAGATGGCCACATGTATCTATCCGTTACATGGATTTGACAAATCATGGTCTTCATATGTGCTCCTCTACGCGTCCCTTTGGAAAACCTGAGTGGCACCTTTTTGATCATCCTTTTACGAGATGATGCTTGATAACCATCTAAGCTTCCTCCAGAATGGTGATTTGCATTACCTCGTAGTCAAAGGATCAGGTCATGAGGTTCTTTATGTTTATCATCAATGGTGGACTTTGTAACTAGATCTCATTAAGATATAATTGTCGGATGTTGTCTACCATGTCATTCAGCTAATGACATGACCTCATTGTCAATTGACATAAATGCCCATGATCCTGAAACCCAGATCATCCTCATGACCAATGAACTAGTTCGCTAGAGGTAACTAGAGACATGGCACGTGTATTAACATTTTGTATTAACACAGTTATAGCATAGTAGGAAACTTATTATGAACATATAGGAGATATATCAAATAATACACTTTATTATTGCCTCTAGGGCATAACTCCTTCAATCTCCCACTTGCACTAGAGTACAAATAAAACTAGTTTACAATTCGTAGGAACCTAAAACCAATGGAATCTCGGTGTTGTTCGTGCTTGATTTATAAGAGAGCTTTAGTCAACGGATTTGCCATATTCAGTTCCGTGTCTACTTTGCAAATCTTGATTTCACCTTCGTCAACGTTCTACCGGATGATGTGAAACCTAAGCTTGATGTGTTTGGCTGTGGAATGAGTCCTCGGTTCCTTCGCATTTGCAATAGCTCCCGTGTTGTCACAATAGATCGTCACGGGGTCTTGCGCACTTGGAATGACTCGTAGTTCAATGATGAAATTCCTTAGCCAAAAAGCTTCATTCACCGCATCAGCTGCAACAATGTATTCAGACTCCATTGAAGACTGCGTCACCGTCGGCTGCTTCTTGCTCTTCTAGCTTACCGCCCCACCATTCACTAGGAACACAAATCCTTTTTGAGACTTCGAGTCATCATGATCTGAGTTTCAGCTCGCATCCACGTAACCCGTTACGTTTAGAGCTTTTTCACATCCTCCATAGATTAGGAACATATCATTTGTTATTTTGCGATACTTTAGGATATTCTTCACAAATGTCTAGTGATCCGATCCTGGATTACTTTGGTATCGGCTCATCAAACTAAGATCCAATGCCACATCAGGTCGAGTATTAACATTGCATACATGATAATCCTATGGGTGAAGCATAGGGGATGTAAGACATATTTTCTCTATCATCATCCGTTACTGGATATTGAGTCACGCTCATTTTGCAATTCTTCATCATTACCACAGAGCCATTTTTGGCATTCTCCAGTTTGAACCTCTTCAAAATATTTTCAATGTAAGTACTCCAACTTAACGCAATTAGGCATCTTGATCTATCTCTATAGATCTTGATTCCTAATATGTATCCAGCTTCACCTAGATCCTTCATGGAAAATTGACTACTCAAATATGCTTTCACGCTTCTCATAAGATCCGCATCATTTCCCATGAGCAATATGTCATCCACATATACTACTAGAAAAACTCTGATCTCCCACTCGCTTTCTTGTAAAGACAGAACTCTTCTTGATTTTGGACAAATATCCGGAAGCGAAGGGGCCCTTCCCACAAATTACAATATCTAGAAGCGAAGGGGCCCTTCCACCGGTAGATGCACCCTTTATGAAGAGTCCGGGGACACAAATAATATATTTTTCTCGTGTACCCTGGCTAAATTCATGTGGAGTGCAGTTAGGGAACTACTCTCTTTCTCCTGGAACCCCTCTTGCTTCGCCGATGTGTTTAGACTTTTGCGCTAATTTTCGGGCCATTTTGGACTAGTCATGTGGCCTTATTCTTGACCTTGTGGAATATGCATAATAAGTTCACCATTGAGGGGTTTCCCGGCTCACCTAGCATATTTCCTTATAAAATGTCTACGTATTTGCAGGAGTGGAAGATAGTGTCTAGGACACAGAATCGAGAGGGAGTGCAGCTTACAATGGGGAGGATTCACCTGCTCTACACTATTATCCATGACAACCCGGACTGAGGTGGTTTGCCGTCTATCCTTGCCAGTATCTTGTGTGTGTAGGTGTGTGTTAGGGCGCATCAATTTTCCGTGGCATATTTGTATCTTCGGTTGTACCGGAGGCGTGTCGTGATGGTTCTGTACTATTGTTATTGTTGTAGGAGTGGTATTCCTGGATTTTGTTTGTATTCTTACCTGTATGTTGCGGGTTGTGGATATATTAATTTAAAGATGGGCGCTACTCGAGTCCATTGTCTAGAAAAGAGAATATGATGGTAGAGAATACGAAGAGAGCATTATCCGATTTGATCCGATATGACTATCCGGGTCAATATTCCAAACCTGGCGTGGCCGTGGCAAGCTGGGCTCTGTGGAGCGATCTTGTTTCCTTATGTACTTATAACAACCCAATGCTTGACACATGTAGTGCACACCTCCATAGTGGTCCTGTAATGCTGGAATCTCCTAGGTCTCTCTTCAAGCCAGAACTGTACTCACTCGCCCGCGCGAGCCTCTCTCACATTCCCGTACGTAGGCCAGGCCTAGTGGATGCACGTGAGCTCCCCTAGTAAACCCAACGAACGTTTTTTTTTTGTATGTTTCTTGTTTTTTCTTTTCTTTTTGTTTATCATTTTTATTTAGTTTTAAAAGTATTCACATTCATGAACCAATTTTAAAATTTATGAACCAATTCTGAAAATCCATGAACCAAATTCAAAAGCATGATTTTTTTTTGAAAAAATGGTTCAGGATTTTTATAAGTGTTCATAATTTCGAAATTGTTTAGAATTCAGAAATGGTTCACCGATAAAAAAATCCAGATTTAAATGTCTCATGATTTAAAAAATTGTTCACTTTTCAAAAAGGTTTAGTTTTTTAAAATTATTCAACAAGTAAAACAAAAAAAGGAAAACAAAAATTAAACATGAAGAAACAAAAAAAGGCAACTGAAAAAAGAAAGAAAACATAGTAGAGATTTGGTGCAGATGGACACCAATGATCCAGTTGTTTAAAAAATTCAAAAAAACCTATTTTTAAGTATTAATGTTTTTTGGAAAAAAAAATGTGGATGTAGCTGATGATTTATCCACGAACGTGCAAAAATATCAATTTAATAAATAAATACTTCGTATTCTAAACTGTAAAAAATAAAAAAAGTGTAAATCGGTGCTAGTATGTTTTCAAATCTCCAAATTTTATCAGATTTATCATTTTTGTGTTGGCAAAATACAAAGTATTTCACATCGCGATTTTTTATACTTGTGAGATACAATATTGATTATGTACATAATTCTTTTCAGATATTCTTGAAACTACTAAAATATGCTATTTAATAGTTTTCAATGAAGAGATCACTGGAACTCGAGAGACAGAAGCTTTCCAGAAGAAACATCCTTTGAAAAAATGGATCGGGAAAAGGCTAGTATGTGACAAGAACTAGAAAGAGAAGTACATACACGAATCAAGAAGTTGGGCCGGCCCATGAAAGAAGCTGCTGTGGGCGAGTCGTACTATTTTGACTCTCAATAGTTGCTGCGGTAACGCTAGGGAAAGTACAGGGTAGAGCCGATGATCAGCCGAACACGAGAAGCAATGCGCAAACGACCAACGGGAGAAGGCAAAAGACCAGTGTCGTGTGGCTCTCCCTTAACCTCGGGGATTTTGCCATCTCCAACGCCCATGCGCAACCATCATATTCTCGGCCATGCCCCCAAATTAGCACGCGCTTATATAATGACATCCTGCTCTTATTTAGTCCAATTTGTAAGAAATAAAGTAGACCCCTCCCTTCCATTGGTCGAGGGGCTCACACCTCCTAAACACTTCCCCTTTCAATTTGATCGGGAGGTGTTGATCGTCGTGGTGTTGGTGCACCATGAGCAAAGGTGCAATAATCGGCGCGTCGTCCATCCTTGTGGTGGCGGTCGTCGCCGCCGTGTGCGTGGTGACCTTCAAGGAAGAAAGCAATGAGAAATCGAACGAGGAGCTGACGACGTCGGTGAAATCGATCAAGTCCTTCTGCCAGCCCGTGGACTACAAGGATGCCTGCGAGCGCACGCTGCAACAGACGGCCGGCAATGCGTCGACCACGACGGAGCTGGCCAAGGCCATCTTCAAGGCCACCTCGGAGCGGATCGAGAAGGCCGTGCAAGAGTCCAGCCTTCTGAACGAGCTGAAGCACGACCCGCGCACGTCGGGCGCGCTCAAGAACTGCCAGGAGATGCTTCACTACGCCCTGGACGACCTCAAGAGCACCTTCGACGAGCTGGGCGGCTTCGAGATGACCAACTTCAAGCGCGCCATGGACGACCTCAAGACGTGGCTCAGCTCCGCGCTCACGTACCAGCAGACGTGCCTGGACGGCTTCGAGAGCACCACCACGCCCGCCGCCGCCAAGATGCGCAAGGCGCTCAACGTCTCGCAGGAGCTCACAGAGAACATCCTGTCCATCGTGGACGAGTTCGGGGACTCCATCGCCAACCTTGACATTGACCTGTCCATGTTCAGCCGCCGGCTGCTTGCTGGCGAGCCTACGTGGATGTCGGACACCAAGCGGAGGCTGCTGAAGGTGACTCCCACGGAGCCCGACTTCTCGCCGGACATGACGGTGGCCGCGGACGGCAGCGGCGACTACAAGACCATCAACGAGGCCCTGGCCAAGGTGCCGCTCAAGAGCCTCGAGACGTTTGTGATGTACATCAAGGCCGGCACGTACAAGGAGTACGTCTCGGTGGCGCGCAACGTGACCAACCTCGTGATGGTCGGCGACGGGCCCACCAAGACCATCATCTCGGGGAGGAAGAGCTTCACGATGAATATCACCACCAAGGACACGGCCACCATGGAGGCGATCGGCAACGGCTTCTTCATGCGTGGCATCGGCGTGGAGAACACGGCGGGCGCCGTGAACCACCAGGCCGTGGCGCTCCGGGTGCAGAGCGACCAGTCGGTTTTCTTCGAGTGCCAGTTCGACGGGTACCAGGACACGCTGTACACGCACACCAGCAGGCAGTACTACCGCGAGTGCACCATCACCGGCACCATCGACTTCATCTTCGGCAACGCGCAGGTGGTGTTCCAGAACTGCCTCATCCAGGTGCGCAAGTGCATGGACAACCAGCAGAACATCATCACGGCGCAGGGAAGAAAGGAGGGGCACTCGGCCGGCGGCACCGTCATCCACAACTGCACCATAGAGCCGCACCCGGAGTTCAAGGACCACGTCAGGAAATTCCGCACGTTCCTGGGACGGCCCTGGAAGGAGCACTCCCGCACGCTCTACATCCAGTCCGAGATCGGCGATTTCATCGACCCGGAGGGGTGGCTGCCGTGGCTCGGCGACTTCGGGCTCAACACCTGCTACTACGCCGAGGTCGAGAACTCCGGGCCGGGCGCCGACATGAGCAGGCGCGCCACGTGGAGGGGCGTCAAGACCGTCACATACCAGCAGGCGCAGCAGAAGTACACCGTCGAGAGGTTCATCCAGGGGCAGCTCTGGATCCCCAAGTATGGCGTGCCATTCATCCCTGGGTTGCTGCCGCAGACGCAGGCCGACAGGATACACTGAGCGCAGGTGCGCGCGCGCGCTGGGGCCGGTGTGATTATATTCCTGGGAGGAGGGAGAAGCAGGTGGACTCGACGTGGGGTGACACAGGCCGGGGCTCGTGGCTTGCTAATTTTTTCGATCTATCATCACCTCTGGCTGTGTACATGTTATGGCATTCCTGTATTGTACATCATTGTACGTGTGAAATGCATGTAGATTGTTATGTACGTGTACACTGCTCTAACTCGATCGGTCCTAGGTCCTCACAGCTCGAAAATTGCTAGGTCTCAATCGACTCAAATTCTTTTCTTAAGTCCGGATTAATTGATACAACTTCGGTTCAATGAAAAGTGCAATTTCTCCATCCGTCCTATCATATAATACTCCCCTCTGTCCAAAATCATACGTCGGGGATTTGCCTAGTTTCGCATCTAGCAAAATTAGCTAGATTCTGGAATCTAGATAAATCTCAAGACATCTAATTCAGGATAGATTGAGTATGTCATTACAATCTACTAACTGTATACTGGTTGCAATAACAACCTATATTACGAGAGCGAAGGAAGTTCATTGACTTCAAATTTTTGGGGCAACTCAGACACAGAAAACAAGAAACTATAAGCTCCTCATTGTTCCCGTAGGCGATGAATAATGGACGCTGCAACTTCTTCCCTCATCCACCCCCTCTTTTCCCTCACCCACTACCACCGGCGGAAGCCGCCTGGCAAAGTTTGGGCGGTGTCGACGGCGGCGGGCTTGCCATTACCCGGTGGTTGGCGGTCCTTGTGGGGAGGAATCGACATGAGGCAGTGTAATCAGATCTACGGTGAGCGTAGTCCGATGGAGATGGTGTGGCATGGTGATGATAGCCTAGAGACAGAGGCATCCGGTGGGGTTGTTCCTGGATAGCGGTGGGGGTGCCCTATAGTGGCCAGCGACGCATCCTAGATCTGGGCTCGTACGAGCCCGATCTGGACTGAGAGGACTTCAGCCAGGCTGACGACGGTGCCCTGGAGATGGAGGTGTGGTGGCAGGAATTTATAGGCCTAATTTGGGCCTGTCTAGGCCTATCTTGTACTAGTATGCACATGTTGTCGCGTCCGATCATCAACCGCCTAAGACGGTGGAGGATGGTGCCCATCGAGTGGTTGTGATTATGCTACCTATGATTCCAACCGTGCAAACCTTCCCCGCCTCGCTAGGCACGTGAGGGGATACTCATCGTTTCATGGGTGTGAGTTCGCGGATGCCGGGGCGGTGGCCCTAGAAGGCAGGTCGCATGAGTGGCTCTCTAGCGAGCGCCATGGCAGCGGTAGCTACATCTTTTGGCCGTGTGGGCAACATTGGTTGCAGTAGAGGGTGGCTCGGGTGCGGTCTCTTCTGTTAGTTGTAGCGGTGCCCAGATCTGGAGTTGGATGTTGGCTTGTCTCACGTGCAACCGTTGTCCCTCTCCGTGTCATGGGGGATTTACCGAGTGATACCTCCGTGTTTTGACATTGACGACGGCGATGCTCGCGGATGTCATTCTCCTCTTGAGGACATCGTCGAGGTGCTCTTTCCCATGCCAGTGTTCCGGGTGAAAATACAAGTCATTTGGTCTCGACGGTGAAGGCGCTTTGCGTCGTTACCCTCTTGGGGAGCTGACGCGAAGAGAGGATGGTGTCCGGGGCATGGCGTGGCGTGTCGAGACATCCGGTGTACCTGCTCAGCTTTATAGTCATGTTGTTTTTTGTCTCTTGGCATTTTCGATGTGGCTTAGATTCTCCGGTAATCCTGAGATCTACTTTGTAAGAGGGCTACTTCACTACATTGTATCATTCGAATGTGTTAGATTTATTTATAAAGAGGTGCTGAAGCCAGTTTCGAGAGCGAAGGAAGTATAATTTAAATGGGAGCTCAAGGAACACATGTTGTACAATGAACTTGAATGTCTTGAAATTAAAAAATCAAAAGAAATGATCACCCGGCCATGAGCCTTTTTATGTGAGAAACTTGCGGGGGAATCACTCTTTTTATGGCTATCAATATCCATGATTGCTCATCCATCGGGTAACAAACTTTTACAGATATTTCTTTGGTACCATGAGTGGCTGCCGCGACAAATTGATACCATGATTGCTTATCCGCCGGGTAACCAAGTTTTGCAGGTATTTCTTGCTTGTGCCTCCCCAAAAAGGTGCCAGGCACGGGAGTATTTGTGTAGCATAAATTCATAGAGATGGTGCTCTATTTGTTTGAACATGTATTAAAATTGAACCAGAAATCAGCTAAGATCTAGAATGCTCGGAGAGAGAAGATGTTCTAATTAACTTGGTGATTAGTGATGAGAGAAAGGTTTGTGTCTGCTTATTTTACCAACAATTCCAGGATTAGTTCTCCAAATTCTATGATTGGTTCCCACAATTCAGGAATTAATTAGTTTCTTTAACTACCTCATGGTGTTTCCGAGAGAGATAATTTAGCGATTAGCTTACTTAGTTACCTACTGTATGAGATGAACAACCTCATGCACACCAACCAGGTTACCTAATGCATAACAACCAGACTCTTCTTGATGCACGGAGATACCATTCATGTTGCTTATCAATAGGACTTATACCAATATAAGTTGCAATGCTTGAGTAATCACTAACCACTCAAACTATTAAAGTCTATTAGTTGGGCCCTGAACTGAACTGAATGTGAAAATGCTACTTTGTAGAGATCATTGAGCATCTACAAAACCTTGTAGAATAGGAAGGTTGTTACAAGTATACGATTTCAGGAGGGAGTCTACGACCAAACTATACACAACTACACCATGTTACCGTATTTAATCTTTACTATTAAATCTAAACATGCGGTGTCCAGTGTCACACTTCAAAAAATTACATATAAAATGCCATTGCACACTCGGTGTAACTCCCTACATACGGAGAAACATGATTGCATTATTCTAACTTTATCCTTTCTGTTTATTCGCTTCTATAACTGAACTAACTCCCTGTAGCAAAAAAGTCCTAACAGAATACTCCCCTCTCACACACATAGCTCTAATCTTATTGCCTAAAATATCTCACACCGGTGTAGCTCGTTGTTGGCATTAGTTATTATCCCTCTCACATCATGTGTAGTTTGTTATTCTCCTTCTCTTTCGTGGTTTTTCGAGGTTATCGGGCCTTGTGTGAAGCTGAAGGCATAGCAACACGGTGAGACAGGGATCGGCGATGTTAACATGATGTGAAGGTGGAGGTCGGGAGAGGAGCATTGGGTCGAGGTATGTGCGAAAAGCGGCCATGATAGAGGGATAACCGAGACGAGAGTGGTGGGAAGTGTTAACTTTATTAACTTTAAGCTAATCAATATTAGGATCTAAATCAACTATTAGAACACCTTACATATGCATAAAAGTGTGCTACTAACCAGTTTCAGAGGATGCCATTAGGGGACAACCCATGGTGATGATTTTGGGCCATATGTGTGGTACTAACCAGTTTCAGAGGATGCCATTAGGGGACAACCCATGGTGATGACCGTGGGCCATCTGATTGCTTGATGGTGGTCATGGAGGACTACCTGGAGGTCTATGTCATTGTCCAGAATGCTGGTACTGCCCTATGGTGGTCGTCGGTCTTCCAGCCCTTCAACACCACTTTAGGATCTAGTAGTTATGTGGTTGGACACCGTGTTACATATATGGAAAAGTGTGGTACTAACCAGTTTCAGAGGATACCATTATGGGACAGCCCATGGTGATGACCATGGGCCATCTGTGTGGTACTAATCAGTTTCAGAGGATGCCATTAGGGGACAACCCATGTTGATGATGGTGGTCCATCTGATGGCATGGTGGTGGTCGTGGAGGACCAGCTGTAGGTCAATCTCATCATCCAGAACGCTGGTACTACCCTGTGGTGGTCGTCGGTCTTCCAGTCCTTCAGGACCACTTTAGGATCAGGTAGTTATGTGGTTGGACACCGTGTTAGTTAGTCCCACGCCGGGGCTATATCTTCCTTTTATATCAGGTGCTGGGACTGGGGACCGGGACCAAAAGTTGGTTTTAGGAGGCCTCCGGTCAAGGCTCCCTCTTCTAGTGAGACGTGGCGAACCAAGTCCCGTTTTATCTCTCTTGGTTGTTAGCCAAGATCAATTCAACATTCTCCCCCTTGATCATAAGGATAACAAACATCATAATCCCACTCTCAGTAGAAATAACACACCAAAATAAAGTGTTACAATGACCAATTAATTGTCATCAAACCTCTTTATCTATAGTGCATCATTCTATAACGAAATGCAAAACATAATACTTTATGGGAGTTGGTTTATTCAACGGTCCTTATTTCTAGGATCAAATGGCTTTTCACCAGCCTATGCCAGTAACATACTCATAAAATGGGTGGTAAGCCTTCGATAAACAGATTCATATAACATATAAAACGTATTTATATGCTTAACATCAAAAGTTTGATCCTGGATTCTATCTTTCAAAACACGAACCTTATTGCCAATGGTTTTGGCCATCAAACGTATTTGGCTTGTTGTTACTCCAATAGAAAACTGCGTGTTCATATTATAGTGAGTGGTTTAAAATGTTGTCTACAACTTTAACTTTGGGAATAGACCTTCTTTGATATACAACATATTTGGTAGCCTCATCACATGCCACACAATAGTTTAAATCATTAGTGATGCTTTTAACGCCATTTTGTAGATTTTCCACGATATAGCTCCATATGCGAGGGTGAGGATGTAACATGACGTGGAAACTTTAATATTCACACATCTCGCCAAAACATAATAACCCATATAATCGATATTACCAGACATATTATTAGTGGGCATGTAAACTTAGATGCCTCACACATAATGCAAGACTTTTGGCAGCTTTTCCAGTGGTCCATTTATGGACTTAATGAACATTTGCCAATTATCCCGATCATAAATAGGACGTGTTCATATTTGAGTAAACATATCACTTCTGATAGCTGAACCATAAGGAACCAACATTGTCTGATCATTTTATAATGGTTTCTTAGACATTTAAATGTCCATGGTTATCATCCTTAACTTTATTAGCAGGTGAGATAATTCTCTTTTTGTACTCTATTAACCTATGCATCATAATAAAACTTATCCTCCTTTTGTACCTATATCTTGGTGAACCTCAATACAAGCAAAGTATGAGGAATTACCAAGATCCTTTATATCACAATTAGAAGATAGAAATCTCTTTGCTTGCCAAAAGATTCTATCTACACAAAGGAGTGAAGTTTACTCCCCTCGTCTTACTGTATTATTGCTTTACCGCGTGTCTTAGTTCATAGTTGTGCTTCTTTAGACAACATGTCACCTGTTAACTTGTCCTACATGATCAAGGGGGAGAATGTTGACTTCAATAATGTTGCACCTCAGCCGGCTCCTAAAAAAATCGACTCTAATGTTTAATTGGCGAGTATAAAAAATATCTCTGCCCCACGGCAGGGTTCCTCAGTCAAATTAGACATGAGACATTCGAAATACACATATACATGATCCAATGATCATACATTTACAAATATAGATTACGACAATATTTTTGGTAATACACAATATTACCAAGTCTAAGAATACACTACATGAACTGTTGGATAATTAGGCACAATTTTCATGATTAATTCCAGAATATTAAACATGACAAAACCAGCTACTAGCACATGTAACTCGAACATACTAGATATACTAAACAACAAGATGAACGGAAACAAGCAGCAGTTAAACATGTAATCACAGAACATGGTGAATAACCAGACAGCAACACGTCCAACGTACCATTCGATTAAAGAAGTAGTCGCAGCAGTAACCTTGGGGAAGATTGATCGAAGCAGATGGCGGCAAAGACGACGATAGGCAGCAGCGCCCGACTTGGATGGAAGACGACACGTGATGCAGAACTCGAGCAGTCGTGCAGAGCGCTTCCCAAAAACCTTATTCGCCCTCTCCCGTATAGGATCACAAAGGCGAGTGGTTTCAGAGACCTGCTCTTCCGTCCGCCGGTGCACGCCGGCAAGCGGGATGGAATAGGCTATAGTGGCGGCGCAAGCAGAGAGGTTGGCAGAACCCTAGATTAGATTCGGTGTCTTCTATGGCGGTAGCCACACACGCCTTTATATAGAGCGTCTCAGGAAACCCTAACGTAGGCAAACGTGGGATGAGTCCATGTTGCGCATGATTGGGTCGATTACAGTAGCCCACGATCCGAGAGCGACCCGAATAGGCTAACTATTGACGCGTCTGTCAAAACCTCACGAGTTTTTCCTGAGTAGCAAAAATAAGCTCGGCTCGGCGAGATTCCCGCAACCCACGGTGCGCACGCGTCGTGATGAGACGGGCGGGTGGTGCGTGCTTGTGAGCGACGTCATCGTCGGAGGATGAGCGTGCGTGTAGCTCTCTTATTGTCACTCACTTACAAAGTGATGCAACACTACACCTTATAAGCTGGTGTAACTCTCCTCCAACTTTCCATGTGGGACTAAACTTTAGCTCCCACTCCACTCTCATGTGAGCTGCCCCAAAAATGGGCCCAAACACATGTGAGCTGCCATCAAACATGGGATTTGAGATTTAAGGGAAAATCCGCAATCTACATGGGCTTATTAGTATTAGTCCATTATTTCTAACAATCCCCCACCAGATCTCAAATGCCCATTTGAAGATTTACCAATCCTTACTACTTGTTTATATACCAGTGTTTCAGCAGAGACTGGTAAGTTGAACTTCCGCCTAGAATCTTGAGCTACGTCTATCAGCAACTTGAACAATGGACGAACCTTGAATTGCAAGTTTGGTGCCAATAGATTTCACTCAAAATCATAACTAGTACATGGCTGCCAGTAGCCTACCTCGCGGGTTGGAGCATATGCGTCATACTCCCTGGTCTCTTCACGAGTTTACTAGAGACCACCCAAGTCTCCTAAACCGCGATGTTTAGAGTCGAGCTCATATAGGTGTGTTGTTTCAAGAATGCCCTGTAGGACGGCAACTTTGCTAGTTATAGCCAATAGAAACACATTAAGGCATGTTGCCAACCTGCCTTACAGTTTTGAGAGTCATGCATCTTCACCTAGAGAGGGTTACAAATGTACTCTCCCCAGTCAAACCACTAGCTTGTTCTTCCCAGATCCTAATTCACGGGATCTCCGATCACATAGGTTGGGTTACCACTATGGTGTGACATCCATGGGTCTCAACCCCATCTCCCTCGATGAATTTTCTATCACAATTCGTGATAGTCCCTTTGTGAAGGGATCTGCCAGATTTTTATCTGTTTGAATGTATGTAACAGTTATTACTCCGGAGTTCCTCAATTTCCTGAAAGATTTCAACGTCTCTTGACGTGTCTTGATGACTTCACGTTATCCTTAGAATTGTTCACTTTGACAATAACAGTTTGGTTGTCACAATTCAAAAGGATTGCCGACACAGGTTTTTCAACCACAGGCAAGTTCATCAAGAGTTCATGCAGCCATTCTGACTCAATAGTGGATGTGTCTAAAGCAGTAAGTTCTGCTTCCATAGTTGACCTCGTCAATATGGTCTGTCTACGAGATCTCCATGACACTGCGCCACCTCCAAGGGTAAATACATACCCGCTCGTGGCGTAGAGTTCATCAACGTCAGATATCCAGTTCGAATCACTATATCATTCAAGCACAGCAGGGTGCCCTGAATAGTGAATCACATAGCTCATTGTATCACATAGATAGCGCATGACCCTTTCAAGTGCATGCCAATGATCAATACCCGGGTTAGACATGAACCTACTCAACTTCCTCACAACAAAAGAGATATCGGGTCTTGTAGTGCTTGCTAGTACATGAGAGAACCAACAATTTGTGAATATTTTAAATGGTTTGTTGGTTCCTTCCTATTCTTTCACAAAGTCAAACTGGGATCATAAGGTGTTGAAGAAATCTTGCCATCAATAAAGCCAAAACAACTCAAGACCTTCTCCACATAATGAGATTGTGTTAAAGTAATCCCATTCTCGTTCTTAATAAGCTTGATGTTCAGAATCACATCAGCCTCTCCCAGATCTTTCATGTCGAAACTCTTTGACAAGAAAGCCTTAACTTCATTTATTACATTCATGTTTGTACCAAAGATCAGAATATCATCCATGTACAAACATATTATAACACTATCGCTCCCACCATGGCGATAGTACACACACTAAAAGTGTAAGATGGTTTACCTAGAGGAGGGGGGGGGGGGTGAATAGGTTTCTAACAAATTCATTATAATCTTTTGCAAGTTTTAGGCATTGCAGAATATAAGTGTGCCTAAATGCAAACTAGGTGAGGCAACCTAGATGATGATACAAGATACTTCAAGCACGAAGGCTATCACAAAGTAAACAACACAAGTAAGAGAGGGGTTAAGGAATAACCAAAGCATGCGGAGACGAAGATGTATTCCCATGTTCACCACCTTTGGGAAGGGGCTACATCACGTTGGAGAGGTGTGAGGTTCCACGAAGGATTCCCCAATGCCACGAAGGCTCACCTTCTTCTCCGAGCCTATCCCATGAAGGAATAGCTCACTTACTCGTGGTAGACGTTTAAGGTAGTCTCCAAACCCTCACAAACTTTCCACGGAGCAAATCACAAGCCGAATGCCTTCGGGCGACCCTAGCCGCCTAGGGTTTCCCACAAACCCAAGAGTAACAAGCAAACTCGATGAACTCAAGGGGGAATGAAATTTGGCTTGGTGGAAACATAGATCGGGACCTCCTCTTGCTTTCTACCAAAGGGATTTGAGTTTGATTGGGTAGAATGGGAGATCCTCAAGAAATTGTGTTTCAACAATGGGGGGAGAGAGAGCTCCAAGTATGAGATATGAACTGAATGCCCTAACCTCCTCAAGCTGGAAGAAGAGGTATTTATACTCAAGGGAGAAAGCTAGCCGTTTGGAGCACTTTCCGCAAAACTCGGTTTTAAGTTCGGTTGGACCGGACCACACACCAGACCACCCGGTGTACAGCCCGGTCAACCGGAATCCAAACCGGGATACTCACTGTGTGTGAGCCCGGATAGACTCGGTATACGAAACCGAGAATCCCGGTTTGGGTTCGGTTGACCAGCGCTGGTACCGGACCGTCCAGTCTGGGAACCGGTTCAACCGGCCTGAGAACTGAGTTTGGCAGAGATGTTATCAAACTTAGATTTCTTTCTCCTCTCTCTTTAGTGATGGAACAAGTGGGTGTATAGGATGTGTATAAGGCTTAGAAAATCATCCCCATCAAGCTCATCGAGATAACCCCTCTTAATAGTGCGGTGTTCCTAAATACTCAAGAAACATATAAAAGGTAAAACTCCGACACTTCTCTTCATTATAAAAATGGGGGGGGGGGGGGGTCTTCGATGATCTTCCAACATACCGGCGGACTAAAACATGTTCAAGACACTAGTAGGTAGCATTAGTCCAGACTAACTATGGTGTCATTGTCAACCAAAAACAATATAGGGTAAATTACCCTTTCACACACCTATCAGCCTCATTGATGACAAAGCCAGCAGAAAGTAGGGTTCTATCAAACTTCTCATGCCATTGCTTAGGTGCTTGTTTAAGGCCATATAAAGATTTTAACAACTTGCACACCTTTGTCTCTTCACCTTTTATCACAAACCCATCTGGCTGATCCAGATAGATGTCCTCTTCCAACTCTCCATTAAGGAAAGTTGTCTTCAAATCTATTTGATGAACGAGAAGACCATAAGAGGCAGCCAGGGACAGTAGTACTCGAATAGTGGTCAATCTTGCGACTAGGTGAATAGGTGTCTAAGTAATCTTCGCCTTCTTTCTGTGTGTAGCTCTTTGCTACAAGCCGTGCCTTGTACTTCTCAATAGTACTATCAGGCCTTAGATTCTTCTTGAACACCCACTTACAAACCACAGGTTTATAACCATAGGGACGTTCTGATTATTCCCAAGTCCCATTAGAAATAATCGAGTCCATCTCATTTCGGACAGCTTCTTTCCAATCATCTGCATCAGGAGAAGCATATGCCTCTACAATGGATCTAGGAGTATTGTCCACAAGGTACACGATGAAATCATTACCAAAGGATTTTGCAATCCTCTGTCTCTTACTCCTTCTGGGAGGTTCATTGTCATCCTTCTCTAGGACTTCCTCATGTGGTAGTTCAAAATTCTCAATAGATGCACTAGATTCAGGAAGTATTTCAAAAGAAATTCTAGCATTGCTATGCATATCTTTCATAGGAAACATATTCTCAAAGAATGTTGCATCACGAGATTCTATTATAGTATCAACATGCATATCAGGAACCTCAGACTTAACCACTAGAAATCTATAGACTATACTCCGCGGAGCATATCCTAGAAAGATACAATCCACTATCTTAGGTCCAAGTCTGCGTTTCTTGGGAATCAGTATGTTGACCTTAGCCAAACACCCCCAAGTGCGCAAATACGCAAGTGATGGTTTTCTCCCATCCCACTCCTCATAAGGGGTCTTTTCTTTATTCTTGTTAGGAACTCTATTTAGGACATGACATGAATTCAACAAAGCCTCCCCCACCATGCCTTTGATAAACCAGCAGTGGCTAGCATGGAATCCACCAAGTTAGTCAGCATGCGGTTTTCCTCTCGGCAACCCTGTTTGATTGGGGCGAGTAGGGAGGTGTCCTCTCATGAATAATGCCATGTTCCTCATAGAACTCGTCAAAGATTTTGGGAAAATATTCACCACCACGATCCAACCTAAGATGTTTGATCTTTCTCTCTAGTTGATTTTCAACTTCGGCTTTATAAAATTTAAAGGAGTCTAAAGCTTCATCTTTAGTGCGCAACAAATAAACATAGCAGTATCTAGTCGCATCATCAATCAATGTCATGAAATATCTCTTTTCACCTTTTGTCAACACACCATTCATCTCGCATAGATCAGAATGTATGAGTTCTAGAGGTGCCAAGTTTCTCTCCTCGGCAGCTTTGTGAGGCTTTCGAGGTTGCTTTGATTGCACACAACTATGGCACTTAGAACCTTTGTCAATAGTGAAATTCGGAATTAAACTCATGTTGGACATCTGAGACATCAAAACAAAATTAATGTGACATAAACGAGAATGCCAAACACTGGTATTATCATTAACATCACCACAAATATGATTCATGGCTTTATTACAAAACTCTGAAAGAGAGAAACAGAACAAGCCTCCAAACTCATAACCTTTACCGATAAATTGTCCATGTTTCGAAACAACAACTTTATTAGACTCTAACACAACCTTGAACCCATCTCTGCATAGAAGGGAGCCACTAACGAGATTCTTGTTCATAGTAGGGACATGCTGCATGTTCCTCAGCTGCACGATTTTTCCGGAAGTAAACTTCAGATCCACATGCCAACACCACGAACAGAAGCATGTGATCCAATCCCCATTAGGACGGAAGAATCCCGTGCGACCTGATAAGAAGTGAACATAGAGATGTCAGCACACACATGAACATTAGCACCCGTATCAATCCACCAACATGGTGATTGAAACACTGAAAAAATAGTAAATAACTTACCATACCCATCCGTGTTGCTAGCGGTCACGACGTTGTCAGTCTTTCCACTTTTCCCTCTGCGATCTGCATGTTCTGGGCTGTCCTTGGAAAAGTGTCCGAGCTCTACACAGGTAAAGCAGCCTAGCTCGGCCTTGTTCGACTTCTTCTTCTTCTTCTTGAAGGTTGTAGTATTTTCAGGCTTGTTGAAGGAGGGCTTATAGTTCCCTTTGTTCTTGCTGAAGGTCCTCTTCTGCACCATGTTGGCGCTAGACTGACCCTCGCCTCCTGTCTCAGCGGTGTCCTTAGCTCGAGCCTTCTCCTCAACATCAAGAGACGCTATCAGGTTTTCAACCGATATCTCTTATCTCTTATGCTTGAGAGTTGTGGCGAAGTTCCTCCATGAAGAAGGCAACTTTGCAATGATGCACCCAACCACAAACTTGTCGGGTAAGTTACACTTAAGGATTTCAATCTCCTTGGCAAAGCACTGTATCTCATGAGCTTGTTCGACTATATAACGGTTGTTAACCATCCTGTAATCATGAAAGCTCTCCATGATGTATAGTTCGCTGCCAACATCTGTTACACCGAACATAGCGTTCAGTGCCTCCGAGAGCTCTTTTCCATCTTTGATGTGCATGTACACATCAAATAGCTTATTGTCAAGAATACTCAGAACGCATCCCACAAAGGCAAGAACACTCAGAACACATCTCAGCTGTAGGTCAATCTCATCATCCAGAACGCTGGTACTACCCTGTGGTGGTCGTCGGTCTTCTAGTCATTCAGGACCACTTTAGGATCAGGTAGTTATGTAGTTGGACACCGTGTTAGTTAGTCCCACACAGGGGCTATATCTTCCTTTTATATCGGGTGCTGGGACTGGGGACCGGGACCAAAAGTTGGTTTTAGGAGGCCTCCGATCAAGGCTCCCTCTTCTAGTGAGACGTGGTGAACCAAGTCCCGTTTTATCTCTCTTGGTTGTTAGCCAAGATCAATTTAACATTCTCCCCTTGATCATAAGGATAACAAACATCATAATCCCACTCTCAGTAGAAATAACACACCAAAATAAAGTGTTACAATGACCAATTAATTGTCATCAAACCTCTTTATCTATAGTGCATCATTCTATAACGAAATGCAAAACATAATACTTTATGGGAGTTGGTTTATTCAACGGTCCTTATTTCTAGGATCAAATGGCTTTTGACCAGCCTATGCCGGTAACATACTCATAAAATGGGTGGTAAGCCTTCGATAAACAGATTTGTATAACATATAAAACGTATTTATATGCTTAACATCAAAAGTTTGATCCTGGATTCTATCTTTCAAAACACGAACCTTATTGCCAATGGTTTTGGCCATCAAACATATTTGGCTTGTTGTTACTCCAATAGAAAACTGCGTGTTCATATTATAGTGAGTGGTTTAAAATGTTGTCTACAACTTTAACTTTGGGAACAGACCTTCTTTCATATACAACATGTCTGGTAGCCTCATAACATGCCACACAATAGTTTGCATCATTAGTGATGCTTTTAACGCCATTTTGTAGATTTTCCACGATATAGATCCATATGCAAGGGTGAGGATGTAACATGACGTGGAAACTTTAATATTCACACATCTCGCCAAAATAATGTATGAATAACCCATATAATCGATATTACCAGACATATTATTAATGGGCATGTAAACTTAGATGCCTCACACATAATGCAAGACTTGTGGCAGCTTTTCCAGTGGTCCATCTATGGGCTTAATGAACATTTGCCAATTATCCCGATCATAAATAGGACGTGTTCATATTTGAGTAAACATATCACTTCTGATAGCTGAACCATAAGGAACCAACATTGTCTGATCATTTTATAATGGTTTCTTAGACATTTAAATGTCCATGTTTATCATCCTTAACTTTAGTAGCAGGTGAGATAATTCTCTTTTTGTACTCTATTAAGGTATGCATCATAATAAAACTTATCCTCCTTTTGTACCTATATCTTGGTGAACCTCAATACAAGCAAAGTATGAGGAATTACCAAGATCCTTTATATCACAATAAGAAGATAGAAATCTCTTTGCTTGCCAAAAGATTCTATCTACATAAAGGAGTGAAGTTTACTCCCCTCGTCTTACTGTATTACTGCTTTAACGCGTGTCTTAGTTCATAGTTGTGTTTCTTTAGACAACATGTCACCTGTTAACTTGTCCTACATGATGCAACCTTTTAGCTATGCCGTGCAAACATTTTTAACTAAGTAAACATGTGAATATTTCATAATAATAACACAAGTTCCACAAAACAACCCTTTGTGTAGAATTCTATGTTTGAACCCTTCGGGATTTCCTTAGTCACATTTGGTTTTGTAGAGCTATTTACATCCTACCATTATTTAACTCATTTAGAAAAGTCTATTAAGTTCCATACATCTCATAATATTCATCATGTGTGGCAATTGACAAGCTACTAAGATGAACCTTCACACACATTATTAGGGGAATTGTTGAGACTCAACACTAAGTGTTGCAGTAGGGAGGATTGCATAATTCTCAACTTGCCTGGTGCATATGAAAAAAAATCTGATGGAGTTATTCTTAAGGTTTATGTTCATAAGCTCCAGGTTCCCAGTGATCACATTATTTTGGAAAACACACATCCAAAATCTTGATAGCATGCATTTCAGTTTAAACCACAACACCGTTGGGCAGAAAGTGGGAATAACTTAATGTATTGTAATAGATGATTATAAATGACGTTGGTTAGAAATATAATCCTAGGCCACATGATACTGGCAGCTTTCCACTTGAGTGAAGCGTGACACATGATTGCAAAGGACGTTGTCCATAAATACAACCATAAGCCACAAGATACACCATAATTGACATTAGACCGATAAACTTGCCAATTTAGCATTCATGTGTGATCCATAATGTTCATAAGACAGTAATTACACATTATCATGAAAATGGAGTTGAAGCATTAGTGAGAATTGCATTCACTCTCCAAGTAAGACTTCTCACTGGTTCCATCCTATTTGAAGAATCAATACAATCATAATTGTAAGAAAAATGAGGATGCTATCCCATATTAAATGAGACATTAAATCCATTCCCACCTCGAAATATGGTAAACTTGACCACAATTTCGACGAGGTCTCATTATTCAGCTTTAACATAATTGTGCCATAGAACACATAATTATTACAAAACATTTTCTTTCATTGAACATAAATATCCTCACCACATGGTGAGACTAACATCAAGTAATTTCATTATAAAGACAAAAGGTCCATATGAAGAAACAAAGAATATATTCTAATGATTTATTATTTAGTGTACTCATATCAAAACTCATGTCCGTTGTTGAAAAGGGATGGCATCTTTATAAGCTTCATTATAAAACATGAAGCATGAAGTAAAACTTGCATTAATATGAATCAAAAGTAAGCTCAAATTTTGTTCTAGTCTGTATAACCATTGGGTTGTAAACATAAAAGAACCTTGATTGCAATCTTTCTTTTGGTTCCGAGGTGCTCTATGTAATTTTGAGGCCCCTTTTTATTTTATCTAGCTTTGCTAGGGTCTTTTATGCGATGGGCCTCTTTATAATTTGTACCTGCCACATGTCTTTCAATGCAGCTTCTTGGATCTTCTAGACCCTTGATCGTTTTAAAAAAAGAACCTTATTACGAAATGATACATGACAATAATCGACGTTGGTAAGAATATCATCATATACCATGATAACATTTGCTCATAAATAAAATCTATAACCAATACTTCTCGTTGGTTCTATTTTCACCGGATAAACTTAAAATCACATAATGACCAAAACTTTTATTAATTTTATAGCTAACGTTAACATAAAGCATCAACATAATGCAAGCCACCGTGTGAGTAGACACATGGATTCATAGTTCATCACTAATCATTTTATCATCAAAATTTAACACCATAGTTTGAACAACCACTAATCATTTTTTTGGAGTCGGCTCTGCACCATTGGCCTAAGCCGGTTGTGCCATTCGGCTCTACACGTGAGTCTCTAATAATTTTTTACAACCGACTCCAAAAGTACATCCTCGGCCTGTTTTAAATACCAACCATCTATTCTAGCACAGCCGGCTGAGCAAAATAGCCGACTTCAATAATGTTGCACCTCAGCCGGCTCCTAAAAAAATCGACTCTAATGTTTAATTGGCGAATATAAAAAATATCTCTGCCCCACGGCAGGTTCCTCAGTCAAATTAGACATGAGACATTCCAAAATACACATATACATGATCCAATGATCATACATTTACAAATATAGATTACGACAATATTTTTGGTAATACACAATATTACCAAGTCTAAGAATACACTACATGAACTGTTGGATAATTAGGCACAATTTTCATGATTAATTCCAGAATATTAAACATGACAAAACCAGCTACTAGCACATGTAACTCGAACATACTAGATATACTAAACAACAAGATGAACGGAAACAAGCAGCAGTTAAACATGTACTCACAGAACATGGTGAATAACCAGACAGCAACACGTCCAACGTACCATTCGATTGCAGAAGTAGTCGCAGCAGTAACCTTGGGGAAGATTGATCGAAGCAGATGGCGGCAAAGACGACGATAGGCAGCAGCGCCCGAATTGGATGGAAGACGACACGTGATGCAGAACTCGAGCAGTCGCGCAGAGCGCTTCCCAAAAACCTTATTCGCCCTCTCCCGTATAGGATCGCAAAGGCGAGTGGTTTCGGAGACCTGCTCTTCCGCCCGCCGGTGCACGCCGGCATAGGCTATAGTGGCGGCGCAAGCAGAGAGGTTGGCAAAACCGTAGATTGGATTCGGTGTCTTCTATGGCGGTAGCCACGCACGCCTTTATATAGAGCGTCTCAGGAAACCCTAACGGAGGCAAACGTGGGATGAGTCCATGTTGCGCATGATTGGGTCGGTTACAGTAGCCCACGATCCAAGAGCGACCTGAATAAGCTAACTATTAACGCGTCTGTCAAAACATCACAAGTTTTTCCTGAGTAGCAAAAATAAAGCTCGGCTCGGCGAGATTCCTGCAACCCGCGGCGCACACGCGTCGTGATGAGACGGGCGGGTGGTGCATGCTTGTGAGGGACGGCATCGTCGGAGGATGAGCGTGCGTGTAGCTCTCTTATTGTCACTCACTTACAAAGTGATGCAACACTACACCTTATAAGATGGTGTAACTCTCCTCCAACTTTCCATGTGGGACTAAACTTTAGCTCCCACTCCACTCTCATGTGAGCTGCCCCAAACATGGGCCCAAACACATGTGAGCTGCCATCAAACATGGGATTTGAGATTTAAGGGAAAATCCGAAATCTACATGGGCTTATTTGTATTGGTCCATAATTTCTAACAATCCCCCACCAGATCTCAAATGCCCATTTGAAGATTTACCAATCCTCACTACTTGTTTATATACCAGTGTTTCAGCAGAGACTGTTAAGTTAAACTTCCGCCTAGAATCTCGAGCTACGTCTATCAGCAACTTGAACAATGGACGAACCTTGAATTGCAAGTTTGGTGCCAATAGATTTCACTCAAAATCATAACTAGTACATGGCTGCCAGTAGCCTACCCCGCGGGTTGGAGCATATGCGTCATACTCCCTGGTCTCTTCATGAGTTTACTAGAGACCACCCAAGTCTCATAGACCGCGATGTTTAGAGTCAAGCTCATATAGGTGTGTTGTTTCAAGAATGCCCTGTAGGACGGCAACTTTGCTAGTTATAGCCAACAGAAACACATTAAGGCATGTTGCCAACCCGCCTTACAGTTTTGAGAGTCATGCATCTTCACCTAGAGAGGGTTACAAATGTACTCTCCCCAGTCAAACCACTAGCTTGTTCTTCCCAGATCCTAATTCACGGGATCTCCGATCACATAGGTTGGGTTACCACTATGGTGTGACATCCATTGTTCTCAACCCCATCTCCCTCGATGAATTTTCTATCACAATTCGTGATAGTCCCTTTGTGAAGGGATCTGCCAGATTTTTATCTGTTTGAATGTATGTAACAGTTATTACTCCGGAGTTCCTCAATTTCCTGAAAGATTTCAACGTCTCTTGACGTGTCTTGATGACTTCATGTTATCCTTAGAATTGTTCACTTTGACAATAACAGTTTGGTTGTCACAATTCAAAAGGATTGCCGGCACAGGTTTTTCAACCACAGGCAAGTCCATCAAGAGTTCATGCAGCCATTCTGACTCAACAGTGGATGTGTCTAAAGCAGTAAGTTCTGCTTCCATAGTTGACCTCGTTAATATGGTCTGTCTACGAGATCTCCATGACACTGCGCCACCTCCAAGGGTAAATACATACCCGCTCATGGCGTAGAGTTCATCAACGTCAGAGATCCAGTTCGAATCACTATATCATTCAAGCACAGCAGGGTGCCCTAAATAGTGAATCACATAGCTCATTGTATCACATAGATAGCGCATGACCCTTTCAAGTGCATGCCAATGATCAATACCCGGGTTAGACATGAACTTACTCAACTTCCTCACAGCAAAAGAGATATCGGGTCTTGTAGCGCTTGCTAGTACATGAGAGAACCAACAATTTCTGAATATTTCAACTGGTCTGTTGGTTCCTTCCTATTCTTTCACAAAGTCAAACTGGGATCATAAGGTGTTGAAGAAATCTTGCCATCAATAAAGCCAAAACAACTCAAGACCTTCTCCACATAATGAGATTGTGTTAAAGTAATCCCATTCTCGTTCTTAATAAGCTTGATGTTCAGAATCACATCAGCCTCTCCCAGATCTTTCATGTCAAAACTCTTTGACAAGAAAGCCTTAACTTCATTTATTACATTCATGTTTGTACCAAAGATCAGAATATCATCCATGTACAAACATATTATAACACTATCGCTCCCACCATGGCGATAGTACACACACTAAAAGTGTAAGATGGTTTACCTAGAGGAGGGGGGGGGGGTGAATAGGTTTCTAACAAATTCATTATAATCTTTTGCAAGTTTTAGGCATTGCAGAATATAAGTGTGCCTAAATGCAAACTAGGTGAGGCAACCTAGATGATGATACAAGATACTTCAAGCACGAAGGCTATCACAAAGTAAACAACACAAGTAAGAGAGGGGTTAAGGAATAACCAAAGCATGCGGAGACGAAGATGTATTCCCATGTTCACCACCTTTGGGAAGGGGGCTACGTCACGTTGGAGAGGTGTGAGGTTCCACGAAGGATTCCCCAATGCCACGAAGGCTCACCTTCTTCTCCGAGCCTATCCCACGAAGGAATAGCTCACTTA
Source organism: Avena eriantha (assembly GCA_910589775.1). NCBI lineage: Eukaryota > Viridiplantae > Streptophyta > Magnoliopsida > Poales > Poaceae > Avena > Avena eriantha. The sequence goes on from OU342743.1 coordinate 578,556,863, forward strand.
CTCGTGGTAGACGTTTAAGGTAGTCTCCAAACCCTCACAAACTTTCCACGGAGCAAATCACAAGCCGAATGCCTTCGGGCGACCCTAGCCGCCTAGGGTTTCCCACAAACCCAAGAGTAACAAGCAAACTCGATGAACTCAAGGGGGAATGAAATTTGGCTTGGTGGAAACATAGATCGGGACCTCCTCTTGCTTTCTACCAAAGGGATTTGAGTTTGATTGGGTAGAATGGGAGATCCTCAAGAAATTGTGTTTCAACAATGGGGGGAGAGAGAGCTCCAAGTATGAGATATGAACTGAATGCCCTAACCTCCTCAAGCTGGAAGAAGAGGTATTTATACTCAAGGGAGAAAGCTAGCCGTTTGGAGCACTTTCCGCAAAACTCGGTTTTATGTTCGGTTGGACCGGACCACACACCAGACCACCCGGTGTACAGCCCGGTCAACCGGAATCCAAACCGGGATACTCACTGTGTGTGAGCCCGGATAGACTCGGTATACGAAACCGAGAATCCCGGTTTGGGTTCGGTTGACCAGCGCTGGTACCGGACCGTCCAGTCTGGGAACCGGTTCAACCGGCCTGATAATTGAGTTTGGCAGAGATGTTATCAAACTTAGATTTCTTTCTCCTCTCTCTTTGGTGATGGAACAAGTGGGTGTATAGGATGTGTATAAGGCTTATAAAAATCATCCCCATCAAGCTCATCGAGATAACCCCTCTTAATAGTGTGGTGTTCCTAAATACTGAAGAAACATATAAAAGGTAAAACTCCGGCACTTCTCTTCATTATCGAAATGGGGGGGGGGTCTTCGATGATCTACGAACATACCGGCAGACTAAAACCTGTTCAAGACACTGGTAGGTAGCATTAGTCCGCACTAACTTCGGTGTCATTGTCAACCAAAAACAATATAGGGTAAATTACCCTTTCAATCTCCCCCTTTTTGGTTGGCGATGACAAACCGAGCTAGAGTTCACAAGGATATAATAAATAGCTATATACCAATGGATTCCATAGAGACATATGTGAGCTCCCCCATATAGTGTGCACTTGGTTGAATTTGCGTTTGAAAGCAAGGTGCACCAAACTAAAGTATAGAGAGCTTCCCACATGTCTTTATGGAGGAAAGCATAATATGGCAAGATAAAGAGCATGGATATCTATGCAAGGCTAGCCAAATGAAAGAAGTACACATAGTCATAGCACAATAGACATATCCATGGTTCACACACATAGCACACGCTTGTCCAACATATGGAAGTAAAGAAAATAGTTCCAATCACGAAAGTAAATGGTAATCACAATGCCAAAAGAAGCAAATATAAGGCAAAGGGCATTGTGCAAACAGCGAACCCCGGAAAAACCCCGGCAAGGAACCCGTAGAGACCTAAATGAACTCTACTCTTCTCCCCCATTGGCATCGAAACACCAAAAAGGAAGAGGAGTAGGGTGATGCTAACGGAACCCAATAAGAAGAACGTAGGAGGCGGTGGAGGGTGAATGGGGGCATCCTCGTCTTCATGGATCTCCTCTTCTTCATCATCCTCATCATCATCAACAGAACCACGACGAGTAGCAGAGTAGGAACTGGGGCCACCATGAGGAAACTGACTGGGGAAGTAGCCGAAGAGCATGGCATCATCAAGGGGCGGCATCTCATAGTTGACATAAGGAACTGGAGTCATCTCAGGACCATCTGGTGGAGGAGTGACATGTTGGGTCACGAGAAACTCATTATGCCTACGCCGAGTCTCTTGGCTCATCTCAAGAGCCTTGTGGCTCACATCATAGGACGAGCGGCACATCTGAAACATCCGCTTGAAGAAAGTAGCAGCACCACCCTTGGGCCTGGGACGTGAGGAGGAAAACTCCCCAACTGGACGATGAGAACCCGACCGAGTAGCAAAGTGAGGCCGAGGATCATGGACAGCCTTGGTGCGCTGCTCGAGGGGCCTCATCGATGGAACCTCAGGAGACTGACCACGAAGAGAAAGAGTAAGCTGCTCTTGTTCCACACGCTCATCAGCCATCACACCAGGAGGCACAACCCTGTTGAGTAGCTTTTGTACATAGTACATAGAAAGTGGGGGTCATCCTGTCCAAAGCAGCCCGCCGTATCTCAAAGTACACAAAATCACAGCCATCAATCTTCCTCAACCTGTCAGGATGACAATAATACAGGAGGTTGGCAAAATACCCACGATAGTTTGTAGTATTTCCAACTCAAGGAACAAGCGACTGACGAAAGATGCTGGCCAAAGTGTGGTAGTAAAAGTACATGCCAGAGATGCATGGAGGAGCATACTCAAAATCCTTCGGATAGCAGAAAGCCAGAGAGTCCGCAGGCTTGATCTTCTCACTATGAATGCAGAAACCACCTGGCTTATCAGAATAGCCCATGACCTCAACCAGATCCGCAAAGGTGGCACGAAAACACCGCGTGCCGGTCATCCAAGACATAGTGTGGTCATCATCATCATGAAAATAGACTATGCAGAAGAACTGACAAATATACTCAGGATAGTAGTCCTCCTTGAGACACACAAGGTCAAAGAGATCCATTTTCTTCAAGGCATCATCAACAAAACGATAATCTGAGGCAGCATACATGTTGAAGTAGTCCACATTGAAAGCAAAAATGTTACTGCAGGAGGTGACCTTGAACTAAGTGTAAACATCATCCCACATCAAGGCTTGAGTCTCAGTCCAAAACTTCTTGTTAGTGCCAGGGTAAGTGCGAGACTTGAAGCGATAGGGATTCTACTTGCGAAGGGTCCGGTACATAGCAATCTCCATATTCTTTAGGTTTTGAGTAGGTACATCTTCCTCGTCATCTTGCACGACAGGTTTCTTGCCCCTGGTGGCCTTGCTCTTGAAGCGACCAGAACGTGCGCTGCCCTCTTCCTCATGCTGCACAGACTGACTGGCTCGACGAGCCCTCTTACCCCGGCCGGTTTCCTTAGGCACATACTCATCACTCACATAGTCATCATCATCGGCACCTGTGAAAAAGAGAGAGAGGTTGGGGAGCACAAGGATAAGTACACATGCCAAACAAAAAACACGGAGGAAAAACTTGGATTTGGGCAAGTGCATGGTAGAAAAGAGACATTACAGAGAGATTCGGTGCCAGGGCCGGTCTGACCGGCTCCAGAACCGGACGGTCTGGTGTCAGCACCGGATAACCGAACCAAAACCGGATGGTCCGGTGTCAGCACCGGACAACCGAACCGGAACCGGACGACCCGATGGCAGTACCGGTATCCGGATTCAAACCGGGCGACCTGGTGTCAGATCTGGTCCAATCGGGCCTGGAACCGAGTTGGTCGGGGAGGCCCCAAAACTGCTCTCTACAATGTAAAAAATCTACCCATGTCTCAATACTTGCACAAGTACAAACTTCTCAAGAGAGGTAGGACATGGTTTGACGTGGTTGGCATACAAGAACCAAGGTGGAAACCCTAACTTGGAAAATCCATCAAAATGTAGAGCAAAACATGGGGATTTGACAAGGAATAGGGAGAGGAGCAAGGGATTACCCGAGGACATGGCTTCCCGTGGAGGAAAGCCCCAAAAGCCCTTGAGGAAGAAGATTGCAAAAAGCTCCCAAACCACCACGAGATGGAGAGATTCCTTCGGTGGAGAGCCTCCAAAGGTCCTTCTCCATCAAATGGGGGCCCGATCTATGAATCCTAGAGGTGGAAACACCCTAAGAGAGGGGGGAAGGTGGGAGGGGCGGCAATGGAGAGTGGACGGGTCGGGGAAAGTGAAGGGGTAACTAGTGGAGGAGTGGGGGTGTCCAAGGAAGAAGAAGGGAAAAAGATTTTTCAGATCCTGGTTTTAGGTCGGTCCAACCGAGATGCAAACTGGGTCGCTCGGTGCACATGTCGGTCAACCGAGCCGTAAATCGAATCTGCAGGAATCCTGACGCGAGGAAGATTCGGTGTTCAGTCCGGTCAACCGGCTCCACAACCGGAGTACCCAGTTGAAAACCGGACTGGCAACCGAACTCGTTCAGTAAACTTCTGTCTACATACCCGGATAGACTCGGTTGAGGACCGGGTTGGAAACCAGACAGTCCGGTTCTGGAGCCGGTTGGACCAGGCCAAATACCAAACTTCAGAAAAAAACTTCGGAAAATTTTGTGAAAACAAGAAATTTTCGCGAATGGCATGTGCAACGAAGAAGATAGTAGACTCCAAAAGGGTAGATGAAGCAGGTGATCTAGGCATGCCTATTGGAGAAGAACCAAATCAACACAGTTAATAGCAACAATAGGCATGATTCGAAAATATCAAGAGCCACAAGAGACCAAAGTTGGCGGGGGATTTTTCCCCCTATGTTTAAGCACACATGTCATGGCGCCTCAAAGATAGATGCTTGGACCCATATCATGACACAAGATCAATTAATATCGCACGCATAGGTATGCGTCAAACCAAGACATGGTAAGATGACTATCCTTATGTGTGCTGTGCGACTAGGCTACATAGCAAGTTAAGAGCTGAAATATAATGCAAGAAGTGAATCAATCCAAGTTTTTCGGATCTAGAATACCAAGTTCTCGCCTCAACATGACAAAACGGGCTTCATCCAAAGGCTTCGTGAAAATATCCGCCAATTGGAACATCGTTCCCACATGAGTGAGATTGATGTCACCATTTGCGACATGGTCACGTAGGAAGTGGTGGCGGATGTCAATATGTTTGGTGCGGCAATGTTGGACGGGGTTATTGGTGATCTTTATTGCGCTTTCATTGTCACATAGAAGGGGCACCGTACCAAGAGACACACCATAGTCCTTCAAGGTTTGCCTCATCCATAACAATTAAGCGCAACAAGATGCCACGGAAATGTATTCGGCTTCGGCGGTGGATAGGGTGGTGGAGTTTTGTTTCTTGGATGACCAACTCACCAACGATCGGCCAATAAATTGGCAAGCCCTGGAGGTCGACTTCCGGTCAACCTTATCACCGGCCCAATCGGAATCCGAATAGCCAACAAGCTCAAAGGTTGACCCCTTTGGATACCAAAGCCCGAGAGTAGGAGTGAGAATGAGGTACCTAAAAATCCGTTTGACCGCTATCAAGTGGCACTCCTTGGGAGCGGATTGAAAAGGAACACACATTCCAACACTTAACATGATATCCAGCCTAGAAGCACAAAGGTAGAGCAAGGAGCCAATCATGGAGCGATATACCTTTTGGTCCACATCCTTCTCACCTTCTCCAAGGCCAAGTTGCCCACTGAGTGGCATGGGTGTCTTCATGGGGTTGGCATTGGTCATCTCAAATTTCACAAGCATGTCCTTCACGTACTTCTCTTGGGAGATGAAGGTGCCTTGAGCAAGTTGCTTCACAATTAAGCCTAAGAAGTACTTCAAATCCCCCTTCATGGACATCCTAAATTTCTAGGTCATCAACTCGGAAAAAGCTTTGTTATGTGATTTGTTAGCTCCACCAAAAATAATATCATCAACATAAATTTGAACAATAAACAAGCCACCCCCTTTAACCCGTTTGGTGAAAAGGGTGGAATCGACTTTACCCACGCTGAACCCGTCCATGAGTAGGAAATCCTTAAGGTGCTCATACCAAGCACGAGGAGCTTGCTTTAGTCCATAGAGCGCCTTATGGAGTAGATACACATGGTTGGGAAAGCGTGTGTTTTTGAAACCCGGGGGTTGAGCTACATATGCAACCTCTTTCAAGGGACCATTAAGAAATGCACTCTTTACATCCATTTGATAAATCTTGAAGTTATGAAAAGATGCATATGCAAGCAAGAGACGAATAGCTTCAAGGCAAGCAACGGGCGCAAAGGTGTCCTCATAGTCAATACCCTCTATTTGGGCATACCCTTGCGCCACTAACCTTGCTTTGTTCCTTGTGACGGTTCCGTTCTTATCTTGCTTGTTCTTGAATACCCACTTGGTCCCAATAACATTGATGCGATGATATTTAGGTCTCTCCACAAGAGACCAAACTTCGTTGCGGGTGAAGCACTCGAGTTCTTCTTGCATGGCAATGACCCAATCCAGATCTTCTAGAGCTTCATGGACCTTGAGTGGCTCGAAGTTGGACACAAATGCACGATGGCCACAAAAGGTAGTGAGTTGCTTCTTGTTGCGAGTCTCGATTCCTCTAGATATGCTTCCAAGTATATTATTGACTTGGAGTCCACTTGTAATAGAGGCGGACTTGATCTTCCGAATAGTTCCTTCATGATCAACGAATTCATCCTTCGTTGGTCCTTGATCATTAACCGCATCTTGAGCTTGACCTTGATCTTGGGAAACTAGAACGTCTTCTTGGTCTTGCTCACCGGGTTGAGGGCTTGGTTCTTGTTCTTCGGTTTGCGAGAGTTATTCGTCGTGAGGTACACTTGATGGTTCAACTTGAGTAGAGCTTGGCTCTTCTTGAGTTGGGCTTGATTCTCCCCCATAAACTTCTTGATCATGAGTGTGATGCTCGGCGGGCAAGATATGCCCAATTCCCATCAACTTGATGACTTGAGAGGAATCTCCATCGCCTACAACATGTGGAACAACTTGCCCCCTTGGGGACCATTATCTTCTAAAAACTCCACGTCACAAGATACTTCAACACAACCATTGGCTTTGTTGTACTATCTATAGGCGTGAGAGTTTTCCGCATAACCAAAAAAGATACCCTTGATAGTTCTAGATTCGAATTTACCGAGTTTTTCTTTCTTGTTCTCGATGAGGCACTTGCACCCAAATACTCGGAAGTAGTTAACATTGGGCTTGTTCTTTGTGAGAATCTCGTACGGAGTCATGTCAAAGGGAGCTCGGAGGAAAAGCCGGTTCGAGTAGTGAACCGCGGTGGCGATGGCTTCTCCCCAAAAGTTGTGGGGGTGACTTGTACTCACTCAACATAGTTCTTGCCATCTCAATGATAGTCCGGTTCTTCCTTTCAACAACGCCATTTTGTTGAGGAGTATAAGGAGCTGAGAATTCATGCTTGATTCCCTCATCTTGAAGAAACTCTTGCATGGTGTAGTTCTTGAATTCGGTGCCGTTGTCGATCCTATGGTCTTGATCTCCACTCCATGGGTGCGTTGAGCTTGCTTGGCGAAGGTCAAGAAGTGCTTGTAGGTCTCATCCTTTGACTTGAGAAGGAATTCCCAAGTGTATCTTGAGTAATCATCGACGATGACAAGACCATATCTCCTTCCACCAAGAGAATCATATGTTGATGGTCCGAAGAGATCCAAATGGAGAAGCTCCAAAGGTCTTGACGTGGCCACCTTTGATATTTATGGATGACTCCTCCCATGTTGTTTTCCTGAAATGCAAGCACCACACACGATCTTTCTCAAAAGACACACCGGTTAGTCCAACAATATGTTCACCCTTTAGGAGTTGTTTAAGATTTCTCATGTTGACATGGCCAAGGCGGCGATGCCAAAGCTATCCCTCATCAACTTTGGCCATTATACACGTAGGAAGAGATTGACTCTCTTACGAGAGGTCGACCACATAGAGGTCGTCTTCCACATATCTAACAAGGACCAACTTGAGATTATCACTCCTAAAGACTTTCACACAAGTTCTAGAGAAATAGGAATCATAACCGGCATCCGCAAGATGTTTTATGGAAAGTAAGTTTTTACCAAGGTTTTCAACAAGCATGACGGTCTCTAGGGACAAGGCCTTGGAGACCACCAACTTGCAAAAACCTAGTACCTTTCCTTTAGAGTTGTCTCCAAAAGTGATGCTTGACGTTGAATTGACATCATGAATAAATTGGTCAAGCGCACTTCTACCTCCAGTCATATGATTGGTGCATCCACTATCAAACACCCATTTTGTTCCATCGGAGGCATACCCCTACAAAATCAATTCTTTGATTTAGGAACCCATTGAGTAATGGGTCCCCTAGCATTAGCAACAAGATCTTTTGGTACCCAAATTGAGTACCACCTATAAGCATAAGCATTGCGAGGGCCAACATATTTGGCATATACATCTCCTTGAGCGCCCTTACATAGCACATAGGAGGGATTAGATTTTCCCGCAAACTTGTGGTTGGGGTTGCCCCTAGTGGCTCCCCCATTCACAACATTCTTCTTTACTTGGTCAACCGCCTTGTTCCCTTCACGCACAAAGTTGATCCTTTTAGGTGGGTTGGCACCATTCTTGTCGTTCTTGGGGTCATACCCCATTTCCTTGCCTTGGAGCTCTTATCGTTTGTCGAGCAAGAATCTCATCAAGAATCTTGCCCTTGGTGATAGGTTTGAGACGCTCCATCTCAAGTTGTTCCCTCAACTTCTTATTCTCCTCAAGGATACTAGCTTGATCCAAGGAAGGGTTAGAAGCACAAGTAATATCCTCAACAATAATAGGATCCTTCAATGTACTAAGAGCTTTCTCATAGGACACTCGAAGTTGATCATGATTCTCCCCAAGTTTTATGAGCTCACGCTTGACAAGCAAATTAGCTTTCTCAAGTTTATCAAGGTCATTGGTGAGAGAAGCATGAGCCACTTCAAGTTCTTTCTTCGAAGTATCGAGCTCTTGGGACAAGGTGATAGCTCTATCTATGGTATCCATATCTTTTGCCTTATCTAGTTCATAGATTTCAATTCATTCTTTAAGAAGAGAAGTAATGTCCCTTTCCTTGCTTAACTCGTGCTCACGAATATTGAATCTTAGTTTCTCATCATCAATATGAGACTCCAAACTATCAGTGGTCTCATCACGTGAATTGACAAGGCTCATTAATTGTTTAAATCTAGCACGAGCATTGCTAGGAAGGGACTTCATGTTTTTACACATTTCTTGAACATAGTTTTCATCGGCGACCTTGGGAGTGATGGAGTCGTCGGCATAGTCTTTGGTGTAGTCGTATGTGAAGAGTGACCCGGGTTCGGCAAACGCCAAACCAGCGACTCCCACAACCTTCTCCTCATCTTCACTCCCCGCATCGGATAAGTACTCTTGGCCAAGAAAGCCGTTGCCATCACGCTTCTTGTTCCTCTTGTATTTCTCGTTGATGGGATTTGGCTTTAATCTTGGCTTGGCACCCTCTTCATACTTGGGCTTGTCAAGTCTCTTCTCATATGGGCATTTGTCGGAAAAGTGGTCCGACTCATCACAATTGTTGCAATTTCTCTTCTTCTCGCTTGGTCCGGTTGAGCTTCTTCTTCTTCTTCTTCTTCAGAACTTCAAGTTCTTGGTGAAGAGAGCAACTTGAGCTAGCATGTCATCGATGCCCTCGCTATCACTATCTTCATCATTTATACCACTTTATTGCGCAGACTTGGCCTTCAATGCAAGGGATTGAGAGGGCCCAATGGCATGGTTCATCTCCTTGATCTTTTGTCCTTCATCCGCCATATTGTCCGTGGCAACAAGATAGGACACGAGATCAGCAGGCGAGAAGTGGCGAGCTGAATCAAGAAGTTGCAAGTTCAAGGCAAGCTTCTTGTCGGAGGCGGCAATCATGGAGAGAACCTTGGACTTTATAAGATCATCATTCAAGTTGAACCCATCTTCATACTTGTCACAACCAAGACCATCAATCTTGACACGGAGGGTAACATGTCTCTTGTATGCTTCGGCGATGGACTCACCATCATTGTTCATGAACATGCTCATCTCCGACTTGGCGGCTTCATACTTGGACTTTTGGATAAGGGAAGTTTCCTCTTGGAGAATGACAATCCTCTCCCACAACTCCTTTGCGGTGGGAATGTTGCTAACTTGATCATAGAGAGTACGGTGAATGGCACTCCTTATCTTGTCACAAGCTGTTGCATTTAGTTGACGATCATAGTACTCTCCCGGAGTGAGATTATTGGGATCTTGTGGATGGAAGCCCTTGCCCACAATCTCCCAAAGCTCCACCCTGCAACTGCGAAGATGAGATTCCCTAGAAACTTTCCAATGAGAGAAGTGAGTTCCATCATAATGAGGTGCGGGACCCGAACCATTAATATGAGGCATGACGTTCTTTTGTTTGGGATATATATACGGAAATGGATTAGGAGGCATGGAGGCTTTCGTCGGGTCACTCTCGCTAGAAGCCTCGTTCATAGCCTCCTTACCGGTGTCCATCGGCCTCCCTTGAGGTACTACCAAAGGTCCAGCAAGCATGACCCCCTCACCCATCCTCGTAAAGCGTCCTTCAAGTAAACTTATTCGAGCACGGAGATCAGAATCTGCCTTAGCCTTTTCAAGGGATTGTTTGGCAAAGAGTTCACGGATCTCCTTGACCGAATAAGTCTTTCCCTCCTCATCATCGGAGAAAACCATCTTTTCTCTTAGGCGGTAAAGCCCTTAGAAGAGCACTTGGCTCTAATACCAATTGAAAGTGTAAGATGGTTTACCTAGAGGGGGGTGAATAGGTTTCTAACAAATTCTTTATAATATTTTGCAAGTTTTAGGCTTTGCGGAATATAAGTGTGCCTAAATGCAAACTAGGTGAGGCAACCTAGATGGTGATACAAGATACTTCAAGAATGAAGGCTATCACAAAGTAAACAACACAAGTAAGAGGCGGGTTAAGGAATAACCCAAGCATGCGGAGACGAAGATGTATTCCCGTGTTCACCACCTTTGGGAAGGGGGCTATGTCACGTTGGAGAGGTATGAGGTTCCACGAAGGATTCCCCAATGCCACGAAGGCTCACCTTCTTCTCCGTGCCTATCCCACGAAGGAATAGCTCACTTACTCGTGGTAGACGTTTAAGGTAGTCTCCAAACCCTCACAAACTTTCCACGGAGAAAATCACAAGCCGAATGCCTCCGGGCGACCCTAGCCGCCTAGGGTTTCCCACAAACCCAAGAGTAACAAGCTAACTCGATGAACTCAAGTAGGAATGAAATTTGGCTTGGTGGAAACGTAGATCGGGACCTCCTCTTGCTTTCTACCAAAGGGATTTGAGTTTGATTGGGTAGAATGGGAGATCCTCAAGAAATTGTGTTTCAACAATGGGGAGAGAGAGATCCAAGTATGAGATATGAACTGAATGCCCTAACCTCCTCAAGCTGGAAGAAGAGGTATTTATACTCAAGGGAGAAATCTAGCCATTTGGAGCACTTTCTGCGAAACTCGATTTTAAGTTCGGTTGGACCGGACCACCCAGTGTATAGCCCGGTCAACCGGAATCCAAACCGGGATACTCACTGTGTGTGAGCCCATATAGACTCGTTATACGAAACCGAGAATCCCGGTTTGGGTTCGGTTGACCGGCGCTAGTACCGGACCGTCCGGTCTGGGAACCGGTTCAACCGGCCTGAGAACCGAGTTTGGCAGAGATGTTATCAAACTTAGATTTCTTTCTCCTCTCTCTTTAGTGATGGAACAAGTGGGTGTATAGGATGTGTATAAGGCTTAGAAAATCATCCCCAGCAAGCTCATCGAGATAACCCCTCTTAATAGTGCGGTGTTCCTAAATACTCAAGAAACATATAAAAGATAAAACTCCGACACTTCTCTTCATTATCAAAATGGGGGGGGGGGTCTTCGATGATCTTCCAACATACCGGCGGACTAAAACCTGTTCAAGACACTAGTAGGTAGCATTAGTCCGGACTAACTACGGTGTCATTGTCAACCAAAAACAATATAGGGTAAATTACCCTTTCACACACCTATCAGCCTCATTAATGACAAAGCCAATAGAAAGTAGGGTTCTATCAAACTTCTCATGCCATTGCTTAGGTGCTTGTTTCAGGCCGTATAAAGATTTTAACAACTTGCACACCTTTGTCTCTTCACCTTTTATCACAAACCCATCTGGCTGATCCATATAGATGTCCTCTTACAACTCTCCATTAAGGAAAGTTGTCTTCAAATCTATTTGATGAACGAGAAGACCATAAGAGGCAGCCAGGGACAGTAGTACTCGAATAGTGGTCAATCTTGCGACTAGGTGAATAGGTGTCTAAGTAATCTTCGCCTTCTTTCTGTGTGTAGCTCTTTGCTACAAGCCGTGCCTTGTACTTCTCAATAGTACTATCAGGCCTTAGATTCTTCTTGAACACCCACTTACAAACCACAGGTTTATAACCATAGGGACGTTCTGATTATTCCCAAGTCCCATTAGAAAGAATCGAGTCCATCTCATTTCGGACAGCTTCTTTCCAATCATCTGCATCAGGAGAAGCATATGCCTCTACAATGGATCTAGGAGTATTGTCCACAAGGTACACGATGAAATCATTACCAAAGGATTTTGCAATCCTCTGTCTCTTACTCCTTCTGGGAGGTTCATTGTCATCCTTCTCTAGGACTTCCTCATGTGGTAGTTCAAAATTCTCAATAGATGCACTAGATTCAGGAAGTATTTCAAAAGAAATTCTAGCATTGCTATGCATATCTTTCATAGGAAACATATTCTCAAAGAATGTTGCATCACGAGATTCTATTATAGTATCAACATGCATATCAGGAACCTCAGACTTAACCACTAGAAATCGATAGACTATACTCCGCGGAGCATATCCTAGAAAGATACAATCCACTATCTTAGGTCCAAGTCTGCGTTTCTTGGGAATCAGTATGTTGACCTTAGCCAAACACCCCCAAGTGCGCAAATACGCAAGTGATGGTTTTCTCCCATCCCACTCCTCATAAGGGGTCTTTTCTTTATTCTTGTTAGGAACTCTATTCAGGACATGACATGAATTCAACAAAGCCTCCCCCACCATGCCTTTGATAAACCAGCAGTGGCTAGCATGGAATCCACCAAGTTAGTCAGCATGCGGTTTTTCCTCTCGGCAACCCTGTTTGATTGGGGCGAGTAGGGAGGTGTCCTCTCATGAATAATGCCATGTTCCTCACAGAACTCGTCCAAGATTTTGGGAAAATATTCACCACCACGATCCAACCTAAGACGTTTGATCTTTCTCTCTAGTTGATTTTCAACTTCGGCTTTATAAACTTTAAAGGAGTCTAAAGCTTCATCTTTAGTGCGCAACAAATAAACATAGCAGTATTTAGTCGCATCATCAATCAATGTCATGAAATATCTCTTTTCACCTTTTGTCAACACACCATTCATCTCGCACAGATCAGAATGTATGAGTTCTAGAGGTGCCAAGTTTCTCTCCTCGGCAGCTTTGTGAGGCTTTCGAGGTTGCTTTGATTGCACACAACTATGGCACTTAGAACCTTAGGCAATAGTGAAATTCGGAATTAAACTCATGTTGGACATCCGAGACATCAAACCAAAATTAATGTGACATAAACGAGAATGCCAAACACTAGTATTATCATTAACATCACCACAAATATGATTCATGGATTTATTACAAAACTCTGAAAGAGAGAAACAGAACAAGCCTCCAAACTCATAACCTTTACCGATAAGTTGTCCATGTTTCGAAACAACGACTTTATTAGACTCTAACACAACCTTGAACCCATCTCTGCATAGAAGGGAGCCACTAACGAGATTCTTGTTCATAGTAGGGACATGTTGCACGTTCCTCAGCTGCACGATTTTTCCGGAAGTAAACTTCAGATCCACATGCCAACACCACGAACAGAAGCATGTGATCCAATCCCCATTAGGACGGAAGAATCCCGTGCGACCTGATAAGAAGTGAACATAGAGATGTCAGCACACACATGAACATTAGCACCCGTATCAATCCACCAACATGGTGATTGAAACACTAAAAAAATAGTAAATAAATTACCATACCCATCCGTGTTTCTAGCGGTCACGACGTTGTCAGTCTTTCCACTTTTCCCTCTGCGATCTGCATGTTCTAGGCTGTCCTTGGAAAAGTGTCCGAGCTCTCCACAGGTAAAGTAGCCTAGCTCGGCCTTGTTCGACTTCTTCTTATTCTTGAAGGTTGTAGTCTTTTCAGGCTTGTTGAAGGAGGGCTTATAGTTCCCTTTGTTCTTGCCGAAGGTCCTCTTCTGCACCATGTTGACGCTAGACTGACCCTCGTCTCCTTTCTTAGCGGTGTCCTTAGGTCGAGCTTTCTCCTCAACATCAAGAGACGCTATCAGGTTTTCAACCAATATCTCTTGTCTCTTATGCTTGAGAGTTGTGGCGAAGTTCCTCCATGAAGAAGGCAACTTTGCAATGATGCACCCAACCACAAACTTGTCGGGTAACTTACACTTAAGGATTTCAATCTCCTTGGCAAAGCATTGTATCTCATGAGCTTGTTCGACTATATAACGATTGTTAACCATCCTGTAATCATGAAAGCTCTCCATGATGTATAGTTCGCTGCCAACATCTGTTACACCGAACATAGCGTTTAGTGCCTCCTAGAGCTCTTTTCCATCTTTGATGTGCATGTACACATCAAATAGCTTATTGTCAAGAACACTCAGAACGCATCCCACAAAGGCAAGATTGGTTTCCTTGAACTTGTGCTGATCTTGTTCAGATATAGTTCCTTCAGGTAAACTCTCACTAGCCTCGAATACTTTCAGATTTTGCAGCCACATATTGGTCTTATACTGCCACCTCTTAAAATGAACACCGGTAAACTTTTCCTGCTTCATCGCATCGGCCGAGTGTTCCATGTTTATCTTAGAAAATTGCCTATAATAAAGTTTTTGGATTGTTGGATAATTAGGCACAATTTCCAAGATTAATTCCAGAATATTAAACATGACAATAGCACATGTAACTTGAACATTCTAGATGTACTAAACAACAAGATGAACAGAAATACGCATCAGCTAAACATGTACTCGCAGAACATGGTGAATAACCAGACAACAACACTTTGCATGTACCGTTCAATTGCAGAAGTAGTCGCAGCAGTAAACTTGGGGAAGATTGATCGAAGAAGACGGCGGCAAAGACGACAATAGGCAGCACCGTCGACTTGGATGGAAGACGACCCGTGATGAAGAACTCGAGCAGTCGCGCAGAGCGCTTCCCAAAAACCTTATTCGACGTCTCCCGTACAGGATCGCAAAGGCGAGTGGTTCTAGAGACCTGCTCTCGCAACCCGCAACCTGCGGCACGCGCGCGTCGTGACGAGACGAGCGGCGGCGGAGGAGGAGGAGCGCGCGTGTAGCTTTCTTATTGTCACTCACTTACAAAGTGGCGCAACACTTCACCTTATAAGCTGGTATAACTCTCCTCCAACTTTCCATGTGGGACTAAACTTTAGCTTCCACTCCACTCCCATGTGAGCTGCCCCAAACATTAGCCCAAACACATGTGAGCTGCCATCAAACATGGGCTTTGAGATTTAAAGGAAAATCTGAATTCTACATGGACTTATTTGTACTGGCCCATTATTTCTAACAGGAACTACGTAATTCTTCAAAGACAATAAAAAAATCTTGAACATCATCAAGGTCAATCGATAAAATTTCTTGGAAGACAACAAAGTTCTTCCAAGGATCCACTACACAAAGTAAGAACATTTGCTCTGACACCAACACCAAGAGGCTTGGTGATGGTAACCTGCTGCAGCCACTGCTCCCCCGGGTAATCTGATCATGAACAACAGTGGAGAAAAAATTGATCATAAGCTAATACAAGAAAAATAGGAATACTACACAAGTGATTTACTACATGTCGAATGTCCTGGCTGAGCATGTAGTCAACTTCAATGCCTATACACATATTAAATAGGAGGCTCAGTTTCTTGTACAAATCTCATGTTTTTTCCATCAACGTAAAAGACATCAGAAATGGAATAATCAGATGCGATATGGATGCTAGCTAGGAACTAATTGACCCACAAAACAACACCTAATATGCACCTAGATCAATTACGTAGCCAAATATTCATGTATTGAGGGATAAGATCAAAGCATACGTACATCTAGATCCAGATAAACTAGAATCAAAGTGTGTAGTAGATTAATACCGTGTAGCCTCTCCTTCCTCCCTCACTTCTTCTCCACCATCACAGAGGAAGAAACCGCACCGTCGCCACGGGAGCAGAAAGCGGCATCCTCTCCATCTAGCAGAGGCTGCACCGCCACCGTCTTCTCATCCGACAGTCGCCCATCTCCTTCCAGTCCGCCAGCTACTGCCACATCCACCTTCGAAGGGGTGGTTGTTAAATCCTTGAGAAAAAAACACATAACTTCTCTAAAATACTCCGATCACTAGTGGAAAAAGGGCCTCTAGTCCTGGTTCATAAGGGCCATTGGTCCCGGTTCCCAAACCGAGACCAATCACTTGGGACTAATGCTAGTCCCGGTTCGTGCACGAACCGGGACAATGGGTCTCCACGTGGGCGGGCGAGCGACGAGGGGGGGGGGGGGGGGTGGATCATTGGTCCCGGTTCGTGGAAAAAACCGGGACCAATGGGTCCCCACGTGGCAGCGCCAGAGACGGGCGGGGGTGGATCATTGGTCCCGGTTCTTGGCACGAACCGGGATCGTTGCTCTCTGTGCCGCGGCAGGATTTTCGGGCTATTTTTCTGCCGCGGCAGGATTTCGGGCTATTTTTCTGCCATGGCAGGATTTTTTTTATAAATTTAATGGTACTACATATATACAGCAATAATGAAACCACGATATATATATTACACATCATGCATGATCACAAATATATACACCGTCTCACCCGTCTTGGTCGAAACATATTATAATTACAAACGATACTCTCACACGAATTTGATCTAATTTACACTTATTTTATACACTTCACCCTTCCAAATGAAGTGGGTAATAGTATTCTCCTTTCGGATCTATGACTTGTTCTAACAAGAATCCGGCAATTTCCTCTTGAATTGCTTGCACGCGTTCTTGTGATAGAAGACCGTCCCGCATCCGTTCGATCTAATATAAAGAAGGGGATCAATATATATAAATGAAACTAAACACAATTGGTGGTAATAAAATAAAGTTGTGATTATTGTTTATCGTACTTCAATTTTTTTGATGTTCCGGTCTGCCCCCTTCTCTTTGGTCGTCTGGCGAATGAACTCGCAGACATAGTATCCACATAAGTTATTCCCGGCTTCCTGCCTCAAGCACTTTACGAGAACGGAGTTCAATCAAAATAATAATCAAGCATGATAATGGTGGTATTGAAACTAGAATCAAAGAGATGCGTGGATCTAGCAAGTAGTACTTACAGTCAATGGTTGAAATGTAAGCTCTGGCTTCCAAACACCCCTAGTTTTGGGGTGAACCGTTTCCAAGCCCTCTAGAGGCATTCCTGCATGTCCGCCCACTTTTCTAATGGTGTGCGTTTCGAGTCCAGGACTTTTACTACTCTGGTGTCAACAGAAATGATTAAGAGAATATAGTGGAAGCTTGACACACTAACAAAATATAACACGAGTCAATTATACGCTTAACATCGAGTAATCGAAAATAGAATGTGTACAAGACAGTAACACTCACGCAGCGTTGTAAGGAAATAGTATTTCCCTTCTGTTGCTGAAATACTTCAACGCTTTGAACAAGTTATCCTCTGTCTCTTTGGGATTTGTTTTTAGAGTAACTTCATGAACGAAATTATAGTCAACAAACCCAAGGTCAAAGATTTGTCCTTTGTTGCATTCTTGAATCTTCATTCTGCATATATAATTAGTATAGTGATTAGTAAGATTATACAAGCAACGAATGAGATGAGCTAGAAAGACTTAATTACAGAAATTAATAATACTTACAAACAATAGGCACTGACGATAGCTTTGTCGAGGGCGTCTTGTTGGTAAAACTGAAATAATTCTGAAAATTAAATCAGTATGAAGCCATCTCCATGACCATAATGGTGGTGTTTATATGCAGCATAGATCCAGTTTTTGGAATCAGCACAGGCTTGGATGTACCATTTATGCAATCTTCACATTTTTCTTGGTAGATCTTTGACTAACTCGGGTTTGATGAGAGGAGCCCCGTACTGGTACATGTATGATGTTTCTTGGCACCCCTCGAACTCATGCATACGCCTCATGTACTCAGTAATAGACAGTCCATATAATTGGGCTTTTTCTCCGTACAGTCAACAAACTCCGGATCAATGTTCGGATCATGCCGCTCCTGGATCATCCACTCATTGGTATCGTACACTTTGAGCGGTTCGATCGATTGATTTTTCTGTTGTCCGAGCTAGGCAACTTCTTTCCCGACTCTCCGCTCTTTTGCCTCAGCTGACTTGGTAATAGAGCGATTATAGTCTGATGTGAGCGCTATGGGTTGGTGAAGCTAAATCTTAAGTGCGGCTGCTTTGGCTTTATCTTCTGCGGTGACCGGGAAAAATGCCTCTATCGGCTTTTTCTTGTTAGCCATGTCAATCTTCCACTTTTCATAATTGGCGGCTGCGGCCGCATCAGTTTCCTCATCTGTCTTCTCGCAAGGTAGCTTCATATTCTGATGAGGTACTCTTGGGAGGGCGATTGCTTACATTTCGGTGATCGGAACGTGCTCTTGCTGTTGCTGGTGGTGCTGCCCCCTTAGTATACTTCCGCTTTTGTCTCTAAGGCTCAGGGGATGGAGACGGCTGACCCGGCGGTGGAGACGGCTGAGGCAGCAATGGAGACGGTTGCGCTGAGCGGTGAGGCGGTGAAGGCCACAGTTGCGCTAGAGAATGGTGAGGAGGCGGCGAAGGTGGATTGCTGCTCTGAGGAGTGGGTGGCCTTGGCGGCACATAATTTGGAAGCATGATGCGCTCCTTTAGCCATAGAATAGTCCCCCCTTTGGCTTCTCCTAGTTGAGTCAGCTCCATATCTTCCCCTGCAGGGTGGTCTAGCTTCAGCTCCTCAAAATCTTCCTTCACCTCATCCATCGTGACGACAGCGTACCCTTTTGGAACCGGTCTGCAATGCCAAGTTGGGTTAGGCCCAATTGGTACCGCCATGCCGATCGCCGCCGTCACCCTTAAGTTCATAACCTGCACCTTTAGCTCACAAGCTGTTGTCTCCGTGATA
Source organism: Avena eriantha (assembly GCA_910589775.1). NCBI lineage: Eukaryota > Viridiplantae > Streptophyta > Magnoliopsida > Poales > Poaceae > Avena > Avena eriantha. Next base: position 578,575,711 of record OU342743.1, read on the forward strand.
TCATCCATTGGGTAGCGTTTAGGAGGAGATGTCGTCGGTGCATCATCATCAACATCATGGAGCTGCGTGGAAGCGACGCTGCTTTTCTTATTCAATGGGGCGCCGGTAACCTCGAATGCAGCTTCTACCACGTGCCACTGAGATTGGCCGCTAGTACCTTGCTGGCTAAGTATGTCGAGTTGATCCTGGTGCCGCTTTAATGCTTCTTCTACATTACGCAGCCGGTCTGCAGCGGCCACTTTCTCAGCTGCCTCCCTTTCCTTTCTCCTCTGATGGCTTTTATCAGGATATCTCTTCATTTCTGGGGGAAGGCAACCTTCCACGGCTTGGAGCCTGGTGTGCCTCGTGCTCGTCCGCCGTGTTCAGGATTTTTAAGGGACCGTGTGAGCTCATCGTTCTCTCTATCAGGAATGAACCGTCCCGCTGCAACATCATGTACTGCATTTCTAATATCGTCGATGGGCAGTAGGGGATCATCTTTGTGTTTCTGATTATATATTGACCTCCCTTCTTTGTCCAACGTGCCCCCATGGCCATAAAACCAGTTTCTCGCCCGTGGTGTCCATGTTGCGGGCTCTGGTCTGATCCCGGCAGCTATGTAATTGACCTCAAGTGCATCCCACTTAGGCATGCAACCAGCGTAGCCAGCAGGCCCCATGTTATGATGGTACAGTTTCTTAGCAGCGTTCTCCATATTTATCCTAGACCTTTCCTTAGCTTTCTCCGATGTCTTGTAGTTCACAAAATCCTCCCACTGGTGTCTTAACTTAGCATAGCTGGCTTCATCGAAATTCGGAGTCTTCTCTACCTTGACAAAGTTATGGTAAAGTTTCTTCTTCCAGTTCTTGAATGCATCGACCATCTTGCTGAGAGCAAACTTCTTCACTCTTTGCACAAGCTCCCTTCTTGCTGTCTCCTCCTCATCTGGAGTCACATCTGGTTCCGGCAGGAGGAAATTAGTCATGAGCTTGTCAAAAAGCTTATCTTTGGCGTTGTCGCCGACATACGGGACTCCACCGTCGATTGGTCGATTCCATTCTTGAACGGTGATCGGGATGTAGTCCCTCACAAGAACTCCGCATTGCTTGACAAATTTTCTTGCGACATCGATGGGAGCTTGCGGTTCGCCATCTACACCGACCACGTCGATCCTATACCTCACAGTGTCATCCAACTTTTTTGTTGGGCCTCGTTTCGTTCTTACGGAAGAAGTTCTTGATCCGGAGGGCTAAAAGAAGAAAGCGTGTTAATATATGCATTTATATATAGACAACACCATTTTAATTACAAAAATACATATATACACCTCGCCGGTGTTTGCGAGATTTAAGGTTCCGCCGGAGCCGTCGCCTTCTTCCTTATCGGCTTCTCCCCTGTCCCAGGCTTCAGCTTCTACCTCACCGGAGCCGTCTCCTCGGTTGGGAGACTCATCTCCCTGACCGGAATCGTTCAGAAACTCACTGGTGACATCGATATCGATATCTTCATTTTCGCAGATCATCCCTTGGAGGATGTTTTCCTGATGTGTTGGATCCATAGTATCTACAAGTTAAACAATCAACACATGGCAAGTTAAACATAGTTGAAATTTAACCCTAAGGCATGCTTGCCAATTTAAGTGAGATCCGAAGGGTCCAAACCCTAGTACAGGAGAGACCCCGAAATCACCTACGAGGGGTTGATTTCATTCTCTTATTAAAATTGTAATTAAAGTTGTTGAACAATGCATGATTATGAGTCTATTGTGTAGATTTCATTTTTCTGAACATTTTGATATATTATACATATTTTTCTGACTTAGAAATAATTAGTTATTGAATTTATAAGATTAAACTCTTTTCTGAAATTATTTAAACATTTATTAAACTTTTATTGCGTCAGCATAGGTAAAGGCTGGCATCACCTAAGGACGGGAACCTTTGCTCACAGATGCATTGCCTACCCACAGTGACTGACTAGTGGGGCCAGGGCCACGTCGGGCTGCCACGCTGGCAGAGCTTACTCGACGCCCACGTCAGGGCGCCACATGAGCGCCACCTTGGAGCCACATGGGCTCGCCGGAGGGCACGTCGGCCGGCGGTGGTTAGTGGCACTAGAGTGCTTGCTGGAATGCGCAGAAGGTCGGGTTTGAACGAGCGCGTCATGAGGAAGCTAACGGTGGTCGTGCCGCCCCTTATTGGCCATCGGAGCGTTGTCTGCGACGGCGGCTGCCGGCGGCGGACAGTGGCGCTCGGCAACAGACGGTGGAGGAGCGAGAGAGAGAAAGGAGAGGTCCTAGAGGACCAGCGGCTCACCACGAAGACGATGGACGGGTCGACGAGGCCGGAGGAGCTCGAAAGCAGCGGCAACCGCGACGGCCAGAGTCGGAGCAGACGGTGACCGTGGCGTCGATTTCCAGTGTTCGCGGTCGATTCCTCAGACGGTGGTGGCGCAGCGGCGGCGGGCGTCGACGGCATGAAGCGGCCGCTCTGGATTTGGGCAGCCTGCCGGCGTGATTTTGCTCCGCCGCAAGTTTTCCTTAGCCGCGCGTCGATGTGCTCTATGAATTGGGGAGTTGGGAAGGAGGAAGGCCGGGGCTGTTAACTGTACAGACCACTGGTCCCGGTTCATCCCAATAACCGGGACCAAAGGACCAACGGTCCCGGTTCGTGCCACCAACCGGGACCAAAGGTCTGGGGCACGAGCGTTGCTGTGTTGCCACGTGCACGGCCGTTGGTCCTGGTTAGTCCTACCACCCGGGACCAAAGGATCAACGGTCCCGGTTCATGCCAACAACCGGGACCAAAGGCATGTTAATGGCAGCGCACGCATCCAGGGATCATCGGTCCCGGATCGTGGGACGAACCGGGATCGTTGACCCGTTTTTTCAGATTTTGGCAAACCTTTTGGTCTTCCCGCCATTTTCAAATTTGTTTCTTCTTTAATTAATAAGATGTTACAATTTAAAATGATTATTTATTTGGAATTTTAAAAAACTTTTAACAAGAAAAGTGATTCAATTTAAATAACTAATCAAAAAACATTTTCTGTTTTCAAATATTTTTATTTGAACTATACAATTGTACTATTACAATTAAAATTGCATTAACAAAATATTTATTGCATAATTTGGAATTTTAAAAAACTTTTAACAGGAAAAGTGCTTCAATTTAAATAACTAACCAAAAACCATTTTCTATTTTCAAATATTTTTATTTGAACTATACAATTGTACTATTTACAAATAAAATTGCATTAACAAAGTATTTATTGCATAATTTGGAGTTTTAAAAAACTTTTCAAGATTTGAAATACAAGTACATGATATAATGCTTGTGAATTTTTTAAAAAAATCATTTATAGGTTCACAACATGTTATTTCATCAGAGATCCACTTCAAGTTCAGCGAGGCTCAACCCCGGGCTAAGAAGCTTCATGCCCGCCGTTTTGAATATAGTTTGAAACGGGCATAAGAAATTCAAAAATAATCCAAACAATGTGAAACCTTCGCGTGGTGTCATATTATGTGTCACAGTTGCAAGGAAAAATATTGAACTTGAAAAATTGCAAACATCATAAAAAATCCTTCACAAAATGACCTATCATGTTCGAAGTTTCATGGCATTTAGGTCAAACCACCAATGTTATGGCTAGAATCAGGGCATAGTTTGTGATAATGTGCCCATATTGTGCACACATGTGCATCTTGGGATGGCTTACGATGTTGCAGGAGGAAGGTTTCCCTTTCGACAAACGAAAAAGCCAATTTCCATTTTTGAGGTGCCGAAATCGGGGTGTTCTGTGAAGCAACCACCAAATTAAAGTTTGTCATTGGTACCAAAACATTTTTCAAAAATACTATACCACCTTATATGGACAATTTCCCAACCGGTGTATCTAGAACCTTTCTGTCCATCCCTCATGAAAAAGACAAATTCCTGCCGAATCGATAGGAGGTTGCCAAGATTTGAACTACAAGTACATGATATAATTCTTGTGAATTTAAAAAAAAATCATTTATAGGTTCACAACATGCTATTTCATCAGAGATCCACTTCAAGTTCAGCGAGGCTCAGCCCCGGGCTAAGAAGCTTCACGCCCGCCGTTTTGAATATAGTTTGAAATAGGCATAAGAAATTCAAAAATGATCCAAACAATGTGAAACCTTCGCATGGTGTCATATTATGTGTCACAGTTGCAAGGAAAAATATTGAACTTGAAAAATTAAAAACATCATAAAAATCCTTCACAAAATGACCTATCATGTTCGAGGTTTCATGGCATTTAGGTCAAACAACCAATGTTATGCCTAGAAGCAGGGCATAGTTTGTGATAATGTGCCCATATTGTGCACACATGTGAATCTTGGGATGGCTTACGACGTTGCAGGAGGAAGTTTTCCCCTTCGACACACGAAAAAGACAATTTCCATTTTTGAGGTGCCGAAATCGGGGTGTTCTGTGAAGCAACCACCAAATTAAAGTTTTTCATTGGTACCAATTTTTTTTTCAAAAATACTATACCACCTTATATGGACAATTTCCCAACCGGTGTATCTGGAACCTTTCTGTCCATCCGTCATGAAAAACACAAATTCCTGCCGAATCGATAGGAGGTTGCCAAGATTTGAACTACAAGTACATGATATAATGCTTGTGAATTTTAAAAAAATCATTTATAGGTTCACAACATGCTGTTTCATCAGAGATCCACTTCAATTTCAGCGAGGGTCAGTCCCGGGCTAAGAAGCTTCACGCCCGCCGTTTTGAAAATAGTCTGAAACAGGCATAAGAAATTCAAAAATGATCCAAACAATGTGAAACCTTCGCGTGGTGTCATATTATGTGTCATAGTTGCAAGGAAAAATATTGAACTTGAAAAATTAAAAACATCATAAAAAATCCTTCACAAAATGACCTATCATGTTCGAGGTTTCCAGGCATTTAGGTCAAACCACCAGTGTTATGGCTAGAATCAGGGCATACTTTGTGATAATGTGCCCATATTGTGCACACATGTGCATCTTGGGATGGCTTACGATGTTGCAGGAGGAAGTTTTCCCTTTCGACACACGAAAAAGCCAATTTCCATTTTTGAGGTGCCGAAATCGGGGTGTTCTGTGAAGCAACCACCAAATTAAAGTTTGGCATTGGTACCAAACCATTTTTCAAAAATACTATACCACCTTATATGGACAATTTCCCAACCGGTGTATCTCGAACCTTTTTGTCCATCCCTCATAGAAAAGAAAAATTCCTGCCGAATCGGTAGGAGGTTGCCAAGATTTGGACTACAAGTACATGATATAATGCTTGTGAATTTTTAAAAAATCATTTATAGGTTCACAACATGCTATTTCATCAGAGATCCACTTCAGGTTCAGCGAGGCTCAGCCCCGGGCTAAGAAGCTTCATGCCCGCCATTTTGAATATAGTTTGAAACGGGTATAAGAAATTCAAAAATGATCCAAACAATGTGAAACCTTTGCGTGGTGTCATATTATGTGTCACAGTTGCAAGGAAAAATATTGAACTTGAAAAATTAAAAACATCCTAAAAAATCCTTCACAAAATGACCTATCATGATCGTGGTTTCATGGCATTTAGGTCAAACCACCAATGTTATGGCTAGAATGAGGGCATAGTTTGTGATAATGTGCCCATATTGTGCACACATGTGCATCTTGGGATGGCTTACGATGTTGCAGCAGGAAGTTTTCCCTTTCGAGACACGAAAAAAGCCAATTTCCATTTTTGAGGTGCCGAAATCGGGGTGTTCTGTGAAGCAACCACCAAATTAAAGTTTGTCATTGGTACCAAAACCATTTTTCAAAAATACTATAACACCTTATATGGACAATTTCCCAACCGGTGTATCTCGAACCTTTCTGTCCATCCCTCATGGAAAAGACAAATTCCTGCCGAATCGGTAGGAGGTTGCCAAGATTTGAACTACAAGTACATGATATAATGCTTGTGAATTTTAAAAAAATCATTTATAGGTTCACAACATGCTATTTCATCAGAGATCCACTTCAAGTTCAGCGAGGCTCAGCCCCGGGCTAAGAAGCTTCACGCCCGCCGTTTTGAATATAGTTTGAAATAGGCATAAGAAATTCAAAAATGATCCAAACAATGTGAAACCTTCGCATGGTGTCATATTATGTGTCACAGTTGCAAGGAAAAATATTGAACTTGAAAAATTAAAAACATCATAAAAATCCTTCACAAAATGACCTATCATGTTCGAGGTTTCATGGCATTTAGGTCAAACAACCAATGTTATGCCTAGAAGCAGGGCATAGTTTGTGATAATGTGCCCATATTGTGCACACATGTGAATCTTGGGATGGCTTACGACGTTGCAGGAGGAAGTTTTCCCCTTCGACACACGAAAAAGACAATTTCCATTTTTGAGGTGCCGAAATCGGGGTGTTCTGTGAAGCAACCACCAAATTAAAGTTTTTCATTGGTACCAATTTTTTTTTCAAAAATACTATACCACCTTATATGGACAATTTCCCAACCGGTGTATCTGGAACCTTTCTGTCCATCCGTCATGAAAAAGACAAATTCCTGCCGAATCGATAGGAGGTTGCCAAGATTTGAACTACAAGTACATGATATAATGCTTGTGAATTTTTAAAAAATCATTTATAGGTTCACAACATGCTATTTCATCAGAGATCCACTTCAATTTCAGCGAGGGTCAGTCCCGGGCTAAGAAGCTTCACGCCCGCCGTTTTGAATATAGTCTGAAACAGGCATAAGAAATTCAAAAATGATCCAAACAATGTGAACCTTCGCGTGGTGTCATATTATGTGTCATAGTTGCAAGGAAAAATATTGAACTTGAAAAATTAAAAACATCATAAAAAATCCTTTACAAAATGACCTATCATGTTCGAGGTTTCCAGGCATTTAGGTCAAACCACCAGTGTTATGGCTAGAATCAGGGCATACTTTGTGATAATGTGCCCATATTGTGCACACATGTGCATCTTGGGATGGCTTACGATGTTGCAGGAGGAAGTTTTCCCTTTCGACACACGAAAAAGCCAATTTCCATTTTTGAGGTGCCGAAATCGGGGGTGTTCTGTGAAGCAACCACCAAATTAAAGTTTGGCATTGGTACCAAACCATTTTTTAAAAATACTATACCACCTTATATGGACAATTTCCCAACCAGTGTATCTCGAACCTTTCTGTCCATCCCTCATGGAAAAGACAAATTCCTGCCGAATCGGTAGGAGGTTGCCAAGATTTGAACTACAAGTACATGATATAATGCTTGTGAATTTTTAAAAAAATCATTTATAGGTTCACAACATGCTATTTCATCAGAGATCCACTTCAAGTTCAGCGAGGCTCAGCCCCGGGCTAAGAAGCTTCATGCCCGCCGTTTTGAATATAGTTTGAAACGGGCATAAGAAATTCAAAAATGATCCAAACAACGTGAAACCTTCGCGTGGTGTCATATTATGTGTCTCAGTTGCAAGGAAAAATATTGAACTTGAAAAATTAAAAACATCATAAAAAATCCTTCACAAAATGACCTATCATGTTCGAGGTTTCCAGGCATTTAGGTCAAAGCACCAGTGTTATGGCTAGAATCAGGGCATACTTTGTGATAATGTGCCCATATTGTGCACACATGTGCATCTTGGGATGGCTTACGATATTTCAGGAGGAAGTTTTCCCTTTCGACACACGAAAAAGCCAATTTCCATTTTTGAGGTGCCGACATCGAGGTGTTTTGTGAAGCAACCACCAAATTAAAGTTTGGCATTGGTACCAAACCATTTTTCAAAAATACTATAACACCTTATATGGACAATTTCCCACCGGTGTATCTGGAACCTTTCTGTCCATCCCTCATGAAAAAGACAAATTCCTGCTGAATCGGTAGGAGGTTGCCAAGATTTGAACTACAAGTACATGATATAATGCTTGTGAATTTAAAAAAAATCATTTATAGGTTCACAACATGCTATTTAATCAGAGATCCACTTCAAGTTCAGCGAGGCTCAGCCCAGGGCTAAGAAGCTTCATGCCCGCCGTTTTGAATATAGTTTGAAACGGGCATAAGAAATTCAAAAATGATCCAAACAATGTGAAACCTTCGCGTGGTTTCATATTATGTGTCACAGTTGCAAGGAAAAATATTTAACTTGAAAAATTGGAAAACATCATAAAAAATCCTTCACAAAAATGACCTATCATGTTCGAGGTTTCCTGGCATTTAGGTCAAACCACCAATGTTATGGCTAGAATCAGGGGATAGGTTTGTGATAATGTGCCAATATTGTGCACACATGTGCATCTTGGGATGGCTTACGATGTTGCAGGAGG